>CM077206.1:8471878-9014378 GCA_039654625.1 Rhinogobio ventralis | reverse complement strand
TTCACTTTACAAACTACTTTTCGCTTTCAGGACTATTCTGATGAAGAGACTTTTATATTGTACAAATCTGTTTCTCCAACCATTTGGCATGTATCGTAGCTTGCTTCAATTCGAAGTCTTTCTCCAGGTTAAAGGGGACAACTTACATATTACGATTTACACTTGTAACACTAAGCTTTTTGTTTACTTCGGTTAATGAATTTATACCAGCCTCCCGATGTAATGCGTTAATAAATATTTCTCCATTGTTTTTTGTTGTTGTTGTTGTTTTCCCCCCAAAAGCCTATATTTGCATTTAAGATCATTTAATGTAGAATACTAAATAGGGCCAGAAAAAACGTCATCAACATCAGGAGGTCAACCTGTTTATATGAGCTGTGTTATTTCATGTTCTTTTTAAAAATATATTTTATGTTAGATTATAGTTTAAAGGGATAGTTCACCCTAAAATGAAAATGACCCCATGATTTAGGCTACTCACCCTCAAGCCATCCTAGGTGTATATGACTTTTTTCTTTACAGTCCGAGCTTCCAAGCTTTATAATGGCAGTGAATGGAGGACGAGATTTTGAAGCCCCAAAAAATTGCATCCATCCATAATTAAAGTAATCTATACAGCTAAAGGCCATCTGAAGCGAAGTAATGCGATTTGTGTGAGAAAAATATATTTAATATCTATATTTAAAACTTTAGCTTCCGACAGAGGGCCTACGCAAGTCGACTTGTGCCAAAAGAGTAACCCCTGACGCGATGTATGACGTATGTAGGAGTAGCGTAAGATTTGACGCTTCTCGCGGTTCAAACAAATAGGGTTGGGCAACAGATTCAAGCTCCCCTTCTCTTATATCGAAATCCTCAGACATTTCTCTTTAAAAAATTCTCATTTTAGACTTCTAATTCACGACCGGTGTTTTATTTTGCTCTATCCTCTGCGCTTCCATGTTCATCAATGCGTCATGTGTCAGGTCAGGGGTTACTCTTTCACCATAAATCAATGTGTATGGCCAACTGCCGAAAGCTCGTTATTTTAGTTTATAAAGTTTTAAATATGGATATTTTTCTTACACAAACATTGCTTCGCTTCAGAAGGCCTTTATTAACCCCCCAAAGCCGTATGGATTATTTAATGATAGATGGATGTGCTTTTTTGGGCTTCAAAATCTCGTCCTCCATTCACTGCCATTATAAAGCTGGGAAAAGCAAGGACATTTTTTAATATAACTCTGATTGTATTCGTCTGAAAGAAGAAAGTCATATACACCTAGGATGGCTTGAGGGTGAGTAAATCATGGGGTGAATTTCATTTTTGGGTGAACTAACCCTTTAAGATCCATTCACTTGCATGCTGAGAAGGTTTTAGGCGCCAACACTGACACAACACATCTTACAAATTATTTTATTCATCCACCAATAGATGGCGCTGTTCTTTAGATAATATCAGACTCCAAATAGTATTTTATTGCTGCATTTCACTGGTTCAAGTTTTGTTATGTGCTGTTGGTAGTTCTAAAGTAAGAGAATGTATTTACAGACTTCATTAAGTACAAAACACCTGAACGTATTTCTAAGATTAATCATTTAATTTCTATCATAGGCCTATCTGTGATATGACCAATGACAATGGGTAAAGCTGAACTCTTATTTCTTGACTTTGTGATATTACCACTCCAAAAAAGCAGTCACTTCACAATTACTCCAATAGGGCAAGATGATGATATAAAGCGCTGTAACGTATAACGCTCAGAGGAAATGCCAGTGGATTTGTGTCCCTGCAGATGTAAAAGGCTGGATCAAATCCATCCATTACCACAAAAGGGCACCAACTATCCAAATGAAAAAATCAGACAAGCACAGTGGGAAAGTGTTGACACACAGTGTGATGGTAGCTGGGACGAGAGAGGGAGAGTGGTCAAAAATGAGAAACAAAGGATAGATGTATGAAGTTTGCAGATTATCATGTCTTACAATGTGTCTTCCTGTGACTGCATTGCTTGGATTACTTGAGCTAAAATGGTTGTTTATCAAAGTTTTAAAGTCACCATGAAATAAAAATTGACATTTCTTATTTTTTAAATGGAATATTGCAGTATTTATTATAAATGATTTATCCATACACATCTTTTTTTATTATTAATGTGCCATTGTAATCTTTAATCTAAATAACTTCCCCTACCTCTTTCAGCGACTTCTCTTCTCTAATAAATAGTGTTTACTGGCACATAGGCAAAACAACCTGTCACTCACATGAGATCGACCAATAGCAAACCACAACCATCCAGTCAACCATCAATCAGTATGGGGTCTCTGCGGGGGAAAAAGTTTCTAAATTTGTGGGTGTTTTCAAACTGATGGGTGTTTATAAATCATGCAATGAAAATGATCCCCTTCACCTGACCCCACCCCTAAACCCCACCCACACTGTGATGTGGGCAAATCAGGTAACGCAGTGAAAAACGTCACTCTGTTTATGACCTCTCCCACTGATCTAGTAACTCCTATTACTATCCTGCAGAGACCTATACTTGCAATCAACTCCTGATAGACAAAATCAAGTCCCGCCCTACATTTTTTTCTTGTTTGAGAAGCCGTTGCATTCGGATATACGTCACAAAATGGAAGAAATAGACTATTGCATCCTCCGTTTTATGTCGATTCTAAACAGACAAAATAATAGGAGGCTTTAAAAAGAACCTCTTGTGGTAAATTATAAATAAATGCACCTTTTTAATGCAATATCACACAATCAAGAGTACTATATTTCTGAAAGCTCTTGGAAAACCAACACGATTGCAATATTGCATTTATAGCCAGAACGGTTCAATATAAGAGGAGAGAGTATTGAGAGAAAGACGAAAATAGCTCCGAGCAGAATAGCAGAATTAATCATTGTGCATGTCTAGCAACACACTGCAGTGTTTTTGAAAGGAATGGTTGAATGAATGATTCAGTGATTCAATCATAAAGACAAGGGCTGCATCCAAAATCGCATTTCCCTACATATTAGATGGGGGAAAAAGTATGTGGGTAGCATGTCTGAATTCGTATAGTATTCATTCAACTGTAGGCAAAAAGTACCTCGGATGACCTACTATTTCCAGTGAGATTTTGAAGTGCGCATCCAATGGACACTTTACTATCCCATGAGGCCACTGGAGAGGATTTGTGAATGGCAGCTGATGCAGCTGACACTGGTAGGCCATATGACAATGACAACATGACGAATGTGTATGTCCGGAATACACAATATATTCATATTATATAGAATGTAATTTTTTAACTGTCACAAAGTAATTACTTATTTAAGTAATTCCTCATTCAAGTACTTACCAGCAGGTCTTCCAGGTACGTTTCACCTACTGTTTCATGAATATTATGAATTCGGACATAGTACTCTTTCACGTAGGCTACTTCTATATATTAGGGATGTATGCACTCGTGATTTTTTTATTGAAAAAGGCGGTTGCTAACAAATGGCTAAATGGGACTACAGAGGCTGTCGAGGACATTAAACGTCATCACTTAAAAACGTTTTTTACAGCCTCATTATGCTCATAATTGTGCTCTTATAAACTATTCTAACTGAAACGTTCTGGGAGAATGTTTTTGTGAGTGACCTTGGTGTAGTTATAGCCTAGCTATACCTTTCAAGCCTTTTACTTCTGGCGACTGCATTTCGGCTTCAAAATTCATAAAAGTTGTGTTCATCTGTGATAATAATCTTGATGGACAAAACGTGTAAGTGTCATAAACCTTTATTGATCACAGAGCTTGTTTTTTGCGATAGACCAAAAGCCTATGGGAAAATCCAAATTGGGTTTTCATCAAGGGAACCAGTGTGATGCTAACTGCCGATTGGCCTACAAAGTGACGTCATACCTGCACCACTCAAGCTGCATTAATTTAATTACTTCAAAATAATGATGTAACCCCCTAGTTGCTGAGAAATATAATGTAGTGATTCAGTAGCAAAGCTATTTTATTACTAAAAGTCACGGGCAGCATTGATAAGTTTCTGTGCTCCTGAATGTTTTTGTGTGTGAGCAGCGCAATCTCCACTCTGTGTGCGAATGATGTAGGCTTCAATGAACATATAGAATGGTGATTCAACTTGGCACTGCCTGTGTATTAAACTATTTTATTGCACTCCTTCCAGCCAATCAGAATCGAGTATTCAGACAGACCATGGTATAAGTGATTTTAACAAATTGGTTAAATCAATGATTTGTTAAAAAACACAGGTATTTGTTACCTACAGTGCATCCGGAAAGTATTCACAGCACTTCACTTTTTCCACATTTTGTTATGTTACAGCCTTATTCCAAAATGGGGACAATACCCCATAAGGACAATGTGAAAGTTTTTTTGAAATCTTTGCAAATTTATTAAAAATAAAAAACAAAAATAATCACATGTACATAAGTATTCACAGCCTTTGCTCAATACTTTGTTGAAGCACCTTTGGCATCAATTACAGCCTCAAGTCTTTTTGAGTATGATGCTACAAGCTTGGCACACCTATTTTTGGGCAGTTTCTCCCATTCTGCTTTGCAGGACCTCTCAAGCTCCATCAGGTTGGATGGGGAGCGTCAGTGCACAGCCATTTTCAGATCTTTCCAGAGATGTTCAATCGGGTTCAAGTCTGGGCTCTGGCTGGGCCACTCGAGGACATTCACAGAGTTGTCCCGTAGCCACTCCTTTGTTATCTTGGCTGTGTGCTTAGGGTCGTTGTCCTGTTGGAAGATGAACTTCACCCCAGTCTGAGGTCCAGAGCACTCTGGAGCAGGTTTTCTGTCTCTGTACATTGCTGCATTCATCTTTCCCTCGATACTGGCCACTCTACCACACAGGCCTGATTGGTGGAGTGCTGCAGATATGGTTGTTCTTCTGAAAGGTTCTCCTCTCTCCACAGAAAAACGATGGAGCTCTCTCCGAGTGACCACCGGGTTCTTGGTCACCTCCCTGACTAAGGCCCTTCTCCCCTGATCGCTCAGTTTGGCCGGGCGGCCAGCTCAAGGAAGAGTCCTGGTGGTTTCAAAACTCTTCCATTTATGGATGATGGAGGCCACTGTGCTCATTGGGACCTTCAATGCTGCAGAAATGTTTCTGTACCCTTCCCTAGATCTGTGCCTCGATACAATCCTGTCTCGGAGGTCTACAGACAATTCCTTGGACTTCATGGCCTGGTTTGTGCTCTGACATGCACTGTTAACTGTGGGACCTTATATAGACAGGCGTGTGCCTTTCCAAATCATGTCCAATCAACTGAATTTACCACATGTGGACTCCAATCAAGTTGCAGAAACATCTCAAGGATGATCAGTGGAAACAGGATGCACCTGAGCTCAATTTTGAGTGGCATGGCAAAGGCTGTGAATACTTATGTACATGTGAATTTAAAAAAAAAAATTTTTTTTAATACATTTGCAAAGATTTCAAACAAACTTCTTTCACGTTGTCATTATGGGGTATTGTTTGTAGAATTTTGAGGAAAATAATGAATTTAATCAATTTTGGAATAAGGCTGTAACATAACAAAATGTGGAAAAAGTGAAGCGCTGTGAATACTTTCCGGATGCACTGTATTGGCAAAACAATGTAACCTGAAAGAGTCACTGAAAAACCCACCACTGTCTTGGAATGTTATATTATATATCAGCACTCATGGAACGCTGATTGACCAAACTGTTGCATAACATGCTGTATTTCACTGTGACAGTAATGGTGGTTTACTTGCTAGAAAGCATCAAACCTGTATTTCACGTGATTTCACGTATAGTGTGGTGCAAAATGATGGATTAAGGTTTCCAAGTAAACAATGACTGATTTCTTCAATGTTAAATTGACTTTGTCACTCTATAATCTATGTTTGTTTGTTATTTTCATAACAATATGCAAAGCAAATCAACAATATCAGCATGATTGATTGCTTGGCCTTCAAGGCTGTCTCTCTCCATCCCTCTCTCACTCTTAATTCATTCTCATTCTTTCGTTCGTTCTCTCTCTCTCCTCGTATCACACCCCACTCACTATCTGCCCAAAAAGGTCAATATCATCCGTTAAATCCAAATATGCTGACTGCTGTGCATTATTTATCAGTATGAAGATAGAAACAGCTCTATTAAAAGCAGCACTGACTCTTCCTCTCTCTCAATTATTCTCATGATAATCAGTCTTACCCTGTGGGGCTGTCAGGGCTGGAGCGCCAGAACAGGCAATATGGGCCCTAAATTTGGCAGTCATCTAAGTGCAAAGTCCAGTTTGAGTTTGTCCAGGAACATTAAACATCCTTTGGTTTGTTGATAGCGGACATCCTTGATTCTTTAATTCCCTTAGCTTATTACGCATGGAGATTAGATTGAGTGTCCAAATATTTGGAGGATTGTGAAAGAACATCTTGACCAGAACCAGGATTTAGCTTTCCATTACAACCTGTCCATTACAACCTTAAACTTTACACAGAAGACCCATCCAGTGATTTTGCTACATAATCTGTTGTTAGAAAGACATAAAATTCTAGACACATTTTCTTGCAGATATGCTTGGTTCACACTCATATTTCTCAACTTCTAAGGTGGCCTGGGTGGCTCCCCAGACAAGAGAGTCAAACAGAGACACGGAGGAGCTTTCAGAAGAAAAGATTCTTTGGGAAGGAAACTTCCCTGCCCTGGTTTTGCTTTCAGGCACTAATGGGATACAGTGAAGTCGTCAAAGTAATTCAATACTGTTTGATGGGAGCAAGAAGAATCTAATTTCAGAATTTGGCACTGAAATCCATGACCTACCCTGAGTTTAGAGAACATTCTGTAGACGTTCGGGACATTCAGTTGACGAGCTTGAAGAGTGAAACTGTGGTTTATTCCTACAGATCGTGTTTCCCTGAAAATATTATGACTGATAAATGTGAACATGACAGGATCCTTGCAGTCTTTATAAAAGAAATGTTATTTACTTGCCACACATTTAAACATGAAATGAATCTGACAACTTTAATAACTATGTAATTAATGAAAAGGAGTTTTATTTATTAATTGAAATGTCTGTCTTCATTATACACTCTCAAAAATTAAATTCCACAGATATGAGTCAGTTTTTATTACAAGTGCAGAGAATTTTATCTGAGACATTCTTCTCATACCAACCACATACTATTTCTGGGCTTATTAAAGGTGAATGCCTCAAAGGACAGGCTATTAAACATGAAGAATCTGTCCTCCACATTGACTATAGCCATTCAAAAGCGAACATTCAACATTCTGGGTCTGTTTTTAGAACACTGAACCTCATATTTCTGTGGATTAATGTAAGGAAGAGCGGGGCTAGTTGTCACAAATGACAATGGCTTTATATTAGTAACTCTTTTACTAGGTTTTGAGTTCAGTTACATACATTTGTTTTCTCTATTAAAATTCCTTCTGATATAAGTTTTTCATATAAAGAACATTACTATATTTATATGTAATTTTCACATTTTTATTAGATTTAAATATTATACATTTATAAAATGTAATCATTTCAGTATTGGTTGGATAAAACAATGGTTTGATGTGTTACTTTAACATCTCACATCTTTTTACTGCTGCTGTTTGAATAGTTGTTTGTTTTATAATTGTTTACTAAAAGGTTCCATTGTGACAATGCCATTTGTTGTTACAATATGCCTTGCATTCCCTAGTGAAAAATACCAAAATGTATTTTAAATAAGTATTTTATGCTAAATATACTACAAATACATTTACATATTTATGTACTTAATATAAATACCCTGCAATTGTACCTTTGGTATACTAAATTGGTATACTTAAAGTCTGCTAAATTGGAACAACTAATTTTGTACTTAATGCACTTTAGTTATCCAGAAATAGTGCTGAGGTCCAGCTAAAGATATACTTAAGTGTATTTGATTGTGCTAAAATGGAACTATTGCAAGTATACTTTGGGTACACTATAAATATCTTGAAGACTTTATACTATATTATACAGAGATCATATACTAATAGTGATATTTAAAACACATTTTCCTAATATTGTGTTGGTCCCCCTTTTGCTGCCAAAACAGCCCTGACCCGTCGAGGCATGGACTCCACTAGACCCCTGAAGGTGTGCTGTGGTATCTGGTACCAAGATGTTAGCAGCAGATCCTTTAAGTCCTGTAAGTTGCGAAGTGGGACCTCCATGGATCAGACTTGTTTGTTCAGCACATCCCACAGATGCTCGGTTGGATTGAGATCTGGGGAATTTGGAGGCCAAGTCAACACCTCAAACTCACTGTTGTGCTCCTCAAACCATTCCTGAACCATTTTTGCTTTGTGGCAGGGCGCATTATCCTGCTGAAAGATGCCACAGCCACCAGGGAATACCGTTTCCATGAAAGAGTGTACATGGTCTGCAACAATGCTTAGGTAGGTGGTACGTGTCAAAGTAACATCCACATGGATGGCTGGACCCAAGGTTTCCCAGCAGAACATTGCCCAAAGCATCACACTGCCTCCGCCGGCTTGCCTTCTTCCCATAGTGCATCCTGGTGCCATGTGTTCCCCAGGTAAGCGACGCATACGCACCCGGCCATCCACGTGATGTAAAAGAAAACATGATTCATCAGACCAGGCCACCTTCTTCCATTGCTCCGTGGTCCAGTTCTGATGCTCATGTGCCCACTGTTGGCGCTTTCGGCGGTGGACAGGGGTCAGCATGGGCACCCTGACTGGTCTGCGGCTATGCAGCCCCATACTCAACAAACTGCGATGCACTGTGTATTCTGACACCTTTCTATCAGAACCAGCATTAACTTATTGAGCAATTTGAGCTACAGTAGCTCATCTGTTTGATCAGACCACACGGGCCAGCCTTCGTTCCCCACGAGCATCAATGAGCCTTGGCCACCCATGACCCTGTCGCCAGTTTACCACTGTTCCTTCCTTGGACCACTTTTGACAGATAATGACCACTGCAGACCGGGAACACCCCACAAGAGCTGCGGTTTTGGAGATGCTCTGACCCATCACAATTTGACCCTTGTCAAACTCGCTCAAATCCTTACGTGTTTTACGTGTTTTATTTTCTTCCATAGACTGCTACTGCAAAATTGTAATTTTCTGCCAACAGGTAGGCTCTGCCCACAAAAACGTCATTGCTGTTTCCAAACACCCAAATGGTCTGGCCTTTTAATGAACATTTCCTCAGATAAAAAAATTATATTTTTCACACTTATGTTTGTGCTTATTCGAACACCAAAAGATTTATGTTTCTGTAAAAAAAAAAAAAAGTTTTATTGTTTTGAGCATTGTGGAAGCTAAAAATTATGTCTAGTGACAAACAGAGCTGTAAAAAGTTAATACCAGTGGGATCAAATGTGTGTACAAAACAGGTAATTATAAAGCAATGTCAGTGATAAGTACCATATGTGAAATGTGTAGGAATCACACTTCAGTGTGTGTGGTGATCGTCTCCATGTTCTCCCCCCTAACCAATATCCGTTTAACCCGCCCCTCCTGTAGTGCCAATAGATTATTCATTACTCTTTTCCTGAGTGCAAAGCAATTGCAAGCCCACCACTGCCTCCTGTGATTTCCACAGGGACTCTTTCAGGGACCATTCTTATCTCAGCAGGGAATTAAAATATGGCAGCAGTGAAAAATGAATCACAGCTTTGTAAGAGCACAAACACACATAAACACACACGCACGTACACACACAAACAGTATAGCAATCCCTGTCCTCATAAAACGAGAGCTCTGCTGTATAATCTGTTGAAGTGTGGCATTTTATGAGATCCATAAAAGCAAAAACTATACATTTAACATGATACTGATGTGTTATGCATATATTTGAATTGTAATAGTAATTATTTATTGTTGATATGTAAGATATCCAGGATAGATAACTAAAATCCTTTCAATATAATTTCAAAGAATACTAGTTTATTACCTAAACCAAATTTTAGAGCAAAATATCAGCAGTATGCATGTACATGTACATTTTTGGTAAAGGGATACCTGACAAGGGATGCCATATAGGCCTATAAAATAAATTTGGTGACACTTTGGTGATCATAATTATTTCATAATTATTAAAACAAACATGTACCTTTAATCATCATGAAATACAAGCAGAAGCAGACTCTCATCTGGCCAGGAGAACGGGGCCCATAGGGAGATACAGAGCCATGTGTGTAAGCAAGTATTGATTTAAGATATTGATTTAAGATATAGTGGCAAGTCAATCGCTGTAAAGAGAAACCAATCTTTACTAGCAACTCTGATGCACAGATTGTGAAAAGATTCATACATGTAGGTCTGATAATGACATAGCAAAGAAAGAAAGAAAAATGGGATCATTTGCATTGCAATTACCAATTAAGAGTAAATAATTCTGAGATTTCTTAAGTTGCATAAAGAGTTCTATGCAGTGTTCCATTTAAATGATTCAATATAATGCATTTCATTTAATGTTTTATGATGCATGCAAGGCCTCAACCAGGAGGCACCGCAGCAAACGCCCCCCATATTAAGCACTATCATTTCAGATGGTCAAAATGGTTTAAATGTGACCCTTTATACATCATTTGAAAGCTGATAAGCTTTCCATTAATGTATGGTTTGTTAGGAAAATCTGGAATCTGAGGGTGCAAAAAAGTCTAAATATTGAGAAAATCGCCTTTAAAGTTGTCCAAATGAAGTCCTTAGCAATGCATATTACTACTAATAATAAATTTGATATATTTACAGTAGGAAATTTACAAAATATCTTCATGGAACATGATCTTTACTTAATATCCTAATGATTTTTGGCATAAAAGAAAAATAGATAATTTTGACCCATACAATGTATTGTTGGCTATTGCCACAAATATACTTATGGCTGGTTTTGTGGTCCAGGGTCACAATTGAACCAATGAAAAAGCCACACAGACAAAAAAAAAAAGATTTTAAAAAATACCTTAAAACACATGGGAAATAATGTTAAGTGAATATTAAAGGGACATATATTATAAAATATAAACTATATTAGTGTAAACATTTTTTAGCATTATAGTCTAAGAATGATTTGTACAGTGTAATAAATAAACAAATCCTGGCTATTTGCATCCGATATATGCCATAAATGTGCTGCAAATATACATTTTACATGCCGTTCTCTTACCAATTAATGTGTTTAACTTATGAAGTTTCACAGAATTTTTAATGTGCAAGTTTTCATGTGCTAGTATTTTCTGCTGATACATCGATTTAAAAAGAAATCTGCCTTTTTTTTTTTTTTACAACAGTTTCAATCTCATATCTATTTATTCACCCTCTTTCCATATAAATTCCCTCTTTATCTCTTTAAACTATTTCCTTTTCCATCAGTCCCCTCGCCCATGTTGTCTCACATTTCATTGTATCTACCTCAACACATCAGATTTACCTTCGATTCATTTCTGATGAATCTATCACAGAGAGAGGGAAAAGAAGAGAGAGAGAGGAGAGAACAAAAATGCAGGAATGCGAGAGAAAGAAGCTAATATACATTTTCTCTCTCTAGCAATCTGCGTGAAGAGAAAGAGAATTCCAGAAAGTAAACTAAATTCAGCCCCTTTGGCAGAGTTTTAATAAGGGAGTGTGTGCAATTTTAGCTTGGAGCTGGAATGGGCAATATCAGGATTTCCTGAGTGATAAATTACCTTTTGTCTTCCTGAATTTAATGAGTGAACATGGAGAAGGAATTTAAGGGCTATTATCTATCATGCCACATTTGTTTCTGGACGAGGGAAGAGCTGCTGATGTAGCAATATCTTAAGTGAGACTGAAATAATGGACTATTTTACACACCATTGAAGACAGATGTGCTGTGCTTCAACTGATGAAATGTATACCTTAAATGCAATGTAAGTCACATTGCATAAAAGCATCTGCCATGTCAACATCATGTATACTGTGACAACAGAGTCTATGTTACATTTTTGACACAATAATAGTTACTTTGTCTATTTTTGCTTCAAACAGAAGTAGAAAAGCAGGATTACCTTTGTGCACCTCTGTATCTGAGCATAACATAGCAGTTGTGTTCCTTTATGAATCATTGTTTTTGAACAAATCAGTTGAGTATATAATTCAATGAATGGTTCCTGAATGAATGAAGTGTTTTGAGCGAAGTGGTTGCCTCAATGATTCAATGAATCACAGAGTTTTTGAACAAACCATTTGAGCAAATGATTCAATTACTCACTTGTTTTGTTCCTGAATTAATTTAAAGTTTTTAGTGAATCGATTGAGTATATAGCGCCGTTTCCTCCGAAATTACCTAGAACAATTTGTCCCAGAAACTTTTTTCCCCCCAGACCTGTTGCTGTCTGCGTTTCCATTCTAAAGTACCGTGAAGATAGTCCGGTGACATAGGACTGCAAGCGACTTTCAAGTTCCCACTGGATTTCGTCCTCCTCATATAAGCTTAATAAAGCCTGAACCTCGTTGTCGGTACATCGGTCATATTTTTTAAACTTCATTGTTGATTTGAATAGCAAACAACACTTACTGCACGCACCGCAACAGACTTGGTGGTTGAAATAAAATGCTGCGTGAACTCAACCAATCAACATTTTCAGTGCCTAAGTCCTAAGTTCCTAAACTTTGAAAAAGTACTACCTCGCGACCAGGGACGTTTTTAAACTATCTTTTAACTAAAGGTTGGACTCGACATAGTGTTCCTTACAACTTACCAAAGATCCAGTGATCCATGGATATTGACATGCAGTCAGGTATCATGTTTCCTGACATTTTATTATATTTATATAATTTATATTTCGACGTTGGGGAAGTACATAGGGTAAAGCAAATTTGCCTGTGAACGCTTTATATAAATACAATATAGGTAGGTCTAAATCACAGTGATCACTTATATCAATGTTATATATATATATATATATATATAGTCATATCGTCCAGCCCTAAAGCTTGTATAGTTTTTGTCAGTGGTTATTTAAAAACATAAAATTAGGCTGAATATACGATGGTGGTAATTATATAATGAATGAGTTGTCAATACAATATATAACAATACAATTTATAGGGTCTGATTTTACCCCAAAATTCAATGTATTGACACAAAATGTTAACTGCAAATCCACCTTTGCTGCCTGGATTCAAGTTGTTTCTGTGAACTGCAGCGATCCATTTGCTTCTCTTTTCTGTAGCTTTCAGCAGTCTGTAAAAATACACCTCAGATGTCTTGTCAAATCTGTGACATTCTCAAAAAAACATTCTCAAAGCTGTTTCCTGTTTTAGCTGTGTTTTACACAGCATTCACGCTGAAAACCAATGCTGCTGCTCAGTCTTTTTGCCAATCAGTGGGCGTAACTACAGCGACTCCATCCGGCGGTGATGTCACACGCATACACTCTAAATGAAGTGTTTTGATTGAAAGGGTTGAATGAATGATTCAGTGAATCACTCCCATTACCAAGGCTGCGTTTAAGTCATATTTTTTATGCCCTTCCCTCGCTAACATCCCTTCGTCTCATTCACACGGATGTACGGCATTGCTTATGTTGCACGAGTACCCACTACTGGTGGATGTGCTACAAGTATAATAGGGTTAAATGTGAAAATAACTCCAATATCATACAGTAGATTGTGTGGGGTGGGGGTAAATTAAGCCCGATCTGTTGTGACATCACAATTATGTTGCATTGTGGTCTATGGATCTGCCTGAAGTGTTCATGTTGAGTAGCTCCCTCTGTCAAAATCGAGGGGTCCAAATAAACTTTCCTCTCCCACTCAAAGAAGTTGAACGCACTTCAAAATGGCGGCGGGGATTCCCCCATGGGGAAGTGCTTAGGGAAGTTTGTCTACATGTATTTCTGCATTTGTCCCAAGTGTTCAAGTGGACGGGAAGTCTGAAAGAGTCACTAGAAAATTTAATTCGGGATCTGAAATAACAGTTCAGCTATTGAAGGAAAATCACGTAAGTTAAGGATGGAATAGAATTTTACTAAGTTGGAGTCAGGGCAGAATTTGAGTGAACTTTAGGCCTCCCTTCTTTGCACTCTTCTTCAGAAGATTCATAAAATATCACCTGACCCTCCCTAAAGTGGTAATGTGTCCGATTAGAACAGCTGCCAAAAGCAGTGGAGAGAGGATGGTGAGGAGGTGAAGTGAAGGGCGGGATGTGATCAAACAGCTCATTCTCCCCCGATCAATCAGGAAAGGGCCTGATTAATGCAAGCAGTGTTATAGTTTGGCTTGAGTCTTAGGTGTGTGTGTGTCTTAGTTTGTGTCTGTGAGCTTTGTGTGACTATGCAACATCTGCACAGAGGGCAACTGTCCCAGCAGATCTCTCACCTAAATCAAGCACAGACTGTCTGTTACACCAGGAGTTGATTAATGGTCAGGACATCACCACTGAGATGTGAATGCTTTGGTTTCTAGTCACAAAATCATACTGAATGGCATCATATATAGTTGAATGCATTAAAATGTGATCAAGCTCTGTTTTATAATCAAATTATGTCTGCGGTTCATTAGTTAGTGCAGTGTTTTTTTTTGTGGAAAATCAAGCTTAAAGGCACAGTTCACCTAATAAAAAACTGTCATCATTTACCCACCCTCATGTCTTTCCAAAACTAATTTTGTTGCTGGTTCTATGAGCTAAAAACTATTTACCATCTTAAAGGGATAGTCCACCAAAAAATGAAAATTCTGTCATCATTTCACCCTTATGTCATTCCAAACTTCTTTCTTTTTTCTGTGGAATGTGAAAAAAAATGGAAGAATGTTGATAGCCGAACAGTTTCGGTTCCCACTGGCTACTTTCATAAGGTCCGTTTTTGGGATTAACAACCGCATTTACTTACAGGTGTGAGTCTTTAAATATTCTGTTCACACAGCAATTTACAGTAGCGTCTTGAATACTGTCTGTATGACTGTGCAACTGGAGTCAAGCCTGTATTCTCTTACCAGCAGCCATAGAGACAATGACCAAAGTAATGACCAACAGCAGCTTTTATATCTGTGTGGAGAGCGGAGTGCCACTTGCGTGTACAACACAAAACTGATGGGAGCAGCTCCGGTGGAGAACAGTGACTGGATCTAGAACTTTCAAATGACACACTCATATCTTTGTCGCTGTAAGTTACCAAAACCACACGACAACCCACAACACATGGTAGTCACGTCTTTGTGCAGTGCAGAGCGGCTCTCTTGCACTGTATCATGTGACAGACAACTAGTTGTCCTGTCCGGATCCGTTAAAACAGCACTGTGAGTCCTGAAAATTTCACCTAAAGACATCGAAAAAATAGTCCATGTGACTCCAGTGGTTCAACCTTAATGTTATGAAGCGACAAGGATACTTTTTGTGCAAATAAAAAACTAAAATAACGACTTCATTTAACAATTTCTTCACTTCCATGTCAGTCTCCTACACTGTTCATGTAGTAAACACAGTGCGGCGCTTCCGGGTTCTACATCAGAACGCCGGCTCAGTATTGGCCACTGATTGGCCAGCTCCTGCGTCAGTCTCACGCACATGCGTCGTTGTGCTCACATGAACAGTGTCGGCCAATAGTGAGCCGGCATTCTGATGTAGAACCCAGAAGCGCTGCACTGTGTTTACTTGCTAGAAGAAATTGTTGAATAAAGTCGTTATTTTTGTTAGTTTTTTGTGCACTAAAAGTATGCTCGCCGCTTCATAACATTAAGGTTGAACCACTGTAGTCACATGGACTATTTTTTCGATCGGCCTTGAAAGTGGTAATAACATTGCAGTCTATCGGGGGTCAGAAAGCTCCCCTCACAAACACAATTTGTGTTCCAAAGATGAACAAAGGTCTTACAGGTTTGGAATTAAATGAAGGTGAGTAACTGATGACAGAATTTTCATTTTTGGGTGAACTAACCCTTTAAACACGGGACTGACAACCGTATTCTGCTGCTGTGTGAATGTGGCCACTGACTTGCATTGTATAGACAAAAATACAATGGAAGTCAACATTCTTCAAAATGTGCCACAGAAGCATACAAGTACAAATATTCATTTTTGGGTGGACGCATTTTCCAAAAACGTATGTTAATTTCATTAGGGAGATTTTTGTAAAGCTATTCTTATGAACCACAGTGTCACGAAATGTTGCTGTATATGTATGCTGCCACAGATAGCCTATTAAAATTTACCTAAAGGAAGCAGCGAAATAGTTAGCGTTCTTGCAATTAAAACGCCCACATAAACATAACACATTACGAGCAATAAAACCATGGTGCATCATCATAACTCTTTAAACTGTTACTGGATTACCATATATCATCAGCACACCACAGAGTACACAGACAACATCGATAAGTATTCTAGCTGCCTTACTACAACACAAGCCAAAAGGACCGTACTATATTGGATCGCCAATAAACAAACATACATAATTCATGATATCAAGAGAAATGTTATGCCTATAAAAATGGTTGTTTTCATACCACAGTTAAGAGTATTTATATGTATGTTTTAAGCAGTATTCAGCTGTGTTGGTAGGTAATCTCAGTCTTGCTAACTGAAGGTGTGTCTGCGTTTACAGAGGCATCTGTGACGCATGAAATATTAATATCTGGAAGAGGCAGAGGAATAAAAAATGCCATCCAAAGTGAGAACGAGAGATTTACACAAATTCTGCTGGAGAGCCCTCAGATATAGTTGCTATGTTTCATAGTATAAAGCAGGGGAAAATCACAGTTACTTTCAACTAGTTGACCAGCACATTTTAATTATGCAATAGCAATAGTTTTATTTATATAATGTATAGAACATATGTAGCAAATAATTGTGTAGACAGACAGAAAAAGTTTTCTTTCAGACACCTTCAACAAATGTGAGATCATATTTTAAAAAGACAATTAAAAGTTTTTTAAAATTATTTTGTAGTGAGCAGGGCACATCTTAAAATGAGTGAGCGATCAGCAATATATAATACGATTTTTAAATAAAAGGAGAAAACACTTTTTTTTTTAAACATGCATCTGCCAAGCAAATTATAACTGCCTCCAAAATTTGATATATAACGCCAAAAAATATAAATAAGGGAGGCATTAATGAGAACTATGTAGCAAGGAGTGATGTACACATAAAATCTGTAGATATTAGCCCTTACTATATTATTTAGACATAGTTTCATTAGATTGTACTACATTCAATACATAGTGGAATTAGACTTAAAACAAAGAAAAGCATGTGTTGATAGTCAGTTTACTACACAAAAGCAAAATTTGAGACAAAAGTGGCAATCCTCCCCCATTAAAATGTTTTTTTTTTTTTTTTAGACTAAATAAATGGCTTTTGCCCTCCTTAATAAGTTCACTGCATTGGCAAACATGATTGATTGCCAATTAAGCCTAAAAATTAAACATAAATCACAATGACTGAGGAATCCGCTGAGCGGAGCAGAGCACAACATTGAGTGGAGGTAATGAAAGCTGATCCGGGGAAAAACCTCCATCGCTTTAAAGTCATGTATCCACGAAACACACTGTATGCTCAAATAGTGATATTCATTTGATCTTACTGATGTTAATAAGTTCACCTCCATTGATTTGCCGCATCTGTTCACTATGCATTTAATGATAATGTGTTTTATATAATATACTCATTCAAATAAGCTCTTCTTTACAGCATATCGGTCATATTTACAATATATTACCATCATGAAGTTATTTTTTTTAAAGCTAATCCATAATTTTCTGTCTTTACAAATACACATACCTGAAAAAAAAAAGTAGCTATGAAGAATGTATAATGTAAGACTATACAATATATACACAGTACTCTGACCAACATCAAATGAACAGCAGTTCCATACAGATACAGACTAGTACAAAAACACCTTGAAGCATAATGCTGTGCTATTCGTTAAACTGAATCAATGAACCCGTCAATAATAATTTGTGTTTAAACCGTCACCCAAAGGCATTCGGACTACACACTGTTCCCAGGCAAAGCCTGTAGGTGAGCCGTGTTGCTTAGATTTACTTTTATTTGGTGTAATCCTTAAACTTAATCCTCTTAGGATCCTTCAAAAGATGATTACACTACAGAGTGAAATAATAACATTTTTTAGGGCTCTTTACATTGCTTTGATACTCATAGCTCACCAATGTGATAATGTATTGCAGTGTACCTTCATTTAGATGAAGGGGTTCGAATGTTTGGAAATGTCTTTCGGCATCTTCGATTTGTCCTCATCAGGCTTGGAGTTATTTGAGGTGCATTTTGGTCCTCCTATGGACATTTGAATTGTGCCATGATTGTGCTTAAAATTAAGTTTTCTATTTTAAAGCTAGGGTAGGCAATTTCGGAGAGGCTAGAAAAAGCGGCAACCTCCCCCAGTTTCTCTTGAAGCCAATACGGAAGTGACTTAAACTGCAATTCATCGACTGGCCGCTAGGGACAGGCTCCAAAAGGGAGCAGAATCTCATTGAGCTCCATGTTAAAATGTCCAACTTTACAGCAGAAAAAAAATCATGTTTACAGCCTGGTACAAATTGTGGTTTTGATCTATACAGCTAATTTTGCCCTTCATGACAACTGTGAGGGGGGTGAATTTTTTCATAACTTATTCATTTAATTTATATTAAGCCTTAAAGTTCTGCATAATTAAGGGTGTGGCCACTTTGAGTGACAGGTGGATTACCGCTGCTGTCACTACTAGCTATTTGTCTCCTGTCTGTTAGTCATCACGTCACCTCAGGTCCAACCACGTCCCGCCTCTTTGCCCATTTTCTGTTATCCTGGAGTGACGCGCTGCCAAGATGGCAACAGCCGACTTTAGGCTTCAAAAATGCTCTTCAGAAACCTACGGGTGTTTTTTTACAGTCTATGGGCTAGAACTAGCAAGCTAGCTTTGAAACCATAAGATCCCTCCCTTCAGAGCGTTTTCAAAGCAACGCCTCCTCCGAAACACATGATCGCGCACAGCCAGAGCCGTCACAAGAGGCGGCGTTAAATTACCTCATGTCTCAAAGCACATAACATTACAATAATAATGAATGCAAACAACTTAAAGAGCTCTGACTTGTACCACCTGACTGCTGCCGTTTCATTTCGGCGTTGATAGTGTTGCCATAGAAACACATAAATCTGAGTCTGAGGAGGCAAACATCTCTGAGTAGAATGTCACGGGTTGCCATCTCTTAATTACGGTAGTTATGGCATGAACGCAGCATAAGCTTGAACTGTAAAAGGTGCCCGCTGTTTGTTTGCGGCGCTCATTGACTGTCTGTCTACAACTCTGCATAGTCTCATGGAACAGGCTGATGGCGTGGGATGTCTGTGCGAGCAGGGTGTACGGAGGTATGCCAAAACATAGGTTGACAGGATGGTAGGACATCCTATCATTGCATTCGAACCAAATTTGGACATTTTTTGTCCTGAGACTTCCACAGAAGATACACTTCTACTATTGATTGCTATCAGGATGTGAAGAGAGTTTCAACCAGTATAACAAAAAGTGTTTTTGAAAAACTTTGCCTACCCTACCTTTAAGATTTTAAGAAGATTTTTTTGGGAGGGACATAATTAAACAATAAATAAATAATAAAAGTAAGCGTTTTTGGACATGAAAATGTCCTTTGTGTGAAAATGACATTCTTTTTTGTTCTGAACGGCTTCATTTGAAGCATAAAACAAATCTTATCGTACTACATGAGATTGGTATGAAAATATCAGAACAAAAGCAGTCAGTATCGTTGTCTATATGCGCTGGATATTTGAACTCTGAGGTGAGTCTTGAGATGCGATTATATCCATGGAAACAGTAGTAGCACAGGCAAACAAAAGGTCAGAAATGTCAGACTTTTATGACTAGCGCGTCCCTTTAACGACTCCTGATTGGTCTCATCGGGGCTTTGGGAATCAGAGGCAGCTGCTGATTGGCTACGACTGGAGCACATCTCATACAGGTTTCCGGAAAACTGCATCTTTTTGGATTCTTGTCTCAGAGACTCCCACACCGTAGCAGCCTCCTCAGGGCAGCCGGCCATGGCCACATTTGCACAGTCATGAAAATCATCCCAGGATCTGCAACAGACACAAGCTTAAGGTTAAATGTCCTGAATAATTAATATCTAATCTACAAACTAATGAGCAAGAATTTGATAAAAAAAATAAATCTAAAAGATCCCTCATGTAGCTAAAGTTAACACTATAGGTAACACTACAGTAAGAAATGGGGCTTTTAACATTTAATTTAAGATATTTAAATATTACATTTAGAAACTTCATACTTAATATCAAGTATTAGATTTAAAAAAAACTGCATTTTTGGATGATCTATACTCTAAAATGATCATACATCAAGAACTGAACTAATGTTCATTTTTAGTAAGCAAGGATTTCAGGATTTGTTGAATCTTTAGAGATTTTTAGAGCAATAGTGATGAATAGGTAAAACATTAGAGTGAAAATATTTTTATCAGAGCAAAAATGTTGATGCAAGGATATGCAATATTATCAGATATTTTTTCTGTCTTTTTTGTGTTTTTCTCAACAACAGAATTCTGAGATGTAAATTATTGTGGTGGAAATAAAAAAAAAGACATTTTATATTCCCTAAAAACACAACACGCATAACTTTTTTTCATAATTAGATACAATTATAGCCTAAGATGAATACAAATATTCTGGGTTTCACTTTATTTTGATGGTTTTCTGTATACATATTTCATATTACACATATACTCATATTTCATCTTAGGCATGCTCTTCCCTGTTGTCTCCTTGGTAACCAAACACACTCATTTTTGATAAACCTTCATGTCAAAATAATTGATTATGGTAGAAATAACATAAAAAAATATATAGCTGCAAGCAGCCATTATCGGGGCCAAGCGCAAAGAAGAAGATAAGACATGCCAGCATGGCTGGGAGTGTCAGACCAACTGTAACAATGAGCCATTGAAGACCTATTAAGGTGATTTTAAGCAAAATAGCTGTAAAATAATAAATACAGTCATTAATAATGCTTTAATGGTTTATCACTTTCGATCAATAGGTGGCACAGTTACGAAATTGATGTGGTGGGGTCAGAATAAGGGAACAATGACGCATGCAAAGTTTGGTGTCAATATGTCAAAGCAGGGTGTCAATATGGTGTCAATATGTAATTGCAGAGATATAACCTCAAGAGGCCTTATCATTATAAGTATGGACCACATGGTGGCGCTGTCTCAAAACCTTTTGAGTACCTTAAAGGCATGGTGCTGATGACACATACCAAGTTTTGTAATGATACACCAATGCATTGGTAAAATATAGCGTTAGCGTTTTATATCATAATACTGCATTGTAGTCAATGGGAATTTCATGTTTTGTTCTATTATAGCGCCACCAAGAGGCACAATCCCACCATTTTTTTTAAGTGTCCTCAGAATGAGCCCATACATATGTGTGGTGACAATATTGCATTTTGTTTAGGAGTTATAGACATTTATAGCGATAACAACATAAAAAATGACCCATGGGCAACTTTGTTTAGATTTTTTTGCCACTTCTTATCAAAATTTTTACATTTCGGCTACTTCATTTAGTTAATCAACTTGTATTCCGTGTTTTCTACGCTGGTTTCGTCTCAATCGGAATAACGGTTTCGAAGATATTCGCAAATGTTTTTTAAACGCTAAATCATAACGCTGAACAAATCATAAGGCGAAACCTGGCATGTTTGGTATCGTTGGACTCGGCAACGATACCAAGATACAAGATAAAAAAAGTTAGTCCCGTGAAAATAAGTTGACCACACCCAAAGTTATAAGCATTTGGAGAAAAAAAATTATCCACTAGGTGGCGCTGTTTTGAAACTTGTCAGACTCCTTCAGGGCATCGTGGTGATGACCCATACCGAGTTTCGTAACAATCAGTTCATGTGTTCATAAAATACAGCATTTTAGCACATAATTCAAAATGGCCGACAGCCAAAATGGCCGATATGGTAAAATTGGATATCAGTCGACTCGACATGATGTCCCGAATCTAACGAGACTTTTATGATTTTTGGACAAACGGTTCAGAAGTTATAAGCAAAAATAGCAATTTTTCGTATCTCCGGACCAGTAGGTGGCGCTGCGCCGAAACGCTGCATGTTGCCTCAGGTCATGCTTGTGATGACATGTCCCAAGTTTGGTTCGAATACAATAAAGCGTTGCGGAGATATAGCCTTAAGTGTATTTTCGCAACCGCTACGTAAAATTTGATTGCGCGTTTATCGAAAACAATTTGACGAATCAACTTGAATTCCATAACTTTTTGTCGGCACTGCCTGATGATGATCTGTTTCAATTTTCGTGCAAATCGGATTAACAGTCTAGGAGGAGTTCGTAAAAGTAGTTTTTTCGGAAAATTCAAAATGGCGGGAAAATTTACATAACGGAAAATGACGTCATATGGTGCAATCGTCTTAAGCCAAGGAATCAGAGGAAAAAAGAATTTTGTTTCTATCCATTATGGTTCAAAAGTTATTAGCATAAATATGAGTGAAACTTTGGACAGGTGGTGGCGCTAGAGGGAATGAGTTAGAGACTCCAAATTTGGTGTGGTTACTATTGGTACTGACCTCTATCAGTGTACCAAATTTCACAACTTTCCCGCAAGCGGTTCTATGGGCTACCATAGACTCAAGAGCGGAAGAAAAAGAAGAAGAAGAAGAAGCAGAATAATAATAAGAACGGCAACGATTTCAATAGGTGCCTTCGCACCTTCGGTGCTTGGCCCCTAATAAATGTTAAACTGATTTATGATTATTTTACTGTTCACTAAAATATCATAGTTTTTATAATGTGTTTTTATAATTTTTGTAATATTAATATTCTTATGATGGATTTTTTTTAATATTTTAACATTGAAAGTCTGGGTCTGGAACAAGAGTAACACACAAAAAAGGAATTTGAAAAGTAGCAGAAATAAACGATAAAGACAAAAAGTAAAAGTTCCCAAGAGTTTCACAAGTTTAAATGTGACCTTCACATAATATTTATTTATTTTTTTAAATCAGTTAGTTTTGATAAAACTCACCCCCAGGGACATAGAAGTTCCCAGTGAAGAAACACCCTTTTATGTTAAAACGACCAGTTCTTAAATAGACTGAAGCACACAGAGACGGTTCCCTATTAAACAGTGTATTGTGTGCAGTTCATAGTGGAAGTCTGTCCTTCAACACCTCAAATGTCTTTCACTACCAATTCTTTTCTTAAACTTCCCTCTCAGATCTCTGAGACCGAGCAGTCTTGGCCTAAACCTGACACTTTGCAGTCTGGTGGGAGAATGTTACTGTTGCAAAAGATCCCCTGACAAATGATCAGACACACTTCCTGCGAACCTGCATGTGAATGTGTACATGTGCGTGCGTACATGTGTTTATGCAAGTGTGCAGATCAGTGAGCTCAGTGGCACGATTAATTGGCACCTGGAGGAATAACACTTAAATAGCTGTGTTAAAGAAAGCACTCTCTTCATTTTCTGCTTGTGTATGACTTGAATGCTGAAGGACCAGGACCATATAATGTTGTCATGAATCACGATTCATTCAGTTAGTGGCATAAATGGGCGAAGTGTAACGGATTGAGCCTGACTGGAGGATATACAGGAGGCTGTTCTTAAACAACATCATGCTGCTACACAATGAATACTTAAAGAGTTCCTGCAGCTACAGAGTGTGACATAATATCAAGTCATATCATAGATGCATGATCTATGGAGGGGCAGACGGAAAGAGACAGACAGGAAAAATAGAGAGACCTAGTCTTTAATTAGAATATCCAGCACTTGGGAGGAGGAGAAAGATGAGTGAGCAGAGGAAGAAATGGAGAAAAGAGTGGAAGGGAGCAACCGAAAATTAGATGAAATGCAATTCAGTCAGAGAATGAATGAGGTGTCATATCAGAGAACTGTTATGCTCTATATCGCATTCTCCCTGTGACAACACAATGAACGGCGTACAGAAAATACTCCTGTGGTGTGAGCGAGGCATTTTATGTGGCTATACAAAGAAGTAAATGTGCTGCTGGGTCATTCCTGTTCAGCTTGACCTTTTGACCTTAGTAACTTTCAAAAAATATGAATATGCTTGTCCCTGGGTGACACTCACATTTGATGTTTTTTAATTATATTAATTATGTTTCCTCTTAGTTTTTTGTTATCAGTTATGTACATTAGGGTTTTATATTACATATTATGTTGTTAAGTGTTTATTGCATTGAATGTTTGTTGCATTATTTGAGTGTCATGATAGTGTTTTGTGTTTGTGTGCACAACTGTGCACCTTCTATATATTAGTATTTACCTCAACCTGTGGAAAAGCTACTTGTGAGTTACTTATTATGGTGGATGTCAGATGTTAAAAGTACAAAACAGTTTTAAGTAGCAACATGGCCTGGCTAATTTAGCAGAAAAGGGCTGTTGGATTTACCGGTTTTAAAGTATTAAATAATTCATGAAACCACAAAACATCACATACGTTGTCAAATCAATTATTAATACTAAATCATGTGTTATTGTTTTACCACCAAAAATGATGTCACTTCCTAGCAGTTGATGTCATTAAGGTTTTTTAGTTAAAGGGATATTACAAAAGACTAACAGGATAAAAGGTGTTATTCAGGGAAAACATACAAATTGATTATCAATTTAAACAATATTTATCATGTTTTTGTTACATGATGAAAGCTAAAAGAAAGTATTATAAATTCACCTATATGTTTCATTGTTACAATCCACGCCTGTCCTGGACTCCATTTCCCATGATCCTCCCTGTCTCACACCTGAAATCACTCACTCCTCATCTCTCCCACTCTCCCTGGATTCCCTGCACCTGGTTGTCGTCATTAGCACTCCCTTTATATTGATCTCACTTCCCTGCACTCCTTGTCCGTTCTTATGTGTTATGCTTATGTGTGTTGTGTTCTGTTTCCGTTTATAAATAAACACCCGTCTTTGTGGAAGCCCTGGATCTTCTCTTCCCTGCTGCACTACACACCGTAACAGAAGAACGGACCCAAAACTGCCAGGACTGCCCTGAAGATGGAAATCTTCATTACCCCTATCTCTCCCGTGTCCCCTCCTGAAGACACGTCAGCGGTGGATCGCCTGTGGGGTCTCAGGCAGGGCGGTCGCCCGCTGGAGAGGTACGTGGAGGAATTCGCTGAGCTGTCTTGTTTGGTGAACTGGCCAGATGCACCACTTAACGCGTGTTTTCTGATGGGCCTAGACAAGGACACTATTCGATATATTGAACCTGCCTGTTCCTTTTCCCTAGTAGAGTCGATGAATCTGATTCTCTGTTTAAATTGTTCCAATTTCGAAATTGAAGAGGTTCAAGAGAATGAGTGTCTTCCTCGTCCGGTCCCCTCAGAGAAGCACGCGGCCTGGTCAGTTCACCCACAGCCAGTTCCCTCCACATATCCCACCAGTGGGCCTTCCCGTGTTGTCCTGCCTGTCCACAAGCCCAAACGGCAGAGAAGGAGGGCCAACGTCAAACCCTCGTCTCCGGGCAAGAGGGCCGCAGCCTATGCCAGAGCCCTCGTCTCCGGCTAAGATGGCCGCCGCCACGCCAGAGCCACAGGACCTCTGGTTCATGGACTTTTGGAGCGATCCTGCCGCCTCAGTTCCCACTCCGAGTCTCCTGGATTCCGCTCCAGGCTTCCCAGTTCCCGCTCCGAGTCTCCTGGATTCCGCTCCAGGCTTCCAAGTTCCCGCTCCGAGTCTCCTGGATTCCGCTCCAGGCTTCCCTGTTCCCTCTCTGAGTCTCCTGGATTCCGCTCCAGGCTTCCCAGTTCCCGCTCCGAGTCTCCTGGATTCCGCTCCAGGCTTCCAAGTTCCCGCTCCGAGTCTCCTGGTTTCCGCTCTAGCCTTCCCTGTTCTCTCTCCGAGTCTCCTGGATTCGGCTCCAGGCTTCCCTGTTCCCACTCCTAGTCTCCTGGATTCCGCTCCAGGCTTCCCTGTTCCCGCTCCAGCTCTCCTCGAGCCCGCTCCAGCTCTCCTCGAGCCCGCTCCAGCCCTCCTCGAGCCCGCTCCAGCCCAGGAGCTCATCCCATTCCGCGTGCCCTCCATACTACCCCTGAATTCCCCGAAGAAAATTTTGGAGGGGGGCTATATACCCGGGGGTGGGGAACATGTGGATGGAGCACATGTGGGTGGGGCTCCTGACCCGCCGTGGACTCCCGAGGCTCCTGACCCGCCGTGGACTCCCGAGGCTCCTGACCCGCCGTGGACTCCCGAGGCTCCTGACCCGCCGTGGACTCCCGAGGCTCCTGACCCGCCCTGGAGACCTCTATACCTGTCTGCACCTCCAGGCTTCCAAGTTCCCGCTCCGAGTCTCCTGGTTTCCGCTCTAGGCTTCCCTGTTCTCTCTCCGAGTCTCCTGGATTCAGCTCCAGGCTTCCCTGTTCCCGCTCCAGCTCTCCTCGAGCCCGCTCCAGCTCTCCTCGAGCCCGCTCCAGCTCTCCTCGAGCCCGCTCCAGCTCTCCTCGAGCCCGCTCCAGCCCTCCTCGAGCCCGCTCCAGCCCAGGAGCTCATCCCATTCCGCGTGCCCTCCATACTACCCCTGAATTCCCCCAAGAAAATTTTGGAGGGGGGCTATATACCCGGGGGTGGGGAACATGTGGATGGAGCACATGTGGGTGGGGCTCCTGATCCGCCGTGGACTCCCGAGGCTCCTGACCCGCCGTGGACTCCCGAGGCTCCTGACCCGCCGTGGACTCCCGAGGCTCCTGACCCGCCGTGGACTCCCGAGGCTCCTGACCCGCCGTGGACTCCCGAGGCTCCTGACCCGCCCTGGAGACCTCTATACCTGTCTGCACCTCCCCCGCACCTGCGTGTAGGTCTCCAGGGCGCCCACCCCCCCTCCCTGGTTGTTACATCTAAGGCGCGAGGACGCGCCTACCGGGAGGGGGAAGTAATGTTACAATCCACGCCTGTCCTGGACTCCATTTCCCATGATCCTCCCTGTCTCACACCTGAAATCACTCACTCCTCATCTCTCCCACTCTCCCTGGATTCCCTGCACCTGGTCGTCGTCATTAGCACTCCCTTTATATTGATCTCACTTCCCTGCACTCCTTGTCCGTTCTTATGTGTTATGCTTATGTGTGTTGTGTTCTGTTTACGTTTATAAATAAACACCCGTCTTTGTGGAAGCCCTGGATCTTCTCTTCCCTGCTGCACTACACACCGTAACATTCATCTTATTCAATGTTGTGATATTGTGATAAAAGACAATTATGATTTCCATCATTTAACTGATGAATAAAAATATTAAATATTTTTATTTTATAATAAATACTAAAAAAATATGAATGTATTCATGTGGACATGAACACTATTTTTCAAAAGTGTGAGGTTGGCAAGATTTTTGAATCTTTTTAAAAGAAGTCTTTTATGCTCAACAAAGCTGGATTTATTGTATCAAAAATACTGTAAAACAGTAATATTGTCAAAATATTTTTACAATTTAAAATGACTGATTTCTATTTGAATACATTTTAAAATGCAATTTATTCCTGTGATGACAAAGCTGAATTTTCAGCATCATTACTCCAGTCTTCAGTGTCACATGATCCTTCAAAATCATTCTAATATTCTGATTTGCTGCTCAAGAAACATTTCTTATTATTATCAATGTTAAAAACAGTTGAGCTGATTAATATTTTTGCCGGAACCTTGATACACTTTATTCAGAATTCTTTGATGAATGTGAAATAAAAAAAACAGTGTTTATTTAAAACAGATTTTTTTTGTAACAATGTAAAAGTCTTTACCGTCACTATTGATCAATTTATTGCTTAATTGCTGGAAAATGTAATAATTTCGTTCAAATGTACAGAATATAGATTCATGCTTATGTTTGTGTTGGACCAGGTTTTTTCCTTACTTGCAAATAGAGTCGATCTCCTGCGTATCCTCATCTTTTTGGGCACTGACAGAGAGACTGTCTCCCAGGGCAAGCAGACACTGGGCAAACCCTTTATAGATAGAGCTGCACTTCTTTGTGGCTGCAGCCGAACATGGACTGGGGACAAGCACTAGAACAAACAGAGACACACAGCAATATTACAATATAATATAACCCTCATTTTAAGAATAGTTACTCTGACGACCTACAGAAATGTGTCAGGCTGCAAAATTCTTATTCATTTTTCATTCATTCAAAATTCATGTAAACTCAAACTTAAAAATAAATTCAGTAATGTTAGCGTGGGGAATCTGAGCACAATGCGCAGAACAATAACCTTCATGATTTAACTTAGCCCAAGAATAATAATAAAAGTATTTTCCCATTTCAGGTTGCCAAGCCTTCCAGCCTTTTATGGTTCATTTATTTCCAAAAGCTCAAATACGAAATAGATTTCTTCTAAAGAAATAGACAAGTTCATCAAAAGAGCAGCAGGGTGACATTGAATGGCTTTCAGTACATCCTTTACAGACCTCAGGAAAAAACACTCAACAGCAGTACACAAAAGTTGTGTGGGTTCTTGGTTATTTGTAAATTGATTATAAAAAGTATAAATCTATGCATCATTGTTAGAACAGAACACAGGATAATGCATCTCTAACCTTAAGGATATGGGAGCAAAATTCAATAGAAATGCTCTGATGTGTTAGGAGCTCCATGCAGCTAAAGCGTCAAAAAGACACTTGCTTACTCTTTTTTTAAGGTACCAAAGTTTGCTTCTCAGTGCATGTGCCAGTGTTCTCCCAGCATCCATTGCTCCTTGTTGTCTCTCAATCACTATAGCCTATACCAATTGACAATAAAACCGCAGATGGAAGTAACAGTGAACCTAAGTGAGATATGCAGGAGGATCTTAATTGGGTCAGACAGCAAATTACCAGCACTCTCCTAATTCCCTTAAGGAAATAAATGATTAATATTTGATAGGAGAGAATTTTTTCTCTCTTTTTCTTCCCACACTGCTGCAAACCTATTGATTTTAAGCTATGTTTTTGCAGTGAGGTCTGAGGATTATTGGTTTCACTCCTCCCCATCAACATTTAATGAAGATATGGAGAAGGAGAGAAAACCAAGTCATACATTAGAGGAGGAGGAGACAAAGAACTCTTTCACAATCACTGAGGCACTGCACGTAAATGGAAATGACTGAAGAAATCAGAAATATGGAAGTACTTTTAATAATGCCAAGGGGAAATTCAGATAACTGTCACTCAATAATACAAGACTCAATACCACTATCAATACTGAAATTATAAGAGATAATGTAAAGAAAGGCGCGACTATCTCAAAATAAAAATAAAAAAGTTTATCCAGCTTTCAAGGTTACTACCCAAATAAATATATACATGGGCATGATGTAGTGATTTGAGTTTAAATTATTTAATAATTTCCCCTGTATATTATCTGAAAGCTTACACTAAAAAATAGCCCATTACAATGTACAAAAATTGGCAAAAAGACAAACACACACACATAAATATATACAAATAAACTGGTAACACTTTGCAAGAAGGTTCCATTTGTTAACATTAGTTAATTAATTGGTTAACGAGAAAAACACTTCTAAAGCATTTAATAATCTTAGTTAATATATTATTAAAAATAAAAAAGTTGTATCTGTTAATATTATTTAATGGACAAACAAACAACAGAACAGTTTGATTTTTATGGTTACAATTTATTTGGTTACACTTTATTTTAAGGTGTCTTTGTTACACTGTAATTATACATTTAAGTACTGAGTAATATTAAGTAACTATATGTACTTACTATAGGGTTAGGATTAGGTTTGGTTTGGTTTAGGGTTAGGTGCATGTAATTATGCATAATTTATAGTTATTACTATAGTAACTACATGTAACATATGTAACAATGACACTGTAAAATAAAGTGTTACCCTTTATTTTAAGGTGAAGTAGTTACATTGTAATTACTCAAATACTGAGTTATATTAATTAACGTACTTACTGTAGAGTTTGGTTTAGAGTTAGTTACTTGTATTTATGCATAATTTACATGTATGTAGTAACGTATAACTACGTCGCCTTAAAATAAAGTGTTACCATTTTTATTAACTAACACTAACTGATTAATAAACAATGTAACAAATGTACTGCTCATTGTTAGTTAATGTTATTTAATGCATTAACTAACGATAACTAATGATGAACCATTCCAGAAACATAAACAGTAAAGACCACACCACATACTAACAGCCTGGGAGGAAAAAGAAATCATCTAAGAAGTGGATATGCCCCAAAAACGGAGACAAGAGCGTACAGCGTCCAATTACATATCTCTGAATTTGTATCTCTGGCCGAAGCTCAAGCGAATTGAAGTGTAGTCTGAACCACTGCCTGCATTAGTAATGTTATTACTGATGTTGTGTAATCCAAGCTCTGATATGTCGGAGTGCTGTCCACCCACACACAGCGTGATCTGGCCTGGTCCATTCAGCTCAGCGAGCCATTATGACCTAGGCGGCAGACACATGGCTTATTTGAACCACAACATTAATTTTTAATCTGTGGTGCCAGAGATCCACGGGGAGTCCATGGGGTTTCTGAATAAATAAATTATATAAAACAGGGCACTGGCATGAGAGGGGACTGCAGAGAGTGAATGAGAAAGAAAAGAGAAACTGAGAAAAAGGAATGAAAATGAAAGGCAAATAGGCAGCGTTTGAATGCTCTGGTCTAACCAAGGCTCCATAATGTTTAGGCAAAAAATTAAATATTCTAATATTAATCATTTAAAATCTATACAAAATAAATAATTTTTTATATAAAAAAAAAAAATAATTATGAATAATTACATATATAAAAAATATACTCTAAAATAAATTAATTACATAAAATAAATGACGCCAGTATTATAAAGTATTGTATAAATATGCTATTACAAGAAATGATTTAGATCTCTCTAAAGCTGCACAATTCATTTAACATACTCTGTTCTCCAAGAGATTAGCACTGCGTTTTTCATGCAATATGAATAGTTCACTGTAGTTGTAGAAATCACCATAGATTAGAATACAGGTGCTCAGACCATTACACAATTCATGATGAAGCATTTTAACATCATCCTTTTAACGAGTATGTTATGAAACCTTGAAACAAAAACGTCATAATAAATAATGTGGTACATTAGGCATCATGGAGCGCTCAGAGCAAAACAGTTGCATAATTTCCTGTCCCTAGTGTGACTAAGACACAATGAGCTAGAAAAACAGATCTATCTATCTATCTATCTAGCTATCTATCTATCTATCTGTCTATCAATCAATCAATCAATCAATCAATCAATCAATCTATCTATCTATCTATCTATCTATCCACCAATCCATCCATCCATCCATCCATCCATCTATCTATCTATCTATCTATCTATCTATCTATCTATCTATCTATCTATCTATCCACCAATCCATCTATCTATCTATCTATCTATATATCTATCTATCTATCTATCCACCAATCCATCCACCAATCCATCCACCCATCTATCTATCTACTTTGACAGATTTCAAACCTTAAATTCATTACAGACTGAATTCACATGACCTCTGGAGCATGAGATGGGCAAGTAATGATGGAGCTGTAGGCCCCATATGTGCCCATCTCCTATTCATGAGGTTGAATATGCAAGCTTTATCCAGACCAGAGCTGAGCAGGCACATTTGCTGCTGAGCTTTGCTCCACGTGGCTCTCGCAGACATCCCATGGGGAGCACATCAAAATAAATGAAAACCATTTTTATTTGTCGGTTTCTGAATATTTGCATTCACAAACACAGTGGTGCATGTAAATAAGGTTTAGTGGTGTGAGTAGACATGTAGGCAAGTTGCCAAAGTGTTTTCATTTAGGGTATATGTGCAATTTCCGGATCAAATCCATGTGGAAAATTCAATACACAAATATCAAAACATGCATTATATATGTAGCATATATATTTCTATCATGACATGGTATGGTAATGCATATGACATATGTTAATGTATTTGGTTTTGGCAGAATATATCTGCTATGCTTCTGTTATTATTGCTGCTGCTGCTTCAGAGCAAGTACAGAGACTTGCTACTGCCAATACATACTCATACATGCTATGAGCATGTAAGACATGCTGCCGCTGCAGAAATAGCATATATGAAATTACCCGTAGCAGATTTATGCAGGTGGTGCTGGGGAAGGTGGAGTGTTTCAGGGTTTCACTTTGAAAGTGCGCTGCAAACTTCTACAGCAAACATTGACCAACAGGTAAGCTCATTGGCTACAGATGCAACAGGAACCAACAAGCTACAGAATGGGAATTATTCTAAGCTCTGGAAATACTGATTCTTTGTGTGATGTAAGAGACCACATTGGGCAGAACTCATTAAGACTTTACCTCAGTGCCTGCTGGGAGCAGAGCTCAATCAAAAGCACTAGCAGTACAACTCTAGACAGACACTTCATTATATGCAGTGTATGGTTTTATATTTAGGGGTATAAAAATGCCTTTTTTTTGAGGATATACAGTAAACTTGTATTATTTGAAGCATCTATGTAATTTAAGCCAGGACACTACAGGTTAATAGCATACAAATTGTATCTAATAGATATCACCATGCTTCTCCAATTGATTAATCAGAGTACATTAACACATCTGTTACAAGTTTTCTGAAATGTTATGTTTATATGCAAACGAGACATTATCTAATTAAATATACACACTTTGCATAATACTTTGACATTAGAGTTAAAGGTTTTTACAGAGGGGATCTATTTATCAATCTATAAATCCTGAAAATCAACAGCCAAAAAAAAAAAAAAAAATCACAATTTTTAGGAATAAAAACTTAATAAATCAGGCGAATGATACACTCTATTGCCAAAAGTATTGGGACACCCCTCCAAATCATTGAATTCAGGTGTTCCAATCACTTCCATGGCCACAGGTGTATAAAATCAAGTGGTAGGCCACGTAAAATCAAAGAGCGGGGTCAGTGCATACTGAGTTGCACAGTGCGCAGAAGTCGGCAACTTTCTGCAGAGTCAGTAGCTACAGACTTCCAAACTTCGTGTGGCCTTCAGATTAGCTCAAGAACAGTGCGTAGAGAGCTTTATGGAATGGGTCTCCATTGCCAAGCAGCTGCATCCAAGCCTTACATCACCAAGTGCAATGCAAAGCATCGGATGCAGTGGTGTAAACACACCGCCACTGGACTATAGAGCAGTGGAGACGTGTTCTCTGGAGTGACGAATCACGTTTCTCTGTCTGGAAATCCGATGGACGAGTCTGGGTTTGGCGGTTGCCAGGAGAACAGTACTTGCCTGTCTGCAGTGTGCCAAGTGTAAAGTTTGGTGGAGGCGGGATTATGGTGTGGGGTTGTTTTTCAAGGGTTGGGCTTGGCCCCTTAGTTCCAGTGAAAGGAACTCATAAGGCTTCAGCATACCAAGACATTTTGGAAAATTTCATGCTCCCAACTTTGTGGGAACAGTTTTGTGTGGCCCCTTCCTATTCCAACATGACTGCGCAGCAGTGCACAAAGCAAAGTTCATAAAGACATGGATGAGCGAGTTTGGTGTGGAGGAACATGACTGGTCTGCACAGAGTCCTGACCTCAACCCGAGAGAACACATTTGGGATGAATTAGAGCGGAGACTGCGAGCCAGACCTTCTCGTCCAACATCAGTGCCTGACGTCACAAATGCCCTTCTAGAAGAATGAACACACTCCTAAACCTTGTGGAAAGCCTTCCCAGAAGAGTTAAAGCTGTTATAGCTGCAAAGTGTGGGCCAACTCCATATTAAACCCTACAGATTAAGAATGGGATGTCATTAAAGTTCATGTGCATGTAAAGGCAGGTGTCCCAAAACTTTTGGCAATATCGTGTATCTAGGGGTGGAACGGTTCAAATTACTCACGGTTCGGTTTGTATCACGGTCAAAATAAGAACAAATAATCAAACTACAAGCAACAGCAGAAATACATACAATAGAGCAAAGATGCATATAAAATAAACAGTGCTTTTCAGGTATCTCAGGTACAAAAATTTAATAAAGTAATCAAATATAAAATAACATTGCATGTTATAATTTTCACTGTATAAATTAAATAAAGATTAATCATTATTGAAGTTACAAAAGCTATTCAGTCAATAGCAGTGAGTGATTTCTTAGTCATTTGTTGTTTGATTAACATTAAAAACACAGACAGCAGGAAAAGACTTCTTTCCCTTTTAGAAATAATGCACATCAGTACTGTACATACTGTTACACAAGAACACATGTCTTTATCAACTGTTTACATTTTACTTAAGACATAACCTACAATGTTAGGATTACTCACCTAGGATTACTCGCTAGGATTACTCAGCAAGACAGGCATGTTGACATACTTTTTTTGTGAATTTGTCCATTCTAGAACAAGCCATAAACATACACTGGCCGAACTCTGTCTGTTTGTTTTACACGTTGTTATTCAACAAACCATTTTATAGATGTGTCGTCAGATTCGAGATGAACCAAGTGCGTGCCGAACCGTGGGTGGAGAACTGTACGGTTCGATTTTTTACCCTGAAACGTTCCACCCCTAGAAGAAACCCCTCTGTAAAAACCTTCAAAATAGGAATAAAATAGGAATAAAACTAGAAAATGTGGTGTATGCAAGTGATACGGAAGTGGCAATTTCTGGCTACAAACACTTTTGTATTTTGTTGGTTTTCTTTCCACTGATCTGAAAGACGGCATGTTGAGTAAAAAAGCCCAAAATCTCAAAATTAAAGAGTGCATGAAAAACACTGATTTTGCAACAGGAAAGCAAATCTTCCAGTTTGGTACAAATTTAATAGAAGCACCTAAAATAAAATTTACATATTCACAACGTTTCAATTGGCCACATTAGGCACATGCATAATACTCAACTCTGCAGAATGAAAGAACTAGTGAACTGTTACTTTGTTTAAAATGAGAGGGAGTGGGGGCAGTTTTTTACTGCACTATGGCAACTTTTTCTATGGTAACTGTGCCTAGCATCGTTAGGGGCGACAGGCTAATAAGCCTAACAGTGACAGCATAGCGTGCGAAAGGCGAAGAGAGTCTCTATTCCCTGAGCTAACTCTAAAACAGGGCTTCCAGTGAAGCCGCCTGCAATAGCACAAACAAATTCTGATAATTAGCTCATGCCAGCAAAGTCCCCTTTCCAAGTGATTGGTTAACCTCTCCGGTTTTCCATTCACACCTTCACTCCCAGAACATTGAATGGAGGGAGGCTGTGGGGGATGAGAAGAAGTGCATTTGCCAGCTGTTAATTTCTTTCATAAAACCGAGAGGGGAAAAGACTGGATGCGCTGCATAGATATGCACTGTAAATTGAGACAGAAACATTTTGCTTTTGAATTTGTGTAGCATATGATGTTAAGAGACGTTAAGAAAACTGAGAGGGAAAGAGAAACTTAATCTTCTTTAATGAGGATGTAAAATCGAGCCTGACTCAGTGACATAACCCGCACTATGAGGCGGCTTTAATAGCCCAGGTCATCCTCCAGGTGAGGAGGAATAATTGGAACAAAATCGAGCTCAAAAGAGGTGTTAGACGTGTTTTCTGCTTGTTAGTACAGACCAGTTCAGTAGCTGTGGCATTGAGTTATATCCACTACAACACCAAAGCTCACTTCATTTTACTCTTTGTGTGACACAAGAGCAGCAGCACAACCTAAAAGAAATAAAACCTATTCTTGCAAGCTGGGATGGGGAAAAAAACAATGATGGAAAGATACATCTTAAAAGGAACCTTTTTATTTTGCTCTAATGGATGTTTTTCTCACACACATGCCCTCAAATACTCAGAGAGATGTAACACATATAAACATGCGCAATTCCCAAAAGAGTTTACAAAATTTAGCAGGCCCCATGGGACCGTGGTTTCATTTGGAGACGGGAGGAAGTTGGGGAGGGAGGAGAGAACGGAAGGCAGATGTCTTTCCCATCGCTAATGTGCTCAACACTGGCTTTGATCATAAGAAGGTAATGTGACAGCCACAATAACACAATCACTCACACGTGCAGTCATGTGTCACTTTAAAAAGTGGAAGGGAGAGGAGTAACTGACCATATGAAACAAGACCTTCTTGTTTCGATTTTATCTCTTTATTATCTCTCATTGAATGGAGAAGATACAAGGGTTCATTGATTTTATGTGATAAAAGTGAGACTCTTAGCCGCTCAAAAAAGGCCTGAAAAAGAGATATCATACTTCCACTGGCATTAATTTGACAGCTGCTATCTGTCCAGAACAAGGTCACAGATAAACCTCCACAGATGGAGGAGCTCTTTCACCGAGACTCTCCTTTAAATGCAGTATAAATTAGATTCAGATTTGGGCTTGCTGGAAGATCTTAGCAGTAAAGACCCAATTAAAATCATTTCCACATCAAATACAACTTTAATCTGTTAAAATTCACCACAGCAGCGTTTCAATTAATCTGTCAAAAAATTTTACTGTGGAAAAAAAGGGGGTCTGCATTTGACTTCAGGTGTATTGTAATTAAGCATTACAATTAATTTTACTTCTGTAATGTAACTAATTTACTAGTGATATTCCACTATAAAATCGATGGAATCACTTTCAGAATTAATGTTTTGACCAACTGACATTCGTTGACCAACATTGATCAATCAGATTCCACTCGACTTTTAAAGAGCATGAGCATAAATAATAAAAAACAGAATGTTATTGTCCGTTGGTGTGGAGGCTAGTTGGAGTAGTTGGTGAGGTCATAAAAGATTACAAACATTTTTGGATGAATCGTTCACAGACCAGGAACCTGCATTATAAAAGTAAACAGGTTAAAGGTAGGGCAGGTAATTTTCGGAGAGGCTAGCAATAGTGAGCTAGCTTTGAAAGCATGAGATCCCACCCTCCCTTCAGAGCGCTTCCAAAACACGTGAACCCACACAGCAGAGTCTACAAAGCTTCACAAGACGAAAGATGGCGTTAAACTACCTCATGTCTCAAAGCGCATAACATTACAATAATAATGAACATAAACTACTTAAAGAGCTCTGACCTGTACTGACTGCTGCAGGTTAATTTCGGCATTGATCACGAACCGCTCCGAGTATAACGTCACAGGTTTCTATCTCTTCCGAATTACAGTAGTTATGGCGTGAACGCAGCATAAGCTGGTTGTTTTGGTTCAGGTGGAACTGTAAAAGGCTAGCCTGGATGCCAGCCGAACATTTGAGGTCGGGAAGTTCGGTCTGGACTTGATCCATTGTGGAGCAACTATGCTTGAACCAGAGCTGTTCGGACCAATCAAATAGTCAGGGTGGGCTTTATACGATGATGGACAGATGATCAACAGTAACGTAATCGTCCACGTCACCAAAGAGCGCTTGGGTTGAATTTGTTCTAATTCTAAATGGAAAACTTGTTCGTATATGCATTCACCTTTACTATTTCTCTCGAAAATGATCGTGTTGGTAAGTACCCCGTGTATCCTTAAATTCTTTTCACAACACCGGCAAGGATCGTTTACACTCATCTTCTTCTTCTACTTCTTCCAGCGTGCGTGCAGTTGAGTTCTGTTGACAACTACGTGTTGTTTAACATACGTCACTTACTCCGTTGCTCTGATTGGTTGTAGGTCTATCCAAATGAGTGCAGAGGCATTTTCTTTCCTGGTTTGGTTGAAACACGCCCCATAATCACAGTCCAATGGAGCAGTATCAGACTCATATTCTGACTAGAATCTGAGTATGACGACGTCAGGCTAGTAAAATGTGGCTTCTGTTTGTTTGTAGTGCTCTGTGACTGACGTCTGTCTAACTCTGCATAGCATGAAACGCATTGATGACGTGTGATGTCTACGCAAGCAGGTGCGGGGGAAGTATGGAAATACAATTGTTGACAGACAGAACCGAATACAATGATTGGACGAACATTTTATGGTCCTACACCATCCATAGACGATATATATACATTTAGACTACTTAACTTAGTGATTGCTATCAGGATGTAAAGAGACTTTCAACCAGCATAAAAAAAACTTTAAAAAAACTGGAACAAATCACCTAACCTGCCATTAAATTTTATTTTATGTTTTATTTTATTTCATTTTACATTTTACATTTTTTATTTTCATTTTATTTTTGATATTTTGGCATCAAAGAATACAGATCATGTATTCATATGAAAGTCTTAGAAGTGTCTTCAAGACAGAAAATTTCCTTTGATTCTCGGCTATTTTAAATGTAGTCTCTGTAAGAAGCTAAAGGAGCTGTCTTTATGCAGTGACAGAGAAAGAGAACAAAGAATAATAGTTTTTATGCTAAATCAAAAAACCTTTGACAGGTTGGTGTGATTTCCCTGGTCTCTATTTCACCCGGGTCTAATAACTACACTCAGAAATCCTCCAAAAGCTGTGAATAAACAAACCAGTATGTAATATTCCAACATCTAATCTCTTTGGTAGAGCAAGAAATAGGGTAGTGATTAAACAAGACAATATTCAAACAATCAAAAGGAGCAGTCTGTGGGGGCACTGGGGTGGGGTATCGTCTAGAAGCAGCAAAACACAATTAGGATGCGAAACTTGAACGCATCAGTCATGTTTAACTGAACGTTTGATGCTCTCACATACATTTCAGTCAGAGGGTGAAAAATTATGACTGCATTAAAGCTCTGATATTAAGCCTTAATATCCATCTCTCCCTGCACTCCCAATCCGAAGGAGGAAAAGATTCCCAAGAGTCTTTTGATGATATGCAAATTTTGTTTTTTAAATATTCTTTCATCTGGCCATGTTGTGAAGTCAGCTTTCTTTACACTGAACATGAAAAGGAGGAGTCTGGAATGTAAAGTAAATACACAGCAAAAATTTGCACCAAAAATAATCATTGTGATTTTCAGCCACAGATTATATGATGCTGATGAGAGCATTTCTGCAGTGGTGTATAGACAAGAAATAAAATAAATAAATCAACAGGCCAGGGATTAGGATGATCCGTGAGCAGGGGATAAGTGGTTCTCAATTACATTACAATAGAGCGCAACAGTAGGGTTCAGGAAGTGAGATCCCATTTATTTTCTCCATAGAGAAATTGATTTTTAATGTTAAATCATAAACCTTTCTACACAGACCTGACATACCATGAGCTCCAAGGTTGGTAATTTATGATATATCTATCTGTACAAGCCATAAGTCAGTTTAATTAACTTAACAATTAATTTATATACAGGGAGTGCAGAATTATTAGGCAAATGAGTATTTTGACCACATCATCCTCGTTATGCATGTTGTCTTACTCCAAGCTGTATAGGCTGGAAAGCCTACTACCAATTAAGCATATTAGGTGATGTGCATCTCTGTAATGAGAAGGGGTGTGGTCTAATGACATCAACACCCTATATCAGGTGTGCATAATTATTAGGCAACTTCCTTTCCTTTGGCAAAATGGGTCAAAAGAAGGACTTGACAGGCTCAGAAAAGTCAAAAATAGTGAGATATATTGCAGAGGGATGCAGCAGTCTTAAAATAGCCAAGCTTCTGAAGCGTGATCATCGAACAATCAAGCGTTTCATTCAAAATAGTCAACAGGGTCGCAAGAAGCGTGTGGAAAAACCAAGGCGCAAAATAACTGCCCGTGAACTGAGAAAAGTCAAGCGTGCAGCTGCCAAGATGCCACTTGCCACCAGTTTGGCCATATTTCAGAGCTGCAACATCACTGGAGTGCCCAAAAGCACAAGGTGTGCAATACTCAGAGACATGGCCAAGGTAAGAAAGGCAGAAAGTCGACCACCACTGAACAAGACACACAAGCTGAAACGTCAAGACTGGGCCAAGAAATATCTCAAGACTGATTTTTCTAAGGTTTTATGGACTGATGAAATGAGAGTGAGTCTTGATGGGCCAGATGGATGGCCCGTGGCTGGATTGGTAAAGGGCAGAGAGCTCCAGTCCGACTCAGACGCCAGCAAGGTGGAGGTGGAGTACTGGTTTGGGCTGGTATCATCAAAGATGAGCTTGTGGGGCCTTTTCGGGTTGAGGATGGAGTCAAGCTCAACTCCCAGTCCTACTGCCAGTTTCTGGAAGACACCTTCTTCAGGCAGTGGTACAGGAAAAAGTCTGCATCCTTCAAGAAAAACATGATTTTCATGCAGGACAATGCTCCATCACACGCGTCCAAGTACTCCACAGCGTGGCTGGCAAGAAAGGGTATAAAAGAAGAAAATCTAATGATATGGCCTCCTTGTTCACCTGATCTGAACCCCATTGAGAACCTGTGGTCCATCATCAAATGTGCGATTTACAAGGAGGGAAAACAGTACACCTCTCTGAACAGTGTCTGGGAGGCTGTGGTTGCTGCTGCACGCAATGTTGATGGTGAACCGATCAAAACACTGACAGAATCCATGGATGGCAGGCTTTTGAGTGTCCTTGCAAAGAAAGGTGGCTATATTGGTCACTGATTTGTTTTTGTTTGGTTTTTGAATGTCAGAAATGTGTATTTGTGAATGTTGAGATGTTATATTGGTTTCACTGGTAAAAATAAATAATTGAAATGGGTATAAATTTGTTTTTTGTTAAGTTGCCTAATAATTATGCACAGTAATAGTCACCTGCACACACAGATATCCCCCTAAAATAGCTAAAACTAAAAACTACTTAAAATATTGATACAAAAATATTCAGCTTTGATATTAATGAGTTTTTTGTGTTAATTGAGAACATGGTTGTTGTTCAATAATAAAATTAATCCTCAAAAATACAACTTGCCTAATAATTCTGCACTCCCTGTATAAAAAAATACTTAATTGGACAGAGGGGTGGGCATCCAAAAGTGCTGTCTGTCCAGCCAGTAGTAAATCTGTTTTGGCTTCGATTGGATTTGATAAGCAAAACTTACTTGACCTATTTTTATAATAACATTTTTATATCTTTATTTTCTTTCTTTTTTTATAGCTTCATTTTTTTAGTCTATTTTGTTGTAGTGTTGGCTGTCATATACAGTATGGCACTGTCTGGAACCGCTGTTGCCTCCATTTTAATTTTATTTGTTCTCATATTACCCACCTAAATTCCCATCTCGGGATAGTAACACCACTGCCCATAATCCTGAAGAGACAAACCAATGACTGTCACATAGTGCAGTAAGGAGAGTTGAGTAGAAGATCTTTTGCAGCAGTTTTAATGAATAAAGACAATACAGGTAAATCAGTAGCGCTTTATTTTTCAGTCCTGTTCCCCATGTACATATTATGTAATTTTTATAGTTATTACAATATCACCTTCAACTCAACCTTGCAAAGACAGAATTGCTTGTGGTCTCAACCAACCCAGCACTTCATCAAAATTTCTCCATTCAGCTAGGTTCATCAACCATAACTCCTTCTAGGACAGCCAGGAACCTCGGAGTTGTGATTGATGATCAGTTAAATTTCACTGACCACATTACTGCAACAGCCCGGTCCTGCAGATTTACGTTATACAACATTAGGAAGATTAGACCCTTCCTATCAGAGCAGGCCACACAACTCCTGGTCCAAGCTCTTGTTCTCTCCAGACTGGACTACTGTAATGCTCTTCTAGCTGGCCTTCAGGCATGCACTATCAAACCCTTGCAACTGGTCCAGAATGCAGCGGGGAGGGTGGTCTTCAACGAGCCGAAGAAAGTGCACGTCACGCCTCTCTTCATCAGTTTGCACTGGCTACCAATAGCCATCAAATTCAAGGCACTGGTGCTTGCCTAAAAAAAAAGACCACAGGCTCTGCACCAATATACCCAAACTCGCTTGTTCAGACTTACGCACCCTCCAGAAGTGTAGTGCTATCCCAAAGAGGCACGAAATCACTCTCACGGACCTTTTCCTGGACCGTTCCCACCTGGTGGAACGACCTGCCTATCTCAATTCGAGCAGCCGAGTCTGTAGCCATTTTCAAAAAACATCTAAAGACACATCTTTTCCAGCAGCAAAATGATTAAATGTAAATGTACAATGAATGGGTAATAACAAGGTACTAACCATAAACCTAACCTTAACCCATGTAGTTACCTTATATTACCAAGTACTTTCTTAGGTAAGTACACTGTAAATAAACAAACTGTAAAATAAAGTGCAACCGCTAAATCAAATCCAATCAAAGCTTTGCTAAATACCTAAATAGACACTTTTTATACACTAAAAAGTGGGCCAATTTAGTCCCAAGTATTGAAATAGTACACATGCATGTATAATAGTATACTACTATTACATTGATATTAGTATGCTTACTACATAAAGTATACTTAAAATATACTTGAAGTATATTTATTTTTGTAAGGGCATAATTAGTAACCATAGAAGTCAGTCTGTAATTTAGGGAAACAGGATATACAAACTAAAAGTCCATGAAAACAGAAACTAAATCTGTCTCATAAATGTACACTTTACATAGTCTTTCAGAGCTTTTTAGTTTGTTCAAGGCTTAGAAATCTTTACTGAAGAATATTTTGTATCTATATGAAGTAAATTAATAGGAAAAGTACTGTACATCTGGAGCCAAGGCCATTGAAAAAAAATGGGCTGTTACTGTTGTGCTCTATTCACATTATATTTTAATATGAGTCTTCATTCATACAAATTTGACCTATGATGCACTCTTATCACTGTAACATAAATGCACCTGCCCTTGAACTTTTCCCCCCCTGTGTTCTCATATTGTTGAGATTAGAGATTTAGAAACTATAGAAACACTGGATTTAAATTTAGAAAATTAAAAACTCTGAATGGTTGTTCAGCCAGGGAAAGAGGCAGCAAGGCTACATACTATACAAGCCAGTGAATCATAATGTTTTTCAATGCTATTTACTAGGAAAGAGCCGGAACATATTTTTTATTTTTCATAGAAATCTGCAACGCTGTTCTGAAGTAGGCCACATAATAATTGAACCTCTTTTGGTGACCACTTGGCATTGGCATACACTTTGGACAAGGGCAGAAAAAGCAATTATGTTATTGAACAGATTCATAGCAGGGACAGTACAAAATCTAATCAGCAGAATGCTTTATTCTAGGATGATCAAAGAAAATGATATTGATAAAATGATAAACATGACCATTTGAAATGATGATTGCTGTAAATGGCACACCTAATAAAACAGCTAGATTGTGATATTTTGGTTAGCTGGTCATTATCACCAAATAAACATGACAGGACACTGATGCAGGGCACCAAATAAATAAATCAATACATATGTGGACATTAAATATTAATTTGAGATGAATTATTATCTGTATAATTTTAAAACATTAACTATAAGAAAAGTATAACCTACAAAACAATCGGCCAAGGAACAAGACAAACACTTCAGCTATATGAGTACATTTTTTATAAATTTTTTTAAAAAAAAGAGACGTAAAATAAGACGTGAGATAAAAGTTTCAGTTACCTGTATATGATCTGTCTGATAAACAGCATTGTCATGAAAATATCTGAGCATTGAATGCCACAATTGGCCAATCAGAATTAAGTATTGCAGAGAGCTGTGTAACAACAGCAATTAGCGCTAAGAATCTATCAACTGCTTTTGTATGGAAATTATCAGATATCAGATTGTTTTGGCTTTGCTTCTTATAACTACTGGTAAAATATAGCTCTACATTATGTCAGCAACTAATATCTAATCTAACATCTAATATATATAAAAAATAAAAAAAATTCAGAAAGTATCATTAAAATATGTATCCACTCTTAAAAGTAAAGGATATATTTGAAAGCTAAATTAGCAAAGATGACTTCTGACATACACTTGAATAACCATTTCAGTTTTTGTAGGCATTATGACTCACTGGTAACACAAATGGGATTTTCAGTGCACAGCATAAGCAGAGAACGGACTAGAGAATGAATGCAGTCAAGGTCTTTTTGAAGGACCTACAGAAGCATCTGGTGAAGCAGCTTTACATTATTTACAATTGAAACTTGACAGGAGAATCCACATAGCTACACCATTAAAGATTCATTGCATGATATCCCCTTATGAAAAAGAAATATAAAAAGAAAAACTTTTAAAAGTATACTTGACTTAAACTGACTATATATTTAGACTATACTCAATCTTTTGATTGAGATATACTTAGAAGTATAATAAGTATTCTATAAGTATACTTGGCTTGTAGTTGTGTTTAATATTTTGATTGAGTAGCCTATTAAATACTTTTTTCACATAGTTTTACATAGAGTCTTATAAAGTTACATTGTTAGAAAATTTTGATTTATAAAGAAAACAGATATGTTCCTAATTCTTAGTATCTGATTTTTTGTGTAGGCTAGTCCACTGGTAGTATACATGGAAATTTACTTCAAATCTACTTAAAGGGATAGTTCACCCAAAAATGAAAATTACTCCATGATTTACTCACCCTCAAGCCATCCTCGGTGTATATGACATTCTTCTTTCAGACGAATACAATCGGGAGTTACATGAAAAAATATCCTGGTCCTTCCGAGCTTTATAATGGCAGTGAATGGCAGCCCAAAATTTGAAGCCCAAAAAAGTGCATCCATCCATTATAAAAGTAATCCACAAGGCTCCGGGGGTTCATAAAGGTCTTCTGACACGAATCGATGGGTTTGTGTAAGAAAAAAAAATCATATTTAACACGTTATAAAGTAAAATATCTAGCTTCCACCAGACCGCCTTCCGTATTCAACTTATGGAAAAAGCGTAACTGGTGCGACGACGACGACGACATCAGACGTAGCGTAAGCGTTTTGAATTGCGAGAGGCGTTACACTTTCTTTGTAAATTGAATACGGAAGGCGGTCTGGTGGATGCTAGATATTTTACTTTATAAAGTTTTAAATATGGATATTTATCTTACACAAACCCATCGATTCACTTTAGAAGGCCTTTATTAACCCCCCGGAGCCTCGTGGAGTAAGTTTATGATGGATGGATACATTTTTTGGGCTTCAAATTTTGAGCTGCCATTCACTGCCATTATAAAGCTTGGAAGAACCAGGATATTTTTTTAATAACTCTGATTGTTTACGTCTTAGGATGGCTTGAGGGTGAGTAAATCATGGGGTAATTTTCATTTTTGGGTGAACTATCCCTTTAACTCTTTTCTCGTCACTGACTGAATTTTTCAGCTATCTATGTTTTCACTGTTATATGGTAGGGGGTGCTATTACGCATCTTCTGAAAGAGTAGAGAATCTCCTTATGCAAATGTAAAACAAAGCGATCATCAAATATTAAACAGAATATAAATCAAAACTGCCTAACATTAACAATTGAAATGTCAACCCATGAATAGGAAACGATGGAAATTGATGACTCGATCTACTCCATCTGTGTTTTGATCATCATTCTGAATCCGATCCGGATGTAGTATTAGACAAAAATGCGATTTTCTCAGCTTTTAGTTTAAAATATTTTTTTTATGAAAAATACCCACATTCAAGTGTTGATAAAATGATGCATGAAGCTAGAATAAAATGTTTTTAAAATGAACCGAGTTAAAGTACAGTTAAAGGTATATTTCAAGTATAAAAAAATAATACCTGAATAGGAACATAGTAGTAGTATACTTAAAGTGCAAAACTAATATATAAATAGTAATAAGAATGATTTTATGTTCACTTAAAGAAAACAAGTATACTTGCGGTATAAAACTACTAAATAGTAGCTTACTATGTACACTTCAAAGTGTACTTTCATAAACTAAAAAATGTGCTACAAGTATTAAAATAGTAAACTACTATTATAAACTTATAAGTTCTCCTGTAGTACATATGCAGTACAAATGAGAAATGTAGTTGTGAGCTGTGCACCTAAAGTTTACTACTGTTACACTTATAGTACACTTAAACGTATACTTCTATATACTAAAAAAGGGCCAATTTAGTTCCAACTAAGTAATATTGAAATAGTGCACTTACAAGTTTACTACTACTACATTGATTTACTGACATACTTAAAAATATACTTTACTTAAGTATACTTCATAAAATGAACTTGAAGAGTACTTCTTTTTTAAAAGGGATAGTTTATATACAGATCTTATGTAAGGCAATGCATAAGTGTAAACAGGTCTCCTGCAATTAAAGAACAAGTGTCTGAGACCATCCCAGTTTCTGACTTGAAACATTGGAAAACCAAGACGAACAAGCCCACCAGAGTGGTCTGTTAAGTCTGCATTTGAAAATGTTTTTTTTCTGTTGCAGTGCAGGGAATCAGACGCCAACTTAAATTTGTTTTAACATGCTTTAACCTCACAAGTTCTAATAAGACTCTGAGGCAGTTAAATCAGCTCTTCTAACTAACTATTTGGGGTTGGAATCAAGGGAAGGCTTTCAGGGAGACTCAAACAGGTGGAGATGCTATTCTGGGCAGTGGATAGTTCTCTCCTCCCAAGCAGTGTCAGAGGAACAGAAGCATATTTCCTGGAAGTAGATTGTGTTCTACAATAATGACAGAATTGGAGCTGTAAGGCTGTATGTTCTGGCAAAAGGCCCGTGCTAAACAAAAGTAGCACTCAAACCCTGACTTTAGACTTCACACAGGAGAGAAGCCGAGGTGTTTCTAAATGTACACTCGCTGTAAGGACGAATGTCCTGTTCTCTGCTCTTTCTCTGTATTTCTCCTTCCCTCGAGTGCATGGCCTGGAGACTGTGGACCCGAGCTGAGGTGAGCATTGAGGCCATGCTGAAACCATTTTCCATCCGGCAAATAAAAAAGCTTACTGCTAAGATCAATACACGCTCCTCTCATCCTCTCTGATGGAGAGTAAATGCGAGGTTCATTGCACTGGACACTAACACAGTGACCCAGTCCTGCTCTAATGAGTTTTTATCGACTGCAACATTGAAGTTCCCAGCTGTAACTTATCAGGGTTAGTGCATGCTTCCAGGCATACAGGCTGGGCCGCTTCCAATTGCGACAATCTTCTCTCCGAAGGCTGCAGCATTCTTCTCTTCTTGTCTGCATGATTCTTATCCATTCTTTTGTTCTGTTCTGTTCTCTTTTTTTGGTCTTCTCATCTGTTCTTTTTTTTATCTCATATAATCTCCTCTCCTCCTGTCTCATCTTCTTGTCTCATCATTACTCATTCACCTTGCCATAACTCATCTCATTTCATTTCTTCTCATCTTGTCTCCTTGTCTTATCTCCTTTCATCTAATCTCTTCCCTTCTTTTGTCTCGTCTCTTCTTATATTGTTCTCCGCACTCTTCTCTTTTTCTTCTTGTCTCCTCATCTCTTCACTCTCATTCTCTCTTCTCTTTTTCTTCTTGTCTCCTCATCTCTTCACTCTCATTCTCTCTTCTCTTTTTCTTCTCGTCTCCTCATCTCTTCACTCTTATTCTCTCTTCTCTTTGTCTCATCATTACTCATTCACCTTGTCATAACTCATCTCATTTCATTTCTTCTTGTCTTGTCTCCTTGTCTTATCTCCTTTCATCTCTTCCCTTCTTTTGTCTCGTCTCTTCTCTTATTGTTCTCCGCACTCTTTTTCTTCTCGTCTCCTCATCTCTTCACTCTCATTCTCTCTTCTCTGTCTCATCATTACTCATTCACCTTGTCATAACTCATCTCATTTCATTTCTTCTTGTCTTGTTTCCTTGTCTTATCTCCTTTCATCTCATCTCTTCCCTTCTTTTGTCTCGTCTCTTCTCTTATTGTTCTCCGCACTCTTTTTCTTCTCGTCTCCTCATCTCTTCACTCTCATTCTCTCTTCTCTTTGTCTCATCATTACTCATTTTTCCTCATCTTGACTCATTTCATTTCTTCTCTCGTCTTGTCTCATCTCTTTACTTCTTTCTTCTTGTCTCATCTCTTCATCTTGTCTCTTCTCTCTTCTTGTTCTCCACACTTTTCTTTTTTTCCTTGTCTCTTGTCTCATCTCTTTTAATTTTGCATAGTATTGCCTCTTCTCACATATACTCGTCTTGTCTCCTCATTTCTTCACTTCTCTCTTCTTTTTGTCTCATCTCTTCCCTTCTTTTGTCGTCTCCTCATCTCTTCCCTTCTCTCATCTTGTCTCTTCTCTCATCTTTTTTTCATCAAGCCTAGTCTTGTCTCGCGTCACGTATTCTCTGGTCTTGTCTCCTCATCTCTTCACTCTCCTTCTCTCATCATTACTCATTTCTCCTCATCTTGACTAATCTCATTTAGTTTCTTCTCTCATCTTGTCTCCTTGTCTCATGTCTTTTTATCTCATCCCATCTCATACTTTCTACACTTCTCTCATCTTGTCTCTTCACTTCTATCTTCTTGTCTCATCTCTTCCCTCCTCTCATCTTGTCTCTTTCTCTTATTGTGCTCCGCACTCTTCTCTTTATTCTCGTCTCTTGTCTCATCTCTTTTAATTTTGCCTAGTCTTGTCTCGTCTTATGTATTCTCTGGTCTCGTCTCCTCATCTCTTCACTTCTCTCCTTCTGTCTTCTCCGTCATTATTCATGTCTCTTCATGTTGACTCATCTCATTTCTTCTCTCATCTTGTCTCATGTCTTGTCATTTCATCTCTTCACTTCTCTCATCTTGTCTCATCTTGTCTCATCTCTTTTCTTCTCATGTCTTGTCTCATCTCTTTTCATCTCATCTCTTGTCTTATCTCTTCATTTTGCAGAGTCTTGTCTCATCTCACATATTCTTTTGTATCCCTCATCTCTTCACTTCACTTTTTGCCTACTCATTTACACTACTCATTTCGCCTTGTCTCGTCTCATCTCATAACATTTTTTCTCTCATCTTATCTCAGTGTCATCTTCTCGTTTTGCCTGGTCTTGTCTCCTCATCTCTTCACTTCTCCCATCTTGTCTCGTTTCATGGTCTCATCATTACTCATCTCAACTTTTAATTTCTTCTCTCATTTTGTCTCTTTCCATCTAATATCTTCTCCTTTTTCCTTGTAATGTCTTGTCTCATCTCATCTCTTCTTTCTTCTTATCTCCTTATCCCGTCTCTCATCTCATCTCTTATTTTGTGTCCTTTTATTTTTGTATTTTGTTCACAACTAAACTCCCTTATCTTCCTCTCTGTCTGTTTTTATGGTGTTCCTCTCTCTTCAGATCATCTCTGTCAAACTATCCATGCTTGTCACATAATGGCTGAAATTACAGAAAACCACAGTGAGTGAACTACGTGTCTCAGCTCAACTGGTTCAAAGGGTTAGCCATTGAGGGAGCAGTCAGTCAACCGTGATCAAACAAACTTGACAGCCATATTAATCTTTCTTTATGTCCACCTCCACAGAGCCACTGAAAACAGAAAACAGAAACAGCCTTTTCACTATAGCTTATGTCTTTCTAACTCTCTATAATAATAATAAAAAGCAACAGCTCAACTGGCTTAAATTCACCACGAAATCAAAATCCATTTATTCAAGTTTTATGGAACATTGCAGTATTTATTATAAATGGTTTATCCTTAGACATAATTTTTTTAATTCATGTGCCCTTGTAATCTTTAACCAAAAGAACTTCCCCTCCCTCTTGCAGCAACATCTCTTCTAATCTCTGATGACGTGTTTACTGGTGCGAGGGCGGGACAACCTGTCACTCATGTGAGATCGACCAATAGCAAACCATAACCATCCAATCAATTCCTGTTGGACAAAGTCCCACCCTACATTTGTCTTGTTCAAGAAGCCGTTTCACTCATATATACATCACAATAGGGAAGAAAAGCCTATTGCAAATTTAATTTGGCAGTACACTTTATCCATTAAAGTTACAGGAGGAGAATCCAAAGTCAGAATGTGTGACAGGAAAAATCTGTTTGTATTGTAACATTATGATGTTAGAATAATCACAACCACCTTGATATGTACTAGATATAGTACCAGTCAACTTTATGAAAGACTTTCTTTCCAAAGTCTTTTTAGTTGTAAATGCAAAAAAAAAGGTTGATGACCGTATTTGGCTGCACATTTAGCCTCCATATGTCCCGAGGGACTCAGTGAGCTTCTTACCTCCGATGCAGATATGCAACCCACACAAAATTTACCACCTGGGAGATGGACTGCAGTGACCTTGGATATTCAGTTAAAAAGACATGATCTTTATGCACTGCAGAGTCTGTATCCAATTCAGCTGCTTTTAATTACCACTGCAAGTTGTGTCATTGTCTTTCCTTCCATCTCTCTCTCTATCCTGTACATGCACACTAACCACATGCACACAAATGCTCACACCACTGAATCACCCAGGATTCATTAGTTCTAGAGGACACAAGTTCCTGTAACTTCAATAGAAGTAAGTCACTTTTCTCATGAATATTCATTCCCAGTGTCACAGGGGTGGGGAGTCGAGGGGATGTCATGCCTCAGCTGCTGGTTCATTTCACAGCGCTTATTTGGGGACTAAGCTATATACGAAAGACCAGCCTGAACTCATTCAGACAAGGCTGATTGTATATAGTGAGGCTCCAAAGTCTGAACATGGTTCTGTTTTGCACTTTTCTACTTTAATATGAGAAAAAACAATGTTAGTCTATACTTTTGGGTGACAGTTAAAACAGCTCAAGCCTCACATTTGATTGAATTAAATTTTGGGTAATACTTTATTTCGATGGTCCACTTAGACATTCTTCTAATTTTGCAACTACATGTCAACTAACTCTCATTAGTAGACTGTCTGCTTAAAACCTGCCAACACTTTATTTTGATGCTCCCCCAACAGACATTCTACTGACATTACATGTCAATTTATTTTATTAACCCGAACACCAGCGCCGGTCCTAGACTTCTGGGGGCCCTAAGCAAAACTTTGTCTGGGGGCCCCTGTCAGTGCGTTCATAAAAAAACCCAAATGGCCCCACAACCCCTTAATCTGTTCTTTCAGAGCAGTTTCACTGTCAACCAGTTGAAATGTTCAGTAATACAATAAAAACAATAGGGCAAATACAACAGAATATATGCATGAAATGAACAATTTAGCCTACTACTAATAATAGCCTACTATACAGAAATTGAATAAAGTAATACAATGTAAAAAATAAATAAATAATTGCATAGTCTTCACTGTATGAATTAAATATACATTGATTCTACTAATGTTATTCAGTAAAGAGCAGTGAATGATTCTCTTTGATTGACAATAAATGACAGAGAGAGCAGCGGTACATTTGTTAGGCTGCTGTCAGACCTAATACACTGACAAGCATTCGATTACTTTCCCAGCTGTTTGTTCACTGAAGACATAACTGAATGCGTTTAAGTTCCCCAAGTCCCCAAAACTGACATTTTTACATATGTTTGCGTGTATTTGTCTGTTTAAACGCATACCCGAAGCCCAAAATAGCCTGTACTTGTCTGTGTTTTTCTCCATCTCAGATAGCGTGGATAGAAAGCTGCCTGTTGAACAGCGTCTCTTTCGCCACTCAATACGCTTTTACACATGGCGGTACATTATTCGACTGATTTGGATGTTACATATGGATGACAGTGCACCGTTTAAAGGACAGGAATGGAAAATGGCATCATAATCATTGGAAGCCAAAATCAAAAACAAAACTAAAACACAGCCCTACGCAACTTGCGTACTTTGCGTACAGGGAGGACCGGCACTGCCGAACCCTAACACCTAAGCCGGAACCGGGAACACTTCCTATAACGCCCGATGTACTTGTTATATCATAAGAAGAATGGCATCAATGCTAATATTAGACTCTTTGTTTATCCTGAGGCTACTGTAGTCAGCCAGATCTGGGCTGTACCCTGACCAGATGGAGGACCTGCGCCTAGACACGACCACAATGCAGACCTGAAGTGTCAGCAGAGATTGTGTCAACTAGACTATCCCCTGTGAAGGCCTCAACGACACGACAGCCAGCGGCACTGATCCTCATTAAACCCATCTCTGGCGTGATGACTTGGATTAAATATTTTGAATGTTCCGATCCCAATCTGACTTCTGACCTGTATAATAATCATGCACTGTTTTGTTTGGTTTCTCCCAAGGTATTTTTTCCTCCATTCTGTCACATGATGGAGTTTGGGTTCCTTGCCACTGTCGCCTCTGGTTTGCTTAGTTGGGGACAATATTATTGATCTGGCTGCATTGACACCATTGCATGAGAACTGAACTGAGCTGAACGATGACATCACTGTTTTCTCCAGAGCTGCTGTATATATAAATGAACTAAATTAATAACTAATGATTTTTACAACCAAAATGAATCAACACTGAACTAAGCTGGACAATGACACTATTTTCTTCTAGAGCTGCTGTACAGCCGAAACAAACTTTGTTGCATTATTTTCCTGTTATCACTGTAAAGCTGCTTTGAAACTATCTGTATTGTAAAAAACTAATTTACATGACAGATTACGCCTTGATTATGAACCTTTCTGTTTACAGGTTTAAATTCAGTTTTGAATCCCAGATTTTCAGTGAGGCCTCAGATGTTATGCCCCACTCTATGTGTGTATATGCATTATTAATAATTAAAAGCAAGTCCTGATGTCTCAAACACTTCAGAAGTTGCCATCAGACACTGTGAAAAGCATGGGAGGGAAAGACCTTGGCACTTTACAGTACATCAACAGTATTCTTTCTGTCTATCCTGCAAATCAGACCACATCCTATTTACTGTGTAATTAATGGTGCAGAAACGAACATTAGATAGAATGATATCCTTGGCGGTAAACATTAGTGTCCTACTTTTCAAGGAGTCTTAAAACTATCTTTACTCAGAAGTCGTGTTTGCTCCTTTCAATCGGAGAACTGTCTACAGAGCACACTTTAAATTTTCAAACCAAAAGCGTATGAATATGAAAGTGATGTGGGGAGAGAACGAGAGCGCAAAAAGATTGAGAGGATTTTCTCTTCTTCCCCTAAAATCAACCAAAATATAAATTATTCTATTTAAACTAAATCAAAAACTTCCACCACCCAGTGTGAGGTATTTAAAACAGTTCAGGAACTGCTACAACATCTAAACTAAAAATCTGTCTTTTCCATAAACTACTGAATTGTACGTTCCGTAAATAGCACTTTGGGACTGAACAGTGCTTTGGTTTGCAAGTATTACTTATACCACTGGAATCTACATGAAGGATAATTGTATGTGAATGTCAATGTCTGTTATTTCCGTGCAGTTTTTTTTACCATTAATAGTGAGAGAGAGACTTTTATCTAAAGCGATTATGTATTCTCTGAGAATCGAAACCATGACCTTGTCTATCCTCAGTGCTGGCGTGAACTCACAAAAACCATCAATACAGCTGACTCTGCAGTCATATTCCAACAAAGACACTCTTCATTATTCATTTAACTCTAGATCTCACACTGAACATTGATTCACTTGTGTATATATAAATAACCACTTCCACACTTGCTCTACAAGTCCCTTGTGTTCACTGTCTCAACTCATCTGTAGTTACAAAATATGTCCTTCTACAATGTGGCAATGTGACAGACATGCTAAAATAGATGTACATTGCATTATAGCAATTATCATGGGTTTATTTTTGGTCTCTAATCATGCACTGTATCTTTTCAGCTAAATATTTGGCCCATTAAACATATTTGATTCTAAGTTATTGTAAATTATGGTTTTAAAAATCAAATGTGGGAATGTTTTTCTCAAGTTGCCAAATACTTTTTTATACATTGCCAAATACGTTTTAACTAGTTAAAATGTGGGTGTATTGCAGACTAATGATTGTTTTTGATCACGTAGACACTAATTCTAGCATACTGGACCTCCTACATATGTTTGGTATTTCAAATAAATATATTTAGCTCGTATTTTATGGCATTATAAATTAATGAAATATAGAGTGGCTTGGCAGGAGCTGTGGTGCAGCAGTAGTAAGCAAGTTTGTATCATAAAGCAGTGCAGCAACACATATATTTTCGTATATCTTATGTAAAGTTTCTTCTGATGCTATTCTGAAGAGAACATCAATATACAAAAGTTCCAACCCCGTCTCTCTCTACTGTCCTGTTTAATAAAAGCACAAAAAGCTCATAAATAAACAATTGTGGTGGCTTGTTGTGGAGTGGAGCCACTAAACAAAAGTCATCACGTGATGATATAATTCTCATATGCTTATTGGTTATTTTTATGAGAAAGACATCGACAAATAATCCATTCCGTTGACTGAAAGGTCTTCATTTGAACACGCATACACACACAGTCCAGAGTAGTCAGAACGAATGATTCTGATGAACCGGTTCTTTTTAGTGAATCAACCACACACAGAGTGTAGTCCGCATCTTGAGTGAATGACTCTTTTGAGTCGGTTCATGAAGAAACAAGAACATACAGTGCTACAAGAGCAGTTCGATTCATAAACGAATGAATGACTCTTATGATTCGGTTCTTTATTTAGTGAATCAAAATCACTTTGCTGATGTAATCTGGCTTATTTACTGAAACTGTCTCGAAATTACCCAACTGTTAAAGCTCGTGAGATTTAAATCAGCGCAATAGTGACTAATTGTTTATATAACAACTTTGTAAAGTACACATTATTAGTTTAATCAGTGACATTTTGAAAGAAAGAAAGAAAGACTGATTATGTTACCAATACATTTTGGACCAATTACTCGCATTTATACTCGAAATGTCTTTGTAAAATAGCTAATTAAAAGGTTTAAATTGTATTAGCCTGGCTTCTAATTTGTTAAATCTGTTCCGTTGATATAGACTATTTAATGATCTTTTTAAATATTCTTTCTTTTTCCCCCCACAAACATTTCTTCCTCAAAAGTAAAACAGAATCGCCAATGGAACTGTTAAAGAATCTGAATCACTGAGAAGAATCAGAATCACAACACAAGTTCATAATTTTAAATCCGAAATACGGGTTAAACACATGTTTCTCCTTCACACTCGTGATGACAGATAAAATCTTGTTTCGTAAATAGGCAAAAGGGGGTTATACTCTCTGGAGAGAAGAGCTGTGAGGAAAGAACAGATGCTTTCATTCACGATTTATTCCTATCGTGTGTTTTCCCCACAAAGACTAAATCCTCGGGGGAAATAAATAAGTCACATGAACAGTTGCATTGACTCCAAAGAGACAGCGAAACGTCAGCGGTGCCCCGGCAACATCCAGAGCTCGACTCAACTCCTCGAGAGATGGAGCCTGAACTCTGCAGCACTTTTGGACAGATACACGCTTATATACGCCAGTGTGTTTTTTAAAACTCATCTGTCTCGTTTAAAATGTGAAAACAGCCCGTGAACACTAGCATAATCCGCTAAAGTAACCTCTCTCGATCTATTTTAGGCTACTCATAATATCTCTGGCGCTGATTCATAGCAGCCTAAATAAACCACAAAATTCAGCGATTTCACTCAGATGTAAAAAGAGCGAGCAACCCCACAATTTAACATAAGATAACCGGTTGAAACCATTTAGAAGATGTATAAAATCAACTCACGCAGATGTAAAGCAACAGGCAAGATGAGACAGGCGTTGCAGAGGAGAGGTGTCATCCTGAACAGATCCCAGTGCACAGAAACTGAAGGTAGTTCAGTCAAATGTGTGTTCATTTAATAGAAACTCTGAGCATCCGCTCGCATTGCGCTGGAGTGATGAATGATTCACTAGCGCGCGTATCTTGTAGTAAAGGGGAGGAGGCTGCGGGAACACGGCTGCTCAACGGAGGTTTGTCTCGAGCACAACTTTTCATTTCACTCACGCATTACTGCACGCTGGTCTACATACACTTTCATTAATAAGTCATCAGCAAACATTACATAATGGTAATGCCAGTTACCAACGTATATATATATATATACATATACATACACATATATGACATTATTATAACATTATTCCTAATATTGTGTTGGTCCCCCTTTTGCTGCCAAAACAGCCTTGACCTGTCGAGGCATGGACTCCACTAGACCCCTGAAGGCTCCAAGAAGTTGCGAGGTGGGGCCTCCATGAATCGGACTTGTTTGCTTAGCACATCCCACAGATGCTCGATTGGATTGAGATCTGGGGAATTTGGAGGCCAAGTCAACACCTCAAACTCTTTGTGGCAGGGCGCATTATCCTGCGGAAAGAGGCCACAGCCACCATGGAATACCATTTCCATGAAAGGGTGTACATGGTCTGCAAGAATGACAGGTGGTACGTGTCAAAGTAACATCCACATGGCCTTCGCTCCCCACGTGCATCTATGAGCCATGACCCTGTCGCCAGTTTACCACTGTTCCTTCCTTGGACCACTTTTGATAGATACTGACCACTGCAGACCAGGAACACCCCACAAGAGCTGCAGTTTTGGAGATGCTCTGACCCAGTCGTCTAACCAGCACAATTTGACCCTTGTTAAACTCGCTCAAATCCTTACGCTTGCCCATTTTTCCTGCTTCTAACACATCAACTTTGAGGAAGAAATGTTCACTTGCTGCCTAATATATCCCACCCACTAACAGGTGCCGTGATGAAGAGATAATCAGTGTTATTCACTTCACCAGTCATAATGTTAACACACAGAAGAAAATCTATATTTTGTTATTTTAAGTACTTGAGCATATATTGACTAATAAAAAAAAAGGTTCAAACATTCACTGATGCTCCAGAAGGACACGATGCATTAAGCTGGGGGTGAAAACTTTGAAGATCAAGGTAAATTGTTAAGTATCTTCTGTTGCTTCCGAAGGGCAGTACTAAATAAAAAAATTCATTTATTTTTTAAACAAAATAAGAAAAATCCTATTAAAAAGTTTTCACCCCCACTCTTAATGCATCATGTTTCCTTCTGGAGCATCAGTGACTGTTTGAACCTTTTTTAATAGTGTTTGAGCCCCTCAATTGTCCTCAGTGTGAAAAGATGGATCTCAAAATCATACAGTCACTGCTGGAGAGGGTTCAAATATGCAAGATGCTGGAAAATTTAAGAATTTTCAGGACCTGGAGGATTTTTCTGAAGAACATTGGGCAGTTTAACTGCTCAGGACAAACAAGAGGCTCAAGATCAACTATCACAAAACAAAAAACAGCCGTGGATCATCCAGGTAACGACACACAGCATTAAGAATCAAGGGTGCATAAACCTTTGAACAGGTTCATTTTAATAAACTCAGCTATTTTTTTGTCTTGTGGACTATATGTAAACATTATGTAAAATATCTTATTCAGGACATTACTAAATAAGAAAACAAGAGATTTTTTATTTTTTTATTTTGTTAAAACTATACACATTTTCTGCAAGGGGTTCACATTTTTTCTTGCAACTGTAACTGCATATTCGCTTGTGTTCTAAGATTGAAAATTGAATACAGGTAAGTCCAGTCTGCAAGTATAGTATTATACAATACCGTATGTAATATGAATGACAGATTAATATGGCTATTCCATGTTCATGATTTTTAAAACAACTCACCAAAGCAAATTACTAGTAAATGCAAATTACTAGTTTATACAAACTATTGAGTTAATACATTTTTTATAAAGCCTTTACATATCTTAAATATTTAGTTATAACCTTAAACATTTATATTTTTCTCCCCTCATAAATGCGTTCATATTTTTTTATGAATGTTTTATCATTTTTTCATTAAAACATTCACCCCTGGTTTCAGAGAAGAGGCTTAAATTAGCCCCAGACTAGAATGCCTGTTTAAGCCATTTTAACTAAAAGAAACGTGCACTGACATATCTTAAAATATGTCAGCGCCATTGTTGTCTCAAGATGCACACCAGTAAAAAAAAAAATTCCAAGGCACGTTTAGAAAAGCTACTTAAATGTCCTAATTGAACTAAGGCCTAATCCTGGCTTAATCTAAACCCTGTCTGTGAAACAACATGAATAACTTAAAACTTTCATAAAAGTTTTATTCCTATTGAAAGGAGTAAGGAGGTGCCACTGCTGGTCTACGGAAAAGAAAACACATAGTCTTAACTGAACATTGAACAATGTTTTCCTTTTTTATTCCAAAACGGCTAGGATGAAAGAAACAAGTGTAAAATATACAACATAATTCCAAACATACAGGATCAAAAATCCAAACACAAATGGAAAAAAAATTACAATTAAATTGTCGTACACAGCCTGCAATGCAAATCTCTTGAGAGGGGAAAAAAAGTTTGTGTAAGCCTCAAACACTGAAGGCATTGCATATGAGTATAGTAACCCCATCATCATCAGACGTGTCTAAAACGGCATCGAAACCAATTACTCGCAATGCAAAAAAACCTTAAAACTGACAAGATGTTTAGCATTTTAACCTGACATAACATAAAACGGTCTATCCGATCGCAGGTCATCTTTGCTGGACACTATACTATTTAAGAAAGAGAAATGAAGATGAAAGGGAATTAATACAGGTTTACAGAGCTTGAACAAAATGGGGTTTTAAATTCGTAAAAACAGGTTAACTCTATTGTTTGAATACATGGCTCTCACCAGTAGCATGCAAGCATGCTGAGTTTAATATATCCTAATTAGAGCCTCAGATTTATCCTCAATTGCACAGCAGGCGCATGTCTGTTAAAGAGCTTCTTTTTTTTTTTTTTACATAAGAGAATAAAGCAAAAGAGGGCACATTGCCTACACCCTGTAAATGTGTCTTAATGAGCCACACAGACTGCTGCAAATGGCTATGGATATAATATGCACGGCTCTAAAAATAAAGATGACAGGGGAACGAATAATGTGTTAACACAAACACAATCAACAGGGCCGGCACTTCCTTGTTGCATTAGCATGAAAGTTAAAAAGAAAGAAAAAAAAAAAAAACAGTTTACAGCACAATTAAGAAAATGTTTCAGTAACAAACCTGTGCATTCTTAACTTCAATTCTGTGTTAACGCGAGAAAGAAAGTTAGCCTGAAGATAGGCCACACAAACATCAATGTGGCGCCCATCGTAGGGTCTCAGGACACGATTACCAGTATCTGATACGCAATAGTCTGATAAGGCACTTTCTTTTTTGTTTTTCTTCTATCAGAGGGCATGACCAAATAGTCCCTCCTGATGAATAACAAGTGTTGGCAATCTCAGTCTAAATCAAATACAACCGGCTGACTATAACAGAGAAGAAAATAGGGATTCCAGCTAGTTTCAGCCACTTTCTCCAACACCATTTAATATTTAGGGGCAACGATACAGAAAGAAAAAGAAAAAGAGAAGAGACTTGTGGCATTTGCTGTAGTGTAATTTCGCCGAAGAACTGGAAAGAAAACAATTCACAGAAGCCAGTATATAAAATTAGAAGATACATAAATGCCTGCCCTCTAGAGACTTACAGATGTACTGCAGGTTACAGACTCGAGGTTCCTTTTGAAGAAATTCTAAATAACTATGTGGTTAGCATTCCTTTGTAATATAAGCCCTCTTACATATTTTACAGGGCTCTGTTGATTGGTATTCAACTGTGTGGGATGACTTTTCAATAGTCCAGAAGTTAAACTATTAGAACACAAATCTCGCTTTGACCTTTTCGTGTCCTGATGCATTAACAAAAAAAAACAAAAAAAATCCAGGAACATGTCTGATGCTCCACTTGACATGAGAAAGCAGCATGTTGGCCAAATTATTTTCAGCAAAACAGACGAGTCAGATAAGGTTCAGTGGCCTAAATACAATCTATCAATAACCAACAGGGCTAATGTCCATGAGGTGATGATAATGTCTCCATGTCTGCAGCATTTAATGGCGCTTCACCAAAAGAAACAGAAAAGCAGAGCAGCCAGAAAGCCATCCGTTCAGCAGAAACTTGGAGTGTTCATGTTATAGTTTCGTTCTTATGCTCTCCACAGTCTTGTTCCTGATTCCTTGTCAAGGATGGGAAAAAACAAGAAAAAAAAAAAAAAAAAACACCATGATGTCATCTCACGGTATCGAACGCACAATGAAAATAACAGCCTCCTGAACTGAAGTATCCCATGTCATGTTCTGCAATGATGATGGTGCCACATACAAACTGAGGATTTTTCACATGTGCAGAAAAATTTAATCAAAAATAGCCTGAAAGGAGGAAGGATGGGGAAATGTAGTCCAAACCCACCAATATATCTCACGCCTAAGTCCGGACTACAACTCCCAATAGTGCTTCTGAGAGAGCCAATAAGCTGCAGAGCACAGATAAGCAACCGAACAGCAGGGTGGTATGAGGTCAAGACGAAACGCTGACTGAGAGGTTGTGAAGACGTCAGCTGTGCCATCCAGAGGGGCTCTAGTGATTGACCAGGCCCTGCAGCATCATCATGAGGCGCCGTGCACGCTTGCTCAGAGGGCTGTGGGCATCCTGCTGCAGGAAGTGAAAGAGCTTCTGTCGTACCTGGGTCAGCACTGCAGACATGTGGTCTCTGGTGACTGGATCTCCATGGTCCAGGTTCATCACAGCATCTTCTAGATAGCTACACATAAATGAGAGAAAAGGGTTAAAAATCTTGCCACTCGAACTAGGGATGCACCGAAATTTTGGCCGCCGAAAATCATCGGCCGGAAATATGCCACCCCGCCCCTCTGTGTTCAGCGATCAGGTTTCACTCTCGTGCAGCACGTTTTGTAACTTTGCGAGCGACTCCGCTTCCAAAGCAAGCTTTGAAACGACTGCTCAGTGTTCTGCTCTGTGTGCGTGCTGCACTCTCTGCTCAGTGTTCGGCTCCGTGTGTGCGGATTTCTCTAGACTTGTTTCTGTTTGCAATAGCCCTTCTGTGCTGTAATATGGTATAGCCGTGCTGGTGTAAAATGACGCTACCCTCTCATTCACTGACCCGCTCCTCGGGTCTAATAATAATACAATTATACAAAAAACTATTTAAAATAAGAAATGAATAATTATTTTTTAAAAGTCATTTTCGGTTTTCAGCCAAGTGTATCCAGAATTTTCATTTTGGTGCATCCCTAATTCAAACGTTGCTGCATATTGTGATGATATAGATTTTTTAAAAAGTCAGATTCATATGTTTTATATTATTGCAGATGTTTTGCCAGGGATCTTAAGAACACGAAACTGACATTTTCCCCTTTCTAAAGCTTTTCTTACGCCACTAGAGAAGGGTTTGTGTTACCGTCAGTGTTTTTATTTTCCCCGTGGCATTAGAGAAACGAGTCAAAAGGCATTTAACAACTCCAGCGATTCACACAAAACAACCTGGATGAGCCTCCAAGTCTTCATGAGCAAAAATGGCACATTTCAAATTGCGTACTTCTGAACAAGTGCCTTTGAAATAAATGGAAACTCCAAAAAATAGCTTTCTCCAGGCATTTTAAGAGTTCCTTGGCTTACAACTGAAAAATACCTGCTAACATCATCACAACCATCATGCAATTATCTGTGTCATGAAGGAGCAAATGTTTTCTCTCATATAAGGCTTTGATTCAACTGGAGGCACAGTTTACATCATAAATTTTATCAAAGTGTTTTTGCAGGAAGGCTAAGTACCTTTAATCTGTCCTGTTACGACCAGCAGCTAGCTTTGAAGCCAAATCTCATTAATATTGGAAGCACTTTGCACTGGGCCAGACCTCTAACAATGTATTAATATTAAATTCAAAAAGTGCAAGAGGTCTGAGCTTTTCATAGCTGAATTTTCAGCAGCCATTAGTCCAGTCTTCAATGTCCTTCAGAAATCATTTCAATATGCCGATTTGGTGCTGAAGAAACATTTGCTCAAGATGATTTTAGGCTTCTTTAATAAAAGTTTAAAATAAATACATTTATTTGAAATACAAAATGTCTGTCACTATCAATTTAATGCATCCTTGCTGAATAAAAAAAAAAATTCTTGCAAAAACCCCAAACATTTGAATGAAATTTGTATGTGGCCAGCCCTATTCATTCATTCTTTCTTTCATTCATTCATTCAAGTCCACAAATCTGGTGTTTTTCTGACAGCTGTACTAACAGAACATATTTGTTATTTCTTTAAGCTATTCTAGGGTAAAGCTTTTTTGGTCTTCTCTCCAGGCTGCTTGTTTTTTTATTATTATTTTTTTTTATATAAAGTCCATCAAGGATTAGTAAAACACCACCTGTCTGGAAAACTATGTGGGAAATCTCTCCATCTGTCGTTTAAAATTAATAGACATTGCTGTATGATACACCAGAGACTTGAGCGGCATGTTGCACAGAGGTCATCTTAATTACCTTACAAGCAATCATTAAGTTAAAGCTTCTGATAAAAAAAAAGAAAAAAAAAAAGGAAATGGAATACAATGACCTTAATATCCCCAGGACTTTGCGGTGTAGTCATGTCCAGATGGCTAAGCTTTCATGCCTCATGGCAGTTTGCTCTATTTTCACATGTGTAGGCCCTATTTCAATTCATTTCAGCCCTCAGTACGGTTATCTGAACTATAATCTATTGGCCCAGAGAGATATTACATTCCCGGTGCAGAGAAATCACTGTTTACAACTTGTATTCTGCTAACCTTTATTTGCGAAGGTAAAAGCTGATGTTAAACTGGGGAGCATTACACACAAGGCTTGGTGGTATGACCATGTGATGTTAAATACAATTGAACCAGTTGAGATTTTGCTGTACTGTTTGTAGCACAAAAAAAAAAAAAAAAAATTATATATAATATAATAATATATATATATATATATATATATATATATATATATATATATATATATATATATATATATATATATATATATATATATATATATATATATATATATATATATATATATATATATATATATATATATATATATATATAAAATAATAAATATATATATATACACACACACACACACACACACACACACACACACACACACCTAAAGGATTATTAGGAACACCGGTTCAATTTCTCATTAATGCAATTATCTAATCAACCAATCACATGGCAGTTGCTTCAATGCATTTAGGGGTGTGGTCCTGGTCAAGACAATCTCCTGAACTCCAAACTGAATGTCAGAATGGGAAAGAAAGGTGATTTAAGCAATTTTGAGCGTGGCATGGTTGTTGGTGCCAGACGGGCCGGTCTGAGTATTTCACAATCTGCTCAGTTACTGGGATTTTCACGCACAACCATTTCTAGAGTTTACAAAGAATGGTGTGAAAAGGGAAAAACATCCAGTATGCGGCAGTCCTGTGGGCGAAAATGCCTTGTTGATGCTAGAGGTCAGAGGAGAATGGGCCGACTGATTCAAGCTGATAGAAGAGCAACTTTGACTGAAATAACCACTCGTTACAACCGAGGTATGCAGCAAAGCATTTGTGAAGCCACAACACGCACAACCTTGAGGCAGATGGGCTACAACAGCAGAAGACCCCACTCATCTCCACTACAAATAGGAAAAAGAGGCTACAATTTGCACGAGCTCACCAAAATTGGACAGTTGAAGACTGGAAAAATGTTGCCTGGTCTGATGAGTCTCGATTTCTGTTGAGACATTCAGATGGTAGAGTCAGAATTTGGCGTAAACAGGATGAGAACATGGATCCATCATGCCTTGTTACCACTGTGCAGGCTGGTGGTGGTGGTGTAATGGTGTGGGGGATGTTTTCTTGGCACACTTTAGGCCCCTTAGTGCCAATTGGGCATCGTTTAAATGCCACGGCCTACCTGAGCATTGTTTCTGACCATGTCCATCCCTTTATGACCACCATGTACCCATCCTCTGATGGCTACTTCCAGCAGGATAATGCACCATGTCACAAAGCTCGAATCATTTCAAATTGGTTTCTTGAACATGACAATGAGTTCACTGTACTAAAATGGCCCCCACAGTCACCAGATCTCAACCCAATAGAGCATCTTTGGGATGTGGTGGAACGGGAGCTTCGTGCCCTGGATGTGCATCCCACAAATCTCCATCAACTGCAAGATGCTATCCTATCAATATGGGCCAACATTTCTAAAGAATGCTTTCAGCACCTTGTTGAATCAATGCCACGTAGAATTAAGGCAGTTCTGAAGGCGAAAGGGGGTCAAACACAGTATTAGTATGGTGTTCCTAATAATCCTTTAGGTGAGTGTATATGTATGATATATATATATATATATATATATATATATATATATATATATATATATATATATATATATATATATATATATATATATATATATATATATATATATATATATATATATATATATATATATATATATATATATATATATATATATATATATATATATATATATATATATATACAGGCCTGGCACACCAAATTCTAAAATAATTCAGAAGCCAGAACCATCCACTTTATTATTAGTTTTACTGCTCACTGCTTATTTTTACTCAAGTGTTACATAATGTGAAGCCGCTGTTGTGCTAATGCCAGACTTGCTTTCAGTATCACGTGTCATGAGCGCCACATTACACAGCGTTTTAGGTAAAAAAAATTAATCAATAAATGCAAATTTGAATTTTTAAAAATGACTCAAACTCTACAATTTAAAATTAATAATAATAATAATAATTATTATTATTTATAAAAAAATTAATTTAATATTATACAGACAACCTGTCAAAAGTTTGGAATAATTATTATTTAAATTTACTTTTCTTTTTTTTTCTTTTTTTATCTAATTTCTCATTGCATTTATTTAATAGAAAAATACAGTAAAAATGCTAATATTACTACAATTAAAAATAATTCAGTTCATATTATTAGCAAATGTTATTCATAAAAGTAAAGTCTCAATTAAATACATGAAAGAAATGTTAATTTGATTTTCATTAAAAATAATAATTTGAATATGAAGGCGTTTAATGGTTTCGGTCATAAACAAAAGTGTAGACTCCTGTAAATATTAAATCAGGCACTGTATAAAGATACAAATCTATATAAACCTAAAGCATGTGTCTTCCTGTTTAACATAACATCCTTATGTCCAAGTAGAAAATGGACACAGACAGATGGCAATGTCCATGCACATATGGACAGTATGAAACACTAGTATTTTAGAGTGCAATTCAGAGATAGGACTGGCAGACAGGGCAGATTATAGCAGTAAAGGGACTTGGCAGCACACAGGAAGAGCATTACTCTGTGATTCACAGGAGTTAGTCCCTTTCCCCCAGCAGAGAACTCTAATGCAGCCCAGACTGTACAGCACTTTAATAACTGCAGCCCAATGCAGCACTGCCACAGAAGCGGATGTCCCTTTCAACACAAGGTCATTCACAGAGGAATTAAAGAGGAGAAAGGTACGATGTCTCAAGTCTTAAAGCATTATTGTCTTGTGATATGAAACCACATTTTGCCCTTGATCACGTACGACATACAGAGGACTATAAATAAATACTTAAGCGTTTAATCATTAAAAGCACAGTGCTCTGCATGCTTTTGCATAATCACTGAAACTGCAAAGGGGGTGCTGAAGGAATAACTTCTATATAAAAGGACATTTTGAGGGACATATAGAGCATGACTGCACTGACTGATAGAGCTGAAGGGAACAAACCTGATCTTGAGTTCTGTGCGTGTGCTCAGGTTGGTGGAGAGCTGCTGGATGAGGGACAGGAGGACAGCCTGATGGAGTGGACAGGGCTGCTGGCTGAACACTTGCTGAGAGTCGATGGTCTCGCACACGTACAGCACCAGATTCAGGTCTGCTGCGGTTAAAGCCTGCAAGAAAAAACACAGCAAGCTGTCAGTAAAAAAACCTGGAGAGGACTAATACAATACTGTGTTATTATGAAAGATGAACACGTATATAGAGAGATGATAGTAAAAGGTCACATCTCATATCATGTCACCTGTGAAAATAAGTATTAAACTGTTAGGGTTCAATTTCACCTAACAGTTCAGACTAATTATGGTGATTCTCTACAACCACTAAACTGACCGAAAATGCTAATTGATGTAATAAATTAACAAGTGATGAATACAAATCAAGAGAATACTTGACAGATATTGTAGTCTGACTGTCAGCACTTTTGTTAAGACGTCTCCTCCCATAAGCTTAATTAGGCTATTAGTGATTTGCATTATTTAACTTGAACAAAAAACCCTACAGAGGTGTTAGTAAAGAGGCTTTAGTGAAGAAGTTTTGTAAATGTTCCCTTAACGGAAATTTCTGTTATTTATGAGACCACGCTTCCCAGCCACGCATCCGTGTTTTCACTGCTATACGGCAGGGGGCACTATTACGCATCTTCTGAATGAGTACAGAATTTCCAGATCAAAAGAGATGCAAAGAAGCAGAAACAAGCAATATCATATTTAAGCCAATGCATATGTAAAATAACACGATTATCAACATTACACAGCATATAAATCTAAATATGCTAAAACTTCCTAATATTCTGAATAAAATGTCAACCCAGGAAACTATAGTGAAGCTTTGAATGTTTTGATCAGTCTTTGACAAAAACGTGATTTTCTTAGCCTTTTGCTCAAAATTTAGCTTTTTTTAATAAAACTTACCCACATTCAAGTGTTGATAAAAAAAGAAGGCATTTTTGTTTAAAAGCAAAGGGTCTGTTCTTTCTTTGATATATGACACACACACACTATATGAATATTGATATATTCTTCTGATGCATGTACAGATATTCATACAACAAAATATTCTGGGGGCCATGAAACTTGTGAAAATTGTCAATGCTGGCGCTGGCTGGCAACTTTTTTTCAAAAACACTGGCAGAGAAAGAGTTAAATGCTGACATTTCACAAAATGCAAGCGGTTACAATGTGGCACATTTTGCAGCAGCATATGGCTTAATGCAGTGGTTCTCAACCTTTTTAACTTAAAGAAAGAGATGGTGTATTTATGACTATCATACTTGTTTGCAAATTTATTAACAGAAACCAGGAGTATTAAAACATTCATTTATTTATTTTCATAAAAATTCTCAGTGTTTTTGATGTTTTTTTTTTTCCAACAAAAATAATAGTTATTGAGGGGAAAAGTGTGTGTGTGTGTCTAGCAATCAGTAACTAACCTGTTGGAAGGCCTCGTTGAGCTGGCCCTGCTGTAGTAACTGCAGTATGCTGGCCTGCTGGGCCTGGTAGTCCAGATGTGTGGAGGGGACAGGCGTTCCTGCAGCCGAACGCATAGCCTGCATGATGCTGGATGTGACTGCTGCCTGCTGCTCCTTCATGGCCAGACTCACCTCTCCCTTCACTATGCGCTGCACCTGTGTCAGAATTGAGTCCTGCAGACTGCAGAGAGGACAGACGCCTTTAGACTCGCCAACAACAAAGACAGGATTCATCTCCTTTTAATAGTTAACAATTTAAAGGAGTGTTCTCAATAACATTTTAAAATCACATACACACTTATACATACATGCATGTATTGTACTGCTGCACAATTAATCGTTAAAAGACCGCAAATGTGATCTTGATTCAAACACCCACACATGTATAGGTATGAAACAGCTTTACAGTCTTTTCAACCACACAGTATTATTGGGTACTGGGATAAAGGTTTACAGCTTGGATAAACACTGATGTCTACAGTAGTGATCAAGGTAAATCACCTTTCGAAAGTAACTTGACGCTTCAAATAAAGATTGTCAATTACATTGTTACATCAGTAGGTGGCGACAAGTGACATCGAATAATTCATTCAAGAGATTCGTTCAAAAACAGATTCATCCAGTAATGAAACAAGGGAATGAGCAAGTCATTGAATTATTTTTTTTTTATTCGGTTTGAATTAATGATTTATTCAAATTAGACTGCAACAATAAACCTTTTGTAAATTATGTCATTTTGTTTACTTGCCTATTCAGAAGTGGAAAAATCCACAGACTTAGTTCTCAGCACCCTCAAAATAAAAGTCCAGCTTCCGACACTTTTTGGCCAAACACTTATCGGCTTATAATAAAAAATTAAAAAAAAGCTAAAATGGGTAGTGAATAGTGAAATTTCAGATTTTTTTGGTTGTAATTTGATACCATGCCAGATTCCATAGCAATTGGCGAAGAATGTCCAAATACAATAAAGGATTAAAAATCTAAAGTTATTACATTTTACAAGTATTGGTTTAGACTACTAAAATGTTGGTATTGTGAATATCAGACTAGTGTAAACCTCAAAGTAAAATAATTAAGTGACAAATTACAAATTGTCTTAGTATTTTAGTTTTAAATGCCTCAGGGATTTAATCCCTCCAACATTTATTACTAGAATTTAATACTACATAGTCTTAATTGCATTTATGTGAGAGGAAAACAAACCAGCTTTATTGACAAATTAAACCCAGGATTAGGCCAAGTGCCACGCATACCAATACATTTGCAAGGTACTCAATGCAGAGCTCCGTTCCTCTATGCATGCAATAAAGTTATCCATAAGGGAAGGCATACTAGGGGAAAGAGAATTCCTTTTATTGATTTCTGACAGATATTGGATGGGCTTTGTGCTGCATGCATGTGACAGTAAGCCTTACTTTCCCACGATCATGTGGAGCTGATGCTGAACGTCAGAGCACACACTGGCTGTCACAGTGGTGGCCAGCTGGTCTTGAGAATTCTGGAGCGTGTCAATCATCTGTTGCAGCTGGCCAATCACGGGATCCCGTGCATCCTGGTCTCGCTGTTTCCTGTTCTTGATGTGTGTCTCCAGCTGTTGGATGTCTGCGGGAGAATGTAAAGTCATTATATATTTAGTCAAAACTGCTGAACGCAAAGGAGTTGTATTAATTAGCTGGTGCTACAGAAGCAAGATGTTTAAAACAGACATAAGCATGTAACAACCTGCCAGATTCATTAATATGCTCTGTTTATTTTTTTATTACTGTAAAAAAGCAGAAATAAAATGTCAGATTGGTAGCGAAGTGTATTGTGATGGTTCTTACACTCGTGGGTTCCCTGTTTGAAGCTGTCATTGATCTGCTGAAACATGGACTGGCAGCCTCTCTCAAACACGGGAAGCACAATGCTCTGGAAGGTCTCTTTGTAGGCTGCCTGAATGGGGCCCTGCATGGCCTCGGCAGCAGCACGACCAATGGCATCTGTAGTGTTCTGTGAATGGAAGAACAGGACAAAAAGTTAGAGGAGTAAGAGTTTTCCCCAGTTTGTGCCTGTTTCGTGTTCCGTGATGAATTATTCAGTGCTACACTGATGCATAGAAGTTGGTGCACTTTTTTTTTTTTTTAACTGCTCAGATTGTCTTTCAGAGAAACATTCTTTCCAGCCAGAAATGTTTTAACCCAGTCTTTGGAAAATAATATCCTAACAAATGTAAATATTGGATCAAAATTTTTTTTTTAAATCATTTAAAAGTGATTCTCAAACATCAAGCCACTGACCTTGGACTTTACAACTTTGGTGACATTTTCCTTCAATGTTCCTTCCACTGCAGTTAATTTGGTAGCGATGGTGCTGCTCATCTGGCTAGTCATAGGATCTAGACTCTTCGATATTGCTGCATAAAAGAAAAAAGGTCACCTAAAGCTCTACATAAACCTTAAAAATCAATAAAAGTCTTCTTTCCAACCATTTCACAGTGACAAAACAAGAGCAGAATGTTCTTTTTTGTATTGAACGCTGATAGAAAAAAGTACAGTTAAGCCGTTGAGTTCTGCACATCAGCACTCACTCTGTGGGACGAGCTTCTTCATTTCTTCACGCAAAACTTTGTCTAGCCGGTTGCACAGACTGTTGTTCAGAGTCTGGACAAGCTGCTGAACCAGCTGGTCCTGGAGCAGTTGGTTCCGGCTTTGTCCCTCAGCCAGGATTCGCTCCATTCTTCTCTCTGTCACCAGCTAGTTAAAGTAAACAACGAATTGTATGGCCCTGACAAATCAAAAGGTATTAATCTTTAGTGTGTACATGCATATGAGTAAACAAGAAGATCATGCATTAGAGAACAATTATATTCATATTAGCCTTCTTGCTTTTTCTGGTGATAGTGGGCTTAGATTTTACATAATTTTCATCTTAGATTAAGTTGCTTAGAAATGTAGCTGCTTGGTTTGAGGTGCCATTCATAATGCATTTCACTTCTGTAATGTGACATATTTCAAAGTTAATATTCTGTAAGACTTTTATCTTTCTGGTTTACTCAGCATGAAAAGTGAGTGTGACCATGACTACAATATCAATATTACTCATCTCAACCAGTGTAGCCTTGGTTACAACGGATGATGATTAAAGACCATGCGTTATCTTAATAAAAAAAATAAAAACTTGCAACATTAAGGAACAAGGTTTAATCTTGATTTCATTCAAAAAATGCTCAAGATGATGACTGACGCTCTAGTTCATTTTTTCGTTTGTTCTCTTTGTTTGCTCTAATCTTCAATCAAGCTATGAGTCTCCCCCTAGTGGAAGGATACGTTCTTGCTCCTGCTGAGCCAACATGGAGTGCTCGATATGAGCCATGATGGAGCTTTGTATGGCATCCATGTGGCTGGTAACTCTCTGCAGAAGGTCCAGCTGGTTCTGTCTCAGCTCTGCTAACTCCCTCTGCTGGCTCCGCAACATCTGCAGGAGCTCGTCTTGCACCTCTGTGCTCATCTGAGGACACAACAGCCAATTCATTCCTCACACATGAAACTCAAGCATCCCTGACATCGGCACAGTTGCAAGATTCTTAGCAGTTACAGCAGAACATTTATACTACAGAGCTTGCCATGTTATTCATGTTTCGCCTCCATTGCATTAATGTTTTATTCATATGATGAATCACAGTCACTGGACAGAAAACAAGCCTTCATGCATTTTGATTGGGTTTACACAATACAAATGCTACGAAATGCATTCGGTTTGTGATGCAGGGGGATCAACAGACTTACCTGGTTCTCAATTTGTCTAGACTGTGAGGACTCTCTGGGAAGGGAGAAAAACAAAGATGATCTAATCAGTCTATATGGATAAAAGGGCTCACCACTCAATCCCATATTAAACAATATAAACATTAATATCAGGAAGATTTACATAGTAAAGAGGGCAGCTCACTCACCCTTCATCTTTCTTGCTCTTCCTCTTGAGCTTGGGGGAGCTGCGGGGTGATGTTTTCCAGTCCTTTACGGGAAGTCTGTGCGAGGAGCGGGGGCCACAGTTCCCTGAGGAGGAGGCCAGACTGGCAACCTCATCATCATGATCACTGTCAAATCACAGCAGGAAAAAGCAAAATTGTTCTTACAGTACTTAAGATTGACCACCCTTAATTTGCATACATTTACATTATTTGATCACTACAGTCTGTTGAGTCATGCTCAGACTTGTTTGGACATGCAGACAGGAGGGAGGAGGAAATAGGTTTTCAGAATATACACAACCATTCAAAAGTTAGATGTAAGATTTTTTTTAAAAAAATTTTAATAAAGGTTTTCAACATTAACACTTGTCTGGGACATGTGGATTGTTTGAAGGGGCAAGTGAAAGAATTTTACTTGCCTGACTGGACAAGTAGACTGATTGAAGGTACATGATGTAACTTTTGGTTACATTGTTACATAATGCATACATTTTGCAGAAGAACATTGTTTTGGTGTGTACTTCAGCTCTGCGTGACTGTGCAGATGAATAGTTATCCTACTGCTCATAAAACATTTACTAGGCTTAAGAGATATAACCAGTTGAGATGGAAAGGATCTCAAGCGGAATAGCTGAAGACAATACTGCAGCTATACCTATTAACAGATACTTTCATGAGAATAAATTTCAGCACAAGGTTACAACAACCATAATGAAATGACCCTTCACAATAGATAATGCTTTGCAATGACCTCTGTTAAGAGAGCTACATATGGCAAATTATCTGTTCAATAAAATGCCTTACTCACTTGATGACAAATTAAACTGCCATCTTCGCATCACTTTTACAACATTTCAAATCTCTTAGTAAACGTGTGATTACCCAGAGGTTTGTGACTTTGTGAAGCGTGATCATGTCAACCTTTGTCGCTAATTGTGACAACTAACCTATATTCCAGTCCCACACCATACATTTGTTAAAGCAGCCAGAGAACCCTTTCTCTATTTTCAGATATGACTATACTTGCACAGCGAGTGACGCATGTACAAAATTACATCCAGACGGTTTGCACGTCCTTGATTTGAATTGCTCACATCACTGTTGTCAGATTTTATTCTGACAATTTGACTGAAACCATGGAATGTTGCAGTTCCTAATTAAGTTACCAACCAACTGGTGAGACACAGCTGGCGTTAATGTTAATATTATGTGGCCACACACCTCATAATACTCCCACTAAACAACTTAATCTGAGATTCACATATTTTAGAGCTTCAAGTGCTTGTATGACAAGCAAATGTAAAGTTAAGATGGATAGATGTGAGAAACTGAACAAATTTGTATTAAACATGAAAAATTAGCATAGTAATGGGATCTGAGCTACAGAGGAAGCGGATGATACTTCAGAATTTAACATTTACCTCTGCTCTGCACTTGCATCTTGACTGTCGTTCTGAGTCAGGTGATATGTGCGCCTGTGGTAGGGGGAAGAAATGTGCCTGTCCTTTATTTCCTCCCTAGAGCTGGAAGTAAATAGTCAAAACAGAGTTATCAAATGCTTTAGCCTTGTATCTTTCTCAAAATTCATCATAAAACTCTCAGAACATAAATCAATACTAAAATGTTAATATATAATAAACATAAATCACAAAACAGATGAAAAATATATATACACAAATTATATTTTATTACATTATATTACTGTATATGATATATTATAGAGCAGCAACTCACCAGTCTCCCAAACCATTGTCTCTCAGGCTGTTGCGAGTCTCTCGTGTGATATCGGGTGCTGCAGGCCACGCATGGTTCACGCTGCTGTCAGAACAAGAACCTCCAACTGCTACAGCGTTCTCCTGTGACAGAGCTGTCTCCAGTAGGGAGGGTGTGTTATTGAGTCTTTGTTCACCATCCACAGATGCTGCACCCAATTCAAGAGGCAGCAAACTGTGGTCAGCACTGCTCCGGGCTCTCGGAGACAGCAGGTGGAGGACCGATGCGGCTGAAGCCATGCTGTCAGAATGCAGGATGGGGACCGAGTCAGCAGCAGCACCGGCCAGTCCCCTCTGCAGTGTCTCGGAGGCGATCTCGGGGATGTCCTGGGACATTGCCGTAGAAGCAGAGGAAATGACATCCGGAGAGCGAGCTCTGGTCGGAGAAGCCTGAGGGATAACCATGGGATCTATGGCCTGGAGATCCAGGGAGAGAGGAGGGTTTGGAGAGGAAACCTGTGGAGGAGATAGGAAATAAGGTAGGGGAAGTCTGTGAGAATAAGGAGCAGCTTCGCAGAGCAGAGAGGCCTCTCGCAGAAAGGATGGAGAAAGCAGTGGGGGAGAGAAACCCTAACCGGATGGGGATTTTAAATGGAAGAGTGGATGGAGGGATATCAGATAAACAGAAGAATTGTTAGATGAGCATTTCATTTAAATCAGATCTTAAGGACTGACAGTCTGAGCTGTCATTTTGTGAGTGCTGGTTTGTTCAGATGGACAGTTAATATGGATAATTGCTATGTCTACAGTAATGGCATAAGCATTTACACTACCATTCAAGTTTAGGATCAAATTAAGAATTAAATTGATAAAAAATGACAGTAAAGATATCCATTTCGAATAAATTCTGTTATTTTGAACTTTCTATTGATCAAAGAATCCTGAAAAAAATATATATCACGGTTTCCACAAAAATATTGAGCAACATTAATAAAAAATAAAAAAAATTGAGTAGCAAATCAGCATATTAGAATCATTTCTGAACGATCATGCGAGACACTGAAGACTGGAGTAATGATGCTGTTAATTCAGCTTTGCATTCACAGGAATAATTATACTTTAAAATGTTAAAATAACATTATAATGTTAAAATAAAATAACACTTGTCACTTTTGATCAATTTAATGCATCCTTGCTAAATAAAAGTCTAAATTTTGTTTACAAAGTCACATCTTTCATACACAGCCACTACTAGACAATATATCACTATATGCAATTTACCATGTCCATTAATACCTGGATGTTTTCCCCAAGGCCTGAGATAAGGATGGAGTTGGATCTTGGACTGCCTGCACTGGCACTCAGAGTCAAGCTGCTGTTGCCACATTCGACAGACATTTTAGGGCTCTGGGCTAGATCATCTCCACCCCTGGACGAAAGAAAATTGAGCAATCCCTATGAGTGCATGACAGGGCCCCACATGGTACAATCTGACATGTACATTTGTACACCATGTAGTTTATACAGTGGAATTCAAAAGTCTCAAAAGACACTTTCAAGAAAACATGGAGGGTATAAATAAAAGAAAGAAAAAAAAAAGAAAAAAAGTTGAATCACCCACCTTGCACCACTGTCTGAGCTGCTCATGGCTGTGACTATGGTCAGGCTGCTTGCACTGCTGCCAGGAGAGGCGGGCATCTGAAAAAACAAGAGAGCAAGGATAAATGATTATACCATCACTGAAGAGACCTAATGATGAACACATAATATAAAAGGCTTACAGAAGCGCTGGGCGTCATAAAGGCGTCCGGGGTCATAAGTTTGGGCAAGGCTGATGGGGCTGGACTCATGAAGTCAGCTGGACTTGGAAGAGGCAGAATTTTACTCAGGTCATTCTGTGATCCACTGTCACCAGACTCTTTATCAGAGCTCATTGCCTCCACATTCAGATCAGCCAGCGGGTCAGAAAAACCTAGGGGAATGCAAAATAAATAAATAAATAAATATGGATCTTATATGGTAAAAATGCTTAACATTTCAAAATTGAAAATATAATATAACATATGTATCTTTAACTACATAATACGATATATTAAGTCACACAATGCAATATTTTTTCCTCTCCATAATTAATTCAGACCTTTGGGTAAAATATATTTTGTTTGCCAAAGCACTGTAGATTTAGTAGTGGATGGTCTTGGAAACATACGTATAAAAATAAAAGTATATATTTCCAGACTCACCAAAGCCATCCTGTGATCCAGACTGGGCCATGAAAAGGGAAGATGAGGGCCCCTGATTGGGCTGGAACCAGATCTGGACATCCTGTAGTGATCTGTGGGCATAAGAGAGCCACAAACCATGAATGCAAACTTCATGCCTTCATCGAGAGATGTTTTTTGTGTAAATTACTCACTTTGTATGCACACAGTAGAGTTTAATCTGGATTCCAGATTTGGACTCTGAGGGTCCCTGGCTTCCTTCTGTGAGAAGACATTACAATGCAAATGCGTCATATGAACGCATCTTCACTCACCTTACAGCAAGACTACAAATATTTGCACACGCAAAGCTAGCACTGAAATAAGGAAGGAACTAACCTGTTGTCATGCTTTCACTTTCCTCATCAGGGGGAAGGACCTCAGTGTGGCGCAATCGGGCACGGGCAACATCCTGTACGCCGAAGCTGAGCACAGGGTATGTAAGCAGAAACTCTGAAACTGCAGTAAAGCTGGCACTGCCTTTTTCCTGGTTCTGTAGCAGCTCCATGACGTACAACACCTACATAATCAAACAACCCAGAATCAGCTGCTAATAAACAACCAGTTATTCACTTACACAATATCACTGTTTGCTTGTTGCAATAGCAACACTGACCTTAACTCAAGAATCCTATTTAACAGGGCATATGCTGGAGTTGGCTAGTTGACAATGTTTTTAATTTTTTTGCTTTTATACTTCCTGTATGTCTTTCTACCTGTCCCAAAATAACTGAAATTCCAAAAACTTGCAGACAGACCTATTTTTTGTCTTTTCTGGTGTGAGACAATTATTAGATTCAAGATTATCTCCCATCTACACTTGGTGCTTGATGTTTTGCATCAGGTTTGACATCAATTTGTCCAAAAGGCATTGGTTCTTACAATGAGCTAAGACTAATATATGCATGAATAAGATTTTAGAGCTACACCAGAGGGAGAGTTTTTCAGTGCAGGGGCGTATTTAGGCATGGGTGACATGGGCAACAGCCCAGGGTGGCATCTTGACGGGGGTGGCACGATCAGGGTTTTACCACTCATTTTCACTACGTCAATGATTTCATGTCACAGTGTGGGTCAATTAACCTAGGGTGCGCTTCCCAAAGCCAACTATGGTAGCAAGTTCCGTTGTAACCAATAGTGTTCAAATGGAACTTGCGGCCATAGTTGGCTAACGATGCTTTTGGGAAATGCACCCCTGGCCCGGAGAAGTATTTTCACTCAGAAGTAAGGAGGAGCAGGGGTTGGTTTAAGTCACCTCAGGGTTTCCAGTGAAGTGACGTCAGTAGGGAGAGCGGGAGAAGTTCTAAATCAACACAAATTGAAATTACGGATAAGTAAAAAAGGTCTAAGCCATCAGGACAGGAGCCTAAATTAGGAAAATGAAGAGGGGAAACGTGCAAAAAATAAAAGGTATGTATGCAGCTATCACTCATCATTATGAGTATATTATGCATATAACAAAATGTGGTAACACTATTTTAATGTGTTCTTATTACACGTTACATGTATTTAATATAGTAATAACTATAAATTAGGCATAATTGCATGCAACTAATCCTAAACCAAATCCTAATCCTACTCTAACCCCATAATACATATAGTTGTTAATTAATATTAGTACTTAAATTTATAATTACACTGTAACAGGGACACGTTGTAACCTAAAATGTTGCTTGATATGCTATTACACATAGGGCAACAAAATTACTTCTGTCCAATTAGCTTACGCAACCAGACATTTTTTTTTTTTTTTACATGCATAATGTAATTTAAAACAAATGTAATATCACTCACTTTATTAATGTTTTTACTGTAGTTTTGGGGGAGGGGGATTTAAGGTATTTTTAAAACTTCCCTCAATATATACACACATTTATATAAAAGCAAAATTTTTTGGAGAGAAACAAATAAAAAATAAAATTATTCATTCATGGCAATAACATGAATAATGTGCCATGGTTTAGTGGAAGATTGCTGCCATCTCCTGGAAAACAAACACTTTTAAAATTAAAATAACATGAATTTAACTACAGCCACAGGATTACTCCTATACTATTTCAACATTTTTAAATTCAGATTTATGTTTAGACAAAACCATTATAACAACAGTTTAACATTAGCATTTATTTGCACCAAAGTATAATTTTTTTGCAATGATGTCAACATTAAAGTCAAACCTGAAAATGGTGTTATGCATGTTATCCATGTGTGCGTTTTCATTTGTTTTAAATCGTACGGTGTCCGAGAAAGCTCAATGTCCCCGCAAATTAAGAAAACATCTTCATCAGTTTGACAACACATGTGCTGCAAATACTCAACACAATTAAATAGAGAAACGCGCTGCAAACACTCACAATGCACAGCCGATCAGGATGCAAAAAAAAAAAAAAAAAAAAAAAAACACCTCACATCTCAGGTTGTCAACACCACTGACGAGTAGACATTGAACAATAAACATGTCTCAGCCAGGTTCATTAGTTGTTGGGGTTACCTTGAAACATTTCCAGTGTGGTCTGTGCTATTTGCAGTGCGTTTCTGTATTTGGTTGCATTATGAGTATTTGCAGCACGTGTTGTCAAACTGATGAAGATGCTTTTGTTATTTTGTTGGTGTTTTTTTTTTTTTTGCATGCGTTTTCTTCAGTTGCAGCGCGTTGAGCTCTCTCAGCCACTCTAGGTTCACCCAGGCCCAGAACCGCCACGGTTTCAGAGAATAACGGCTTAATTGAATTTTTAGGGAAATGAGCAACATGGATATTCTGCAGGATAACTAATTTTGGTTTCCACTGAAGAAAGAAAATCGTACAGGTTTGGAACGCCATGAAAGTGAGTAAACAAAACGTGGGCATTAAATATGAAATATAAAATAATGATGAGTCTGACCTTCCTCTGAACATCACTTAGAATAAGAAACTCTGCAGAGAGGTCCAAGCTGGCCTTCAGGCTGGGTAGCACACTGCTGTTAAATGGATCTGGAGAAAACCTGAAACACAAATTAACAGTTCTTCTAAAATTCATATTCAGATCATAGCCATAGACTTAAGGTACAGCTCTGGAAAAAATTAAGAGACCACTTAACATTGAGAAATCAGTGTTAAGTGGGCTCTTAATTTTTTCCAGAGCTGTATATAGGGGAAATGCTTAAAAAGGGTTAGTTTACCCAAAAATGATTTTTTTTAATCACTTTGACGCTTCAAAAAGTTCATAAAGAGATCATAAAACTAATCCTTGCGAATTGAGCGGTTTAGTCAATTTTCTGAAGAGACTCAATCACTTTATATGATGATGAACAGATTGAATTTAGACTTCTACTCACATAAACATTCATTAACTCACACATCAGTTGGTAAACGGAAGCTCAAGCATGTTTGCTTGATGTGTGAGAACCAATAAGGTTCATTCTCATGTTACGCAGCACGTTTGAACTTCTGCAAGAACCAGTGAGGTTTGTTCTCTCATGTTGAAGGAACACGCCGACTTTTTGGGATTTTAGCTTACTCACCATATCCCCCAGAGTTAGATAAGTCCATATATACCATTCTCATCTCAATGAGTGCCATAACTCTGTCTGACGCACCCACCGCTAGCCTAGCTTAGCACAAAGACTGGAGGTAAACGGCTCCATCTAGCCTACTGCTCAATAAGTGACAAAATAACACCAACATTTTCCTATTTACATGTTGTGATGTGTATAGTCACAGGTATGTAAAAATAACAAGGTCACATGAGACACAGCCATCTTCTAACCGTATACATACTGGGAACTATATTCTCAGAAGGCGAAGCACTGCTACTTCTGTGGAGTGATTTGCTCGCAGCACCTGAGAATCACCGTTGTTACTTTCATCAACAAAACCAACGTGACTAGGTAGCTAGTAGCGAACGTGACTAGTGATCATGGCTGACTTTGAGGAATTGTCAGGATTTTTACTTGGTATCAAACCAAAATCCAGAACCATATAGTTTTGAGCCAGAATACACAGACGAGGAGTTACAAACTTTGGAAGCTGATAGACAAGATGCCGAACAGACTAGGGTCGAGGGGAGAATCAGAACGAGCAAATCACTCCGCAGAAGTAGCAGTGCTTCGCCTTCTGAGAATATAGTTCTTAGTATGTATACGGTTAGAAGATGGCTGTGTCTCATGTGACCTTGTTATTTGTACACGCTGTGACTATACACATTACAACATGTAAATAGGAAAATGTTGGCGTTATTTTGTAACTTTTTGAGCAGTAGGCTAGATGGAGCCGTTTACCTCCAGTCTTTGTGCTAAGCTAGGCTAGTAGTGAGTGCGTCAGACAGAGTTATGGTACGCACTGAGATGAGAATGGTATATATGGACTTATCTAACTCTGGTGGATACGGTGAATAAGCTAAAGTCCCAAAACGTTGGCGTGTTCCTTTAAGCAGGTTCAGTTGAGCTTCTGTTTATGTTTGCTGATCAATGTTTATACGTCAAGCCTAAATATGTTCAACATATTGAAGCCTAAATTCAATATGTTTATCATATAAAGTGATCCAGTCTTTTCAGAAAATTGACTAAACCAGTGGTTCCCAACCTGTGGGCTGCGGTCCACTAGGGGGCCTCAGTGATTCTCCGGAGGGGCCGTGAGATAACTAAAAATTTATTTTAATATATTAATATAATTCATTAATTTTATTATTGATACGTTAAATAAAAGATAAATTATATAAATTAAAAAAAAATATTACAACAAAGAACCACCTCTCTCGTACGTATTCTGTGATTGTTTTGGATTCGGGGCAGCCTAAGGCGTTTCTAATCGTGCTGTGTGAAATACAGAAATGCAGCTCAAAACACAACCGTTTCATGAACACAGGACACGCAAACTACACATTTCAGTTGGATAAAGAAAACCAGTGTCGCTAAAAAGTTTTGATGGATGACGGTTGTAATGAAGGTAAAGACGATTACAGTGAGATACATTAGGCACAAGTGTGTTCGTTATAATTGATGCGCAAACAAACCGTGTATGTACGCTCTCGGCTCACTGAATAAAGTTTTGTTTAGATGACGACTGTTATGAAGGTAAAGACGATTACAGTGACATGCAGGAGTCGTACATTAGGCAAAAAATAATAACATGGAGTTGAAAAGTAATAACACTAGAATACATGTTCACAAATGTTTTTGTGAATAAAAAAGGCAAGGGTTGGGAGGGTGGTCCTTGCAGTACTGATTCGGAGAGGAGGGGGGCCTTCGAGTAAAAAAGGTTGGGAACCACTGGACTAAACAACTTGATTCATATGGATTAGTTTTACGATCTCTTTTTGAACACTTTGAAGCAACAACGTGGTAGTAGCGTAGCTGTCTATGGAGGGACAGAAAGTTCTCAGATTTCCTTTCAAATATCTTAATTTGTTTCTAAGATTAACAAAAGTCTTCAGGGTTTGGAATAACATAAGGGTGAGTATTCATTTTAGGATGAACTAACCTTTTGAGCTTAAACAACACCATAGAATATAGCTGCGGGCATATCTAACAGTTAAATATAACCGCCTCTATTGATTGTGCAAGTTCTATTACAGCTTTTAGCTTAAGAGACGAACAGACCTGATGGTTTGTAAGCAGGTCCATGACACTGTGCACCACATCTTCAGCTCCTGGTTCTGATCAGCTCCAGTGATCAGGAAACGCCAAAACGGAACACTACAGAACAACAAAAATGGTTTTAAGTTTAAAGATGTACAACACATGTCTAAGGTGCACAATTTTAAAGACAAGTAAAGACAACGGCAAAGACAGTTAAAGCCCAGTGTCAGATTCCCTGATGGCTTGAGATGCTGACAAAAATGTAATTGCGATCACTGAAGACTAAACGAACTTGATACTCACTCCGGGTCTTGCTTTTTGTGGTTGTCACAAAAGAGCAGGCAGGAAAGGGGCCGTCCATTATGTGGCTGCCATTCATGCAAACATCTACAAAAAAAAGCAAGGTAATAATAAAAAAAAATCTTAACACTGGTTTTTACTATTAACAGTATGATTACATTAAATATCAGTCATATGTTTACTACATACACATTTAATATAAATGTATTGGATTTTTTTCTAATCAAACTAAAAATGCAATAAATGTTTTATTAATTGGAAAATATGTAAAAGCTACATGAAGCAGCCATTACTCCAGTCTTCAGTGTCACATGTCCTTCAGAAATCATTCAAATATGCTGATTTGGTGCTCAAAAAATATTTCTGCTCTATTGTCATAATTTTGATTATATTTTGACTCTCCTCAATGTTGAAAATTGTACTGCTTAATATTTCTGTGGAAATGAAAGTTCAAAAGAACAGCATTTAAATCTTTTTTTAACAATATAAATGCCTTTACTGTCACTTTAGATCAAATGAATGCATTCTTGCAAAAAAAGTTTTTAAACAGTACAGTGTTCAATTTCATAAAGTCTTGGACACATACCTGGGTTGGTCCTGTCCTTCAATGTAGATTTGCCAAAATTTTACATATCCATCATGACTGGCTGTGGCCAAGACAGTGCCATCAGGGGACAGCGCTCCCTCACTAATGCGCTGCACAGAAATAGAAATGTGTTTAATAATAAACATCACACTACATAACTAATTTATGCCCATTGTGATTACATTAAATCTATCTAATTTCTTAATTAGGTAATGCAGCACTGCAGGCTAAAGGATAGCAGGCCTTACTGCTGTGTGTCCTCTAATGGTGATGAACCCCTCTTTCAGTTCAGTGGCATCCACAGGCCATGAGCTGTTATTGGATCGGAGGATGTCAAGGTCCCAAACCTCAGCCTACAAGTACACGCAAAAATCCAGTTAAGAGTAATAGTGTTAAAAACATTTGAAATCTAATAATATTTCAGAAAGAAAGTTATAAAACTGTCAAATACCACAAAAAAAAAAAACATACTCTGTCTTCATGAAGGAGTGCCAATGTCTGACACGGATCCTCTGGGTTATCATCATTGTCTTCCGGGATGAAGGGACACCAGATGAGTCTGCGGTTGGAATTAAGTGGAGTGTCCTCAGGCCTACGGATGTGAACGATCACTTCATCTCTAAGAGACATCGATGTTAAAGAGAAATATCACAGTTCACCTGGTTATTACCATTTTACCAAACAACACTATTTTGATGGTCCACTAAGAAACTTCGCAACTACATGTCAACTAACTCACAGTAGAGTATCAGTAGACTATCTGCTTAATATCTGCTAACTATTTATTGTGATGCTCCCCCAACAGACATTCTACTGATTAGAAGTAACTTTGCAACTACGTGTCAACTTATTCTACTTACCCGAACCAGTCTACTAATACTCTAATGAGAGTTAGTTGACATGTAGTATTGAAATAAAGTGTAACCTTTTACTTCAATACATGTGAATCAAGATTTTTACTTTAATGAAACCTGAAAAGACAGATTTAGGATTTTATAAAACAAAACAAAAAAGAAAGCAGTGATTTAAAATGACAAGGAAATATTTAATATTACTTTCAAGGTCACTAACTCATACAAGTATATTTGTGACACTGATCATGTTGTTTTTTTTTGTTTAATTTAGTTAAAAAAAATGTTTATAAATATAGCTGATATTCATTTCTAATTTGATTTTTTTTGTATTAAAATAAGTAATTAAAAAAAACATTATTAGTGGTCTCATTAACCTCCTGTTTTTGTGAACATAAAAAAAAATCTAGTACATTTCTATTTACAGAGGATACTGTATTTTGCTGCTGTGACTAGTGAGCTGCCAAATGAACATGTTTCCAGCCTCATCCACGCAGCCCAAGAGGTTGGAGTCCAAGTGGGCAAAGGCAAGGTCTGTGACTGCACCGGTAAAGCCCTTCAGCAGCGAACGCTCCGTTGAGCCCAATTGCAGCACACGGATCATAGAATGATTGTTTGCACCTGTGAGCGATAAACAATTACAAACCATTAATTTGAATCCCATCAACATATTATTCAAAGGAATGTGCTAAATGAGCCATGCACAAAGACAGCGACAGACTGTGATAAAGTGTGCAAACCGACCTCTGATGGCATAAGCCAAGTATGAGTTGGACACGGCTATTAAATTGCCATAGTAGTACTTATGCTCCCAGTCATATTTGGCCACTGGCTGAATTTTAACCTGTAAGACAGTCATGAGGAAAAGATTCAGAGAATTAAACAATTTCCAGGGTTTCTACATATTGACCTATTAATTATGACTTTCCCAATAGTTAGCTTTTAAATATCATTTTATAGAGTTTTTAAAAATCATTTTCTAGCTAAGTAAATATTTTATAGCAGGAAGATTTACAGACTAGAAATTTCCAGATTTTATTAAATTTCAAATGACTTTTCCCAGGTCTGGTAATTTCCTTATATTTTCCATGACCCGTGAAACCTTGAACTGCTAATAAGAAACACAGTTTTGCACAAGATAATTAATTTACACACCTTGTTGCTACCACGAGCCTTACTGTCAATACTAGAATCACGGCTGGACACAATTTCCACATTGTTTGCTCTGATGGAGACGCAGGTGGACTCATCATCCCCTGAAAGGCAGCTGGTACAAAACAAAACAGACTTATGGATTTATTGACAATAAAAAAGCTGTAATAAAAAAAAAATGCCTTCCAAAAAAAAAAAAAAAAAAAAAAAAAATGCTGCTTACTCAACATACACTAACGTTCAAAAATTCAGGGGCAGTAATTCTTTCTTAAATTAATATTTTCATTCAGCAAAGATGCATTAAATTGATCAAAAGTGACAAGACAATATAGACAGACCAGGGCTCCAGACTAACATTTGAGAGCAGTGGCACCAGCGCCACTAAGTTCTGATTGGTTGCGCCGAATAAAAATGTATCATAACGTTAAGTTAATCATAAAATTACTATTGTTTTGCATTGTTTTGTTAATAAGTGCAGTTACTAATAATAGTACATGTTTGTTCATTGGAAATTTAATAGTGAAGCGCTGAGCTTGAATTGATGTGCAGAAAAAAATTACTTTTATTAACAACAGTAATGTGCAAAAACCTTTTTTTTTTATATTCCACTCTTATTAAATGTACTATTGTTCTTCTATAGTATCATACTGAACTAAAAGGAGCACTCTTGTTTTCTGTGTAATTCAGTGACTGATTTGTGATTTGTGACTGAAACCCCTGAATGTTTCAATGTTTCTCCTGGTCTCCACGTCAGCTCTGTTTGATCTGATATCTGTGGTTTAACAGAATTCTGCACCAAACGCTTCCACTAGATCTCACAGTAGCGATGTTATTAATACTGTGGTGAATTCAAGCGCTTTCTCACTGGATCTCCCAGTGCTGTGTAGTAACGGTGTCACATGATCGAGATTGGCCCGTGTGTGAGCTCGCTCTGCGCTGTCTATTATTGCTCCGAGCTGATAAACGGTCCGCGCAGCTCAAACGAGTAGTGCGGTTCCGTTCCGCTTTTGTTTGCCGTTCGATGTTTCTCATATGTAACAGAAATGGCAGCTCTTATCAGTTGGGCACCTCGGTGGTCGCACCAGTGCGACCTTTAACCAAATTCAGTCGCACCAGCAGGAAAAAAGGTCGCAAAATGCGACCATTTGGTCGCAGTCTGGAGCCCTGCAGACATAATCCTATCCCTAATGTTACAAAAGATTTCAATTTCAAATAAATTATGTTCTTTTGAACATTTGATTCATCATGGTTTCCACATATTAAGCAACATAGCGGTTTTTATGCGCAAAATTGGAGTATCACATAAAACATTTGTGAATAAAGCAGCGTTTCCATCCCGTGTGTTCAAGAGAACAAAAGAGTCACTTCCTTGGAAAATGGCGCAAAAAATCTAATAAAAATGGAAGTTGCTGCAATTAGGGAAGCCCCATGGCTCTTTTTTTCCCCTATGTCATAAATGACGAAACACAAACTCTGTCATGTTATTTTGCGTTCGGATGCCTGATTTTTTGGAAAGCAATCATTAGAGACACTTCTGAGAGGGAATTAAACCAAATCATTTTGATGACAGACTTTGGCTCAGACATTTCAGAATGATCAAACCAACATTTAAGATGCTGTGCAATGAAACTGATGGTTAGTCCAGTTATCCAATTACTTACGGAGGCAAAAATCACACAAGTTTTTTTGTTGTGCATCAAGGGATTTATTCAGTAAATGTGTTTCCATCGTAGTTTGTGCGCATGTCAGAAATGTCTCAATTGAGCACATACCGTTTTTATGCACAACTTTAGTTTTTTTTATGCAATATCCCAAAATGCACATAAAAAAAGGTGGATGGAAACATAGCTACCGACAATAATAAGAAATGTTTCTTAAGGACCAAAAATGGCAGATTGGAATGATTTATGAAGGATCATGTGACACTGAAAACTGGAGTAATGATGCTGAAAATTCAGCTTTGCCATGACAGGAATAAATTACATTAAAATATATTAAAATAGAAAACAGTTATTTCAAATTGTAATAATATTTCACAATATTATAGATTTTCTGTGTATTTTTCAAATGAATGCAGCCTCCATGAGAACAAGAGGCTTCTTTACAAAACATTAAAACATCTCATCAATCCTCAACGTTTGAACAGTAGTGAAAATATTACAAATAACAAACCATTTTAAGTTTAGTACATAGAAAAATTACAGATCATAGAAAGATGACATTGTAATATTAATGGTTTGCTAAAGAATGAGAATAATATACAGTTAATGTTAATGACAGCAAATACATACATGGTCTGTGTGTCCTGTCCATTGAGTTTGTCTGAGTTGTGAGAAGTCGGCTCCAACATTGCTGCATGTCCTCCTGTACCCATAATATCCGCTCCAAGAACTCCATTCAACTCTCCATTGAAAGACAGATTTCTCTGGCTCTCTACCAAAGAGGACTCTGTGGAATTATATGACTGATAAATCAAGTCTTAAAATGCACCTGTACATCCTCTAACTCTCACTTAAATTACTTCCGAAAACATGTCAGTGAATTACCATCTATGCTTAACCGACATTTTGATTACCACTACCATTGGTACACATATATTGTGTATGTATGTGTACATACAGTCAAACTAAAATGTATTCAGACACCTTCAACATTTTCTCATATTATCACAGTTTATTCACTATACACCAATCAGGTATAACATTATGACCACTGACAGATGAAGCGTGTAACACTAATTATCTCTTCATCACAGCACCTGTTAGTGGGTGGGATATATTAGTCAGCAAGTGAACATTTTGTCCTCAAAGTTGATGTGTTAGAAGCAGGAAAAATGGGCAAGTGTAAGGATTTGAGCGAGTTTGACAAGGGCCAAATTGTGATGGCTAGACGACAGGGTCAGAGCATCTCCAAAACTGCAGCTCTTGTGGGGTTTTCCCGGTCTGCAGTGGTTAGGATCTCTCAAAAGTGGTCCAAGGAAGGAACTGTGGTGAACTGGCGACAGGGTCATGGGTGGCCATGACTCATTGATGCTTGTGGGGAGTTAAGGCTGGCCCGTGTGGTCCGATCAAACAGACGAGATACTGTAGGTCAAATTGCTCAAGAAATTAATGCTGGTTCTGATAGAAAGGTGTCAGAATATACAGTGCATCCCAGTTTGGCGCATATGGGGCTACATAGCCGCAGACCAGTCAGGGTGCCCATGCTGACCCCTGTCCACCACAGAAAGCGCCAATAGTGGGCACGTGAGCATCAGAACTGGACCACAGAGCGATGGAAGAAGGTGGCATGGTCTGATGAATCACGTTTTCTTTTACATCATGTGGATGGCTGGGTGCGTGTGCGTCGCTTACCTGGGGAACACATGGCACCCGGATGCACTATGGGAAGAAGGCAAGCTGGCGGAGGCAGTGTGATGCTTTGGGCAATGTTCTGCTGGGAAACCTTGGGTCCTGCCATTCATGTGGATGTTACTTTGACACGTACCACTTACCTAAGGATTGTTGCAGACCATGTACACCCTTTCATGGAAACGGTATTCCCTGGTGGCTGTGGCATCTTTCAGCAGGATAATGCGCCCTGCCACAAAGCAAAAATGGTTCAGGAATGGTTTAAGGAGAAAAACAACGAGTTTGAGGTGTTGACTTGTGCTCCAAATTCCCCAGATCTCAATCCAATCGAGCATCTGTGGGATGTGCTGAACAAACAAGTCCGATCCATGGAGGCCCAACCTTGCAATTTACAGGACTTAAAGGATCTGCTGCTAACATATTGGTGCCAGATACCACAGCACACCTTCAGGGGTCTAGTGGAGTCCATGCCTCGACGTGTCAGGGCTGTTATGGCAGCAAAAAGGGGACCAACACATTATTAGGAAGGTGGTCATAAATGTTATGATCGGTGTAGTTTAGAAAATGGTAATAAAATATGACGAACTCAGAGTTAAACTGTGTCAGAACAAACTCATCTTATTCATTTATCTTGATAAATGTCAGATAACTTTGATAGAAAGGTATGTAATGGATTACAATCAACCAATCAACTTGTCAGCTGTTAAATTTAAAGTAATTACAAAGCAATGCTTCATTTTGTTCAGTCTGTGGTGTAAAAGGTCACATTAGCAATAAAAGAAAAAACACTTAAGCAAAACATGGTCAGGTCAAAGTGTCTGAATAATTTTGGTCCCAAATTGTTTATCAATTTTACTGGTAGTCCACTGTATGAAAAATTTTTGGGTATAATAGGTCACAGTTTCCTTTATTTTGCTATCCTCACTTACACAAATGAACTATAGTGTCCTGCACCCACTAGTAAAAAAATATGAATCATTTTTGGTTTGACTGTATATATTCTAACTTAGCAAAACCTAGTAAAAAGGGTTTCTGCAGGTTTGAAATATTTTTTAAAGGTCAAGGAATAATTTCACAGGAATACAATACATCAATATATTCTTAGTGTCTAGGTTGAAACTAAACAAGTAGTATTAGCAACACTTTAAAATTTGAAAATACAACTTCCAATATATATCCATTACTTAATTCATTTTACAAAAAAAGAAGAAGCTTTAATTACTCTGCTCCCAAACACTAGAATATAGACATAAGTTGTACTGTACCTTCTGCAAAAAATTGTGTTCTTCATCTGTGATTTCCAGTACAAATATAGAAACATTCTTAGATACATTTAGTGGAGAAACCAAATGACTTTAGATATTAAGTCTTGTTTTCTGTGAAATTGATCAAAATGAAGTGAGTTTATGACTACAAGAAGTACAAATATCTCCCAGTAGGGTGAGAAAAAACAACTTCCCTTTGAATTAAGTTTTCATCATTCATTGACAGATATTTGTTCTCGTTAAGCATAATGTTTTTTCAATAACTAATTTTACATTTTGATTCTCCAGTGAATGCATCTTGTCTTGATTTAAGAATGTTTAGATATTTGTACTGGAAAACAAGACAGAAATATTTTTTGCAGTGCATGCAACATTTAATGCCATGACTTTATGAATTTAAGACTTTCTGCTCTGATTTAAGACCTTCATTTGTGTAAAGGTGAATTAGACCTGCAGAAACCCTGTAGTAATTATGCACAAAAAGTTGTCTAGGTTTCTAAACAGTTTTTTGACATGCCTTCTCTCAAATTATATATATACATTTCTTGTTGAGGTCACGGAATAATGATAAATATGAAATGCTTAAGACTCTTGAATGACATTTATACTCATGTCGCAAATTAATACTCAACACTTTCTGTCTGAGCAAAGCTGCTGCTGCGCCAGCAGGAGTTTAGCCCTTATACACGTTGCCCCTTTTTAGTTAACCACAATATTACATAAACTAATAATGTTTGCCACTTATAAAATCTAGTTAGCGTTATCCCGCGTTTTTGAGCAACTATAGTCAAGTGGCTCGTGCTGAAATCAAGCGCTGCGCAGCATCATCGCACCGCGGCCTAGCTGCTCCCTTCCCCGGCAACTTACCGGCCGAATTACCGGGACGATCCAGTTTTAAGATGTCCCGAAGGTGCTGTGTCGCGCCCTCTATATCCATATTGGAACTGGAAGCCATAAAGTAGGGAAGGGGGGATTAATTCGCTAAAAACTGTCAAATTCTCAATAGTTTAATTTTGTGTCTGAGCTCGCCCCTCATAAAAGCTTGCAACCGTCCCTCAACTTCCGTTGAGCGTTCCCTGCATTTCATTCCCCCGCCTCCGCTGGCAAGATTTCTTCAGTTCCGGACTGAACCACTTACACTTTTAATAAGATAACCTGTTTTTAGAGATTTTATTGGATCATTTATTGGCGTGTCATCATTATAATTGTACATTTTTTATTAGTTGTCAGAAAATCACCTAAGAAAAAAAAATATTTCTAAATACACTTGCTCCTCCACCACCTATAGAAATAACAATAACATCACACTTTACTTTGATCTCCTTTATTTCCACATACATGTAGGCAGCCGAAGTAGTCTCTTACTGTATTTACATTGTTGTTTTTGTTGGGAAAATCAAGTCTTCTTTTGCTCTTCCCCTCAAACCACAAATGAGTGTGTATATCTGCAGGGTCGAGCAAGCATGAAGTACGTGTACAACGCATGTATTTGCCCAGCAAAAATATAATGTGAGAAAGTGACTCATTATAATGATGTTCTAGCAGATCCGTCTAGATATTTCAGTGCAAAAAAACTACAACATCTCTCTAAAATATCTGTACCATCCCTTGGCACAAAGGCCTTCATATTTTGTGAATATGATTTTCTAATCCTAAACAATGAACAACTCCTTTAAGTGTAAACATGTGAAAAGGAAGAGAATCACCTCTTATTCCCACAAACTAGTATTTCTCATCTGTTTGTTTCAGGCTTTATGTGTCTGTGATCATTCTTAAACTGGTAATGTCAAAATATAACCCTAAATAAAGAAGGTAATAACAGCTTTGGGCACACTAGTACAAACTCAGTGGCATTTACATTCATACTTATTAACATCCCACATCCTATTATGTCAAGATTTTTATCAATGGAAAACGGGGAAACGAAACCTCTAAACTAAAACAGAAAGGGTAAATGAAAGAATAAAACCCTATGAAAATTAATCTGCACTTCTGGGGTTTTTCTGGGGTAACTTTTTTTCTGGGGTAACTCATTTTTATCCATGACTAAACTTGTTTTATGTGATGTAGCATCATTGGAGGATGCATATAATCGGATGATTCCACCATTCACAGGGTTAGGTTTACATAGAAAATGTAAAAAAAAAAAAAAAAAAAAGGTAATTTTAGTATGAACATCTGCTTCAGGAAACACTGGCCACCTATAACAAAAGAAATACCGGCTCCATTGTGTTCGAATCTGCTCAAATATGAAACAGTATCAAAAATATGAACAGGCAAGCATAGAAAAGGGGAAAAAAGGTAGACGCAAAGCCAGACGGGGAGGAACAAGATGATGACGTTGTTAAGAAAAAGTCAAAGGTTTTATTGTGTATCGTGGCTTGGTAATTATTGTCACAGAGAACAGTGAGCAGAAATTGGGAAGCACACTGGTCTGAGGGGAAGGGGAAATTAGGGTTGTGTTCTTTGGATAGCTAGAGCAACCTGACATCAGATTGAACGGAGACACCAATTTTCAAGGGGGGCAACAACAACAACAAAAAAAAAAAAATCAACTTCAAGGAGCATATTCTAAAAACAAGCTGATAACACTTCGTACTAAATTAAAGAAAGACAGACAGTTGTTATTTCAAAGTCAAAAATCAGCAACTAAAATGTAAATATCAAACAGCCGAGGTTAGGTTAATACATATTTGTCCTGGTCAGGGCGTCCTCTGATCTTTAAGCTCCCCATCATCATGCAGGTTGGCGAAGGAAAAGGGTCAGTTTGATGGATGTGTGGGCTTTCAGCAAAGAAACATGTCATTTCTGGAGTAGAGGCAGTACTGTATATGCCTGCATGTTTTCTGTGATTGGCTGCTGTAATCCGGTGCCGTTTCTCTTGTGTGTGATGAATGAAGGGCTGATTGACAGGTTCAGGCGTCATCTCCACCTTCCCCCACTTCCCTCCTGCTAGCCATGGGGCGTTTAACCAAAATTGTGCAGCGCCAGGCGGAACATGTCATTGGTGCAAACCCACGCCTCGTTAATGTTCTTCAGGATGAAGCTCTGATGGAATCCCATGATGGGGTCATCATCTGCCTAGACAAAGCAGAAACACAGAGACTTAGGCGGAAGATTTCATTCTGTGCATTAGAAAGAAGGGGAATAATTAAACCAGAGCTAAGAATTCTAATTCTGTTACACTTAAATGAAAAACATGCAACACGTTTAGCAAATATCAAGGCATATTAATCCATCTACAGAAAGACAAAAGCTGCATTAAGCAACCAAGACAAATTAAAGGCTGAGAGTTTGTCACAATATTCTCCATTTCCCCCCACTACGGAATTAATATAATTAATATTTTTAAAGGATATGTTGGTCAGTGAAGGTGAAATAAAAATAAAAACATGACAGTATATAAGACAAATGCATAGTAAGGTCATAAACAATCTGGATCAGTTTCTCATAAACACTGAGCCTAGTTCTGGGCTCAAATTATCTTCAGCAATGAATCAAACTAAAATAATAAAATAGCCCAAGACAAGGCATCATCTATTTCATGTAAACTGACCCTTTATTAGGTCATGGTTTTATTAAAGGGATAGTTCACCCTAAAATGAAAATTAAGCCATCATTTACTCACCCTGGTGTTGTTCTAATGCCATATGACCTTATTTGTTTTTATTTGACCACAAAAGGAGAAAAAAAAAGAAGAAAAAAGTTCTGCTCACGCTCATAATGGCATTGAATAGCAACCAGCATCAAGCTTTTTATAAAGAACCAAAAAGTATCAAAGAATGATCTCATGCAACACGTGTTGTATATTCCAAGTGTTCTGGGGGTTATACTATAGGGTTTGGTGAAAAGCAAACCGAAATTGTATGTGTTTTATGAAAATCCTGACCTTGGCCGTTGGTCTTCTGTGCTCGACTGTGCATTCATGAGACTCTAGTGCAGCAGTTGTGAGAAATCAAGATTAACAAAAATGCTACATGAAATACAATCCATGTACCGTCTCTAAGGTGAATATATCCGTTGTGTTCATCGTAACAAGGATAAAGAATTGAAGGAGTGAAGAAAGTACACAAAAACTTTTTTGGGGATCTCTAGGCATTGTATCATGTTGTGTTTTTATTAATCTTGATTTCTCACACAACTTGTTCTTTTTCTGGGCGAGTCGGAGTGTACTGCAGTGCTAACAGTGTCTCACGAACTGTAGCTGTGCACAGAAGATCAACGGCCAAGGTCAGGATAATCATTAAATAATACATTAAACTTCGGTTCGTTTTTGGTTATACCACAAGAACACTTGGAATATATGATACGTGTGGCATGGACCATTTTGTGATACTTTCACACCTTTTTTAAAAAGCTTGATGCTGTTCACTATTCACTGCCATTATATGTTCATTTTTTAAAAATTCTCCTTTTGTGGTCCGAAAAAAAAGAAGGGCATACGGCAATAGAACAACACCAGGGTGAGTAAATGATGACTTAAGTTTCATTTTAGGGTGAACTATAGCTTTAAATACACACATGCCATACACTGATGTAACTCAATCAAAAGAAGTTTACAAGGAAATAAATAGCTTTCTGTGCAAGATAACCCATGCACAGAAGCACATAAGTCAAAGTAACCTACTTAACTAAACTAAACAAATAAAAATAAAACCTACTTCAAAATTTAATAAATCCGAAAATAAAACTGATTTCACCCCAAATGTTAAAAAGTCAGTGACCATTTATAACTGGGATCTAAAAACTTAATAGAAGCCCAGCTGATCCCAAAAGTACCACTTTCACCCATTTTGAGTTCAAGTTAGTTTTTTTTCTGAAGGAACTCATCTCATCCCATGATGGCTAAAATGCAGAACTTTTCATTACAAACCCTTAGAGGTCGAAATAAAAGTTGATTGTTAGTCACCACACAGAGTCGGTGCTCATTAATTTAAATTATATTTTTCATGTTGTTGGACATATTATGATGTTAAAGGTCACTGTCATTTATGTCACCAAAAATGGCCAACTCTCATTGAAAATGAAGGATTTAGGTTGTTTTGTTGCTGCAAAGGCGCAAGCAAATCCACAAACACAACAGGCAAATCAGCATCAACAAATTCAACATGTCATGGCATTCCCACCATACTAGATACACACAGAGGCTTGATCTGAACACAGCTTAAAGCCGTTAGTAGAGACGCCCGTACGGTGTGCGTGAACCCAAGCGGACACTGGTCCTTACAGACATTAATAGGAGGAGGAAAGGCCATGTGACCACCAAGAGCCTTTAAGCTCAAAGGTTGTGCAGGGCAAGCCTGAAGACTTCATTGGTGCAAACCCAGGCAGTGTTGATACTTTTCAACAGAAAGGTCTGGTGGAAGCCCAGCACCTGGTCATCGTCCGCCTGATAGACAAATACACACACACTACAGCTCTGAAATGCTTATGAATCTTTGACTACGCACTACCATGTGACGTAAGTTGAGAGGGAAATCAAGAGGCTTAAAATTTCCACGGCTGCTCTTGATTTAAATGCCACTGGGATTAAGGTGATATTATGCATTTCAAATGGGCAAGAATGCCCTTTTAGACCTTTATCACGTACATATTTACCAAAACTGTTTACCTGAAGCGATGCTGCAAAAGCATAAATGTCAGAAATCAAAAATTAAACTTAAAAAAAAAAAAAAATTACTTACTTTTAGTTGGCCTACTACCATACTTAATATGCAGCTATCAGGGGTGGGCTGGTGGTCTTGTGCTGTTATGCTGTGAGCAATTTTTGTGAAGGGCAGGCTCTGAAAGATAACAAAAACCAAAAATTATGTATATCAATGTTTAAATGAAAAGATACCTTACTACATCATATACGTACTGTAATTAAACAGCTGATCAATATTTAAATGAGGATGCACAATAGATCTGTACAATATCAGCTGATTTTAGAGATTTTTTTATTTATTTATCAGTACTGGTTGATATTGGCCATTTAACTGTGCATGCTAATTTCCCCTATTTTTACATTTAGATTACCTTTGCACTGTTAAATGTAATCTTTAGCAAATCTCAAAATAAACATAACATTTTTTTAATACTCTACTATAATGTTGTGATGCCTAAATTCAGTAGTATATTTTAACATGACAGATTTTAATGACTTATTTGAAATTCAATCAGTCAAAATAATATAGATATTTCATACCTGCCATTTATTGGTTATCAACCATAAAAATAAATGATTTATCAGCTTATAGGTAATGGCCAGAATTTTTAGTGGAGAACCTCTCGCTCACTTTTTTTCCCCTGAAATTTTTTTTTTTGTCTCTGAACATGAAGGAAATAAGAAATGAACCCTAACCTATAAATCTACTTTGAATCAATCTTCACCTCTAACAAAATACACACAAATACTTACGGAAAGCTTTTCGACAATGGCTGCTTTTCCCTGGAATTGCTGACCCTCCCACGTAAGGCATGACGCATCAATCTAAGAGAAAAAGAACATGTAGATGAGCTAAAGAAGCCAATATGTAGATAGTGCTGTGGCAATTCTTATTTATCTATCTTCGCTGTCGGTGGAAACGCTACTTTTCAGAAAATGGAAAAAACTATTTTTTTAAACAAACAATTAAACACCACATTGTCAAAGTTCATATTATAGTTTTATTTATATTATATATGGTCAGACCTTTCTTTGCATGTGTTGCATTATTAACATTTTACCAAAATCAAGCTCAAATTGAGTTTTTGACGAGCCAATTTTGGAGAATTTCAGAAGTGCATGTTTTGTACGTCATTGAACGGCCGCATCTGAGGCAGTAAGTGCATCGCATTATGTTTTACAGTTTATAAAGTTTACAGTAGCTATGTGGTTGCTCAGTTTATTCTGTCATTTGGTCAAAATCTCATGTTACTGAAAACAAAGTACTACACACAGGTTATTTAAGATTGGTTATGACTCGACGACAAATGCTAGACTAAGACAAACGTATTCACTCCTCAAATACATAAAACATTAGCATTAGGTAAGCATAAGGATTTGAGCAAGTTTTACAAGGGCCAAATTGTGATGGCTAGATGACTGGGTCAGAGCATCTCCAAAACTGCAGCTCTTGTGGGGTGTTCCCGGTCTGCAGTGGTCAGTATCTATCAAAAGTGGTCCAAGGAAGGAACAGTGGTGAACTGGCGACAGGGTTATGGGCAGCCAAGGCTCATTGATGCACGTGGAGAGCGAAGGCTGGCCCGTGTGGTCTGATCAAACAGAAGAGCTACTGTAGCTCAAATAGTTCAAGAAGTTAATGCTGGTTCTGATAGAAAGATGTCAGAATACACAGTGCATCGCAGTTTGTTGCGTATAGGGCTGCATAGCCGAAGACCAGTCAGGGTGCCCATGCTGACCCCTGTCCACCGCCGAAAGCACCAACAGTGGGCATGTGAGCATCAGAACTGGAAGGTGGCCTGGTCTGATGAATCATGTTTTCTTTTACATCACGTGGATGGCCGTGTGCGTGTGCATCGCTTATCTGGGGAACACATGGCACCTGGATGCACTATGGAAAGTAGGCAGGCCAGCGGAGGCAATGTTCTGCTGGGAATCCTTGGGTCCTGCCATCCATGTGGATGTTACTTTGACACATACCACCTACCTAAGCATTGTTGCAGACCATGTACACCCTTTCATGGAAACGGTATTCCCTGGTGGCTGTGGCCTCTTTCAGCAGGATAATGCGCCCTGCCACAAAGCAAAAATGGTTCAGGAATGGTTTGAGGAGCACAATGAGTTTGAGGTGTTGACTTGGCCTCAAATTCCCCAGATCTCAATCCAATCTAGCATTTGTGGGATGTGCTAAACAAACAAGTCCGATTCATGGAGGCCCCACCTCGCAACTTACAGTACTTAAAGGATCTGCTGCTAACATCTTGGTGCCAGATACCACAGCACAACTTCAGGGGTCTAGTGGAGTCCATGCCTCAACAGGTCAGGGCTGTTTTGGCAGCAAAGGGGGGGAACCAACACAATATTAGGTCATAATGTTATGCCTGATCAGTGTATATAGTGTTTCTTGAGTAAAGAAAACGCTGTACTTTTTCAAACAACCAGTTGTTTATTTACCCTTGCATTGCAAACAAAACAAAGATGGTCCAAACTGCATCTGGCACTTCATTCACTAGAGGTTATGAGGTTTTACCGACAGTTTGAAGATCCAATGGAGTTACGAGGTTTAGTCACAAGCTCTTTTTAATACTTTTCATTGGTTAAATGGACAGCAGAAAATGTAGTAAATTAACAAGTGACAGTAACAAATGACAGGTGCACTCACAGAAGATAAACAAATCGCACATAAATATTTAATCCACAGATTATACTAATATATTTTGTTTGTTAAATTTCCTCTAAAAATATTCAACATCAGTATTGTTTAACATCTTTTAAATGTTGCTCAAAATGTAGATCCAAGTATGAGCACTTTAGGCCCAGTGTAGAACCACATTTCTGGCCTGAAAAGACTCTTCAGTTGAACACACGACAAAACTTGTTTGCTACTGGGCATCTAGCGTCACTCTGCAAGACATAAACCAAGGGACGCTTTGAACACTAATGTGATGGCAAGACAGAGAGACAGTAAAAACATTTCTAATTGACATATCTCTCTCTTAGCTAAAGGCACCCACACACACTACAAGATAATCGGGCCGATTTTGGGCCCAACTCTCCCCTTCCCGATTATCTTGATGGTTCTAGTGATTATCTTATCAGATTTTCCTGTGGTGTGACGTGTGTTAAGAGTGATTGATTTAGTCAGGTACTGAGTTTTTTGTCTGTCTTTTTATGCAAACAAACTGTTTGAGAGCAAAAATAAATTGTAATTCAAAAATAAAAGATTGCAAATAAAAAGTCTTCTTAAAACTGTTTCAATTGCCAAAATGAAATATTGATAGCAAAACTCTTTGCTGTGCGAATAAGGGGCTGTTTACACCAGGGGTTTTCAAACCCTGGGTCAAATGGGTCGCCAGGATGATCTAAGGAAAATGGAGTTACATTTAAGATAAAAAAATAACATTTGTTTTCACAAAATCATAAGTCTATATGCCTATATAAAAGGAATAAATACGCAAAATATATTTGACTTAAATAATTAACAGATTAACAGAAAGAAAGAAAAAACTGTGTGACAGTTGCTGGTTCATTTTGGTGAGGCGCGGCGCTCCTCAAACAAGTTCACGGAAAGGAAACCCAGACGACAGAAAGCACATCTTGTTTTCTTTATTTTACAATAGCACAATGTAAGTACACACTTTGCAATTCTGAACGATGTCCTACTCTTATTATCTGTATGACCAAAATGACGGCGTATTTTATGTTTCCTCTGTTTGATCGCGTCTGCGCCTCACACGCACACACAACATATTCCAACATTGCAAAATTGACATCGCAGCCTGTTCATTATCAAAATAAAATAGTCAACAAGTCGGTTTTAGTTTATAGTCAATAGTTTAAATAATCAGTAGTAGGCTACAATTTGTGCCATTCAGTGTGAGTGCCACCTCTCCGCTGTGGTGTTTCCAAGCACATTTTTGCGTATGTCAAGAGAATGATTTTTTCCGTCAATATTGGGACGCGAGGGAAGTACAAAGCCTATAAAAAAATAATGGTTTAGCATCCAAATACATTAATTTCATATCATTAAATTATTTTGTTTTGGCTTGTATATTTTTTTCATTCTTGTTATGTTCTGAATACCGCTAAATTTAAAGGATTTGTTGTGGAGTGAGGGGATGGTCTAAAATGGTCTATAGCTGTGTTTGTAGTGTTTATAATGTTTGTAGTAGGCTTCATTATAACATTTCGCTTTATTTACCGGTATTATTTCTGAATGCAATAAAATGTGACTTATCTGTTTTTTCTCTTTCTCTCTCTCTCTCTCTCAAAAACATAAAATATGACATATATATATATATATATATTTGTAGTGTATATTTAAGAATGCAGCAAACAAATAATTGGTTAAAATTACTGTTGGTTAACTCTTTCCTCGCCAGCATTTTTTTTAAAAAGTGGCCAGCCACCGCCAGGGTTTTTGATCATTTTCACAAAAATGTAATGGCCCATAGAATATTTTGTTGTATGAATATCTGAGCATGCAATATATCATAAGAAAGAACAGACCCTCTGCTTTTAAACAAAAAAAAAATCATTTTATTCTAGGATCATGCATTCCTTTTTTATCAACACTTAAATATGGGTAAGTTTCATTAAAAAAAAATTTTGAACAAAAAGCTGAGAAAAATCACGTTTTTGTCAAAGACTACATCCAGATCATATTTAGAGCGATGATCAAACACAGATGGTGTAGATCGAGTTTATGAACACCCCTAATGCTTGCACAGTGCTATAGCTCGCCCTGGGTCGACATTTCATTCAGTAACATTAGATAGTTTTGATTTATATGATGTTTAATGTTGATGATCACATTATTTTACATATGCATCTGCTTACATACGATCGCTTATTTACCCGCGTCTTCTTCGCTTGTGTTTTGATCCGGAGATTCTGTACTCATTCAGAAGATGCGTAATAGCGGCACGGGTTGTTGATGTTTACATTCACTGCGGGATATTACCATGACGGTCTTATTTAATCTTGAACTATATTTATCATTAGAAGAATTTAGGGGCTCTAGCTTCGATATTTTAACCCACTGTTTAAAAATGGTTAACAGTGACAGTACATTTTAATTTCTGTCAGAAATACACATCAAACATGCAAAACCATACCAGTTATTAGTATTTCAAATCGCATCTTTTATTTGTGATCGCAATAAACAACGTCCATTAAGGTTTTTAGTCAAAAAGTGTGCACATTTGGAAAAATATTGATGTATTCCCAATTTCTTTATAAAGAGCTGTCTTTTTTTATAAATTTTCCACAAAATTATGAGATCTGATAATCGCTGTCTGGCTCTGCCTCTGTTCCGAGTCAAATGACTATGACTCCCAGACAGATGATTCGATATCTTCCGCAAGCTCCGCATTCGGTCTTCGTACATAACTAACAGATAGAATCATTTGTACAGATGAAACATTAATTTCATAAATAGACTATTACAACAGTATATTGTTTCTGTGTTTTTCATGTGATTTGTGGTATTATAAGAATAAAGGATGTTTATATGACAAATGTATATTAGGATCAAAAGTAACATGGCCAAGAAAGCCTGCACCAAATGGGCAGAAAGTGCAATAAAGCAGCTGTATACTGTCACCTATGTAGAGTTCAAGAGTTCATAAAAGTTTGGTACAGTGAAATATAATCAAACTTTGGATTTTGTTAGGCCATTGTAGTGTTTTTCATCAGCCACAGTAGATTTAGCACTCCCTTAAACATGGCTGAGAAAGACTGAGTGCTCCAAATTGCCTCAAGCAACTGTATTATGCAATGTTAAGTTCCATAAAATTGTTGATGTAAATTAATAATAATGATCAAAAATGTATATTTCGTTATGGCATTATTAAGCCCCTGTGTTATATCGAACGCACCCTGCGATGACAGACGGCTGCCACAACCGCGCTCTCTGTCAGAGTCAGACTGGCGGGACTGTGTAGTGGGTGTGGCCAAATTATTGCGCCAAGAAAGAGCGACCAATAGAAACAGGTCTTTCATTCTGGCACTTAGATACCACCCACTGAAGTGCAGCTTCACTTGAAATCAAAACTTTTCAACTCGAAAGCAAAGGTTTTAGAGTCGCAAACAATGACAGCAGATAATGTGACAATGTAGATTGTCACATGGAACAAAAAAATACCAAATCAGAAAGCGAGCTAACAGAATACAGATGCACAAACAGTACTTAATCCAAACCTTTTTCTTTTTTTAAAAAAAAAGAAAAACCAGTCCAAACACCATTATCACCATTATCCTTTGTCTGCCATGTTTGTTTACTCTAAAGTCACACTTGACAGCGAGAGATTTTGTGAGATTTTGTGTGTTCACAGTCGGGTCTTTGGTTGTTTGTAAATGGAATCTGTTAGCGTGTGGTGTGCTATCTTGGTCACATCGCTGCACTCCACACACTATAGGAACAAAACTGTTAAATCTATGATTTTTGATCGTCATGTTTGTGGGCTCTCACATTTTGAAAATCTGATAAGATTTAAAAAAATATTTTAGTGTGGGACAGCCTTAAAGGACTAGTCAAGAGAGAACTATCCTGAGCAAAAGAACTTGACAATACTCACATATATTGATCCAAGTTGAGTCCTGTCTGTGTCAAACAGCTGATAGTAATGTTGCACAAAGCTGGATCCTATTTGTTCCCAAATCGGCTTGTCTCCCATTCTGATTCACCCTTCTACAGGCACTGGTGGAGACAGAATAAATGACTCAATGTATGTGACTTGCAGAGGGTTGAAAACCATAAGTACAAAAAAAAACCTAAAAGAAATTTAAGGAGAATTTAATCTACATTTAAAAGGTGCACTGGCTTTTATTTGACCCAATATTACCAGCCATTTTGGACTTCATACTGACACCTAAAAGCATGCTGCACGGATGCACAAAGTTTGTATACCAAATGCTGATACTTCACACCAAAGCGTTTGTTTTGTGACTGTGTATTGTGTTTGTTACACTGTTTGGTTTGTTTAGATTTACTTTTGTTTATGCTTTGTTAAAGGGCTTCACACACTGACTGAAAGCAATATGAGAAGTAAACATTATTAGTAACTTGTCAATTGCATAATAGGGCTGGTCATGTGAACATGGCGACGCCCATGAGGGGGCGATCCACTCCATGTAGGGAAAAAACTGATAGGAGTCATCTCATGTGAGTAAATCATTTGAATTATATTTTTATTTGTCTGTGACATACATCTACATAAACAGAAAGAAAAAAACAATCACTCAAACAACAAAATCACAAAAAAAGAAAACCCAAACAGATCAGACGAAAAATTGCTTGATTAAAGGACTGTTCACGTCAAGGGCAATAACTATAGTTTTAATAATTGTTCTAATACTATGAGAAGAGAATCCTGAAAAGTGAAACCAAAACCTGCAGTATAGATCATAAACATCAACCTCTGAATGGGACAAGCCAAACTAAAAAAAAATGGTAATTTTAGTTCTTATCACATTGACGTATGTTCAAGTGTTCGCTTTTATAATAAGTTTGGTTTTAGTTAATCTGATGCTATAAAAGCCTGGCGTAACATCATGATTGACAGCTGTGCTTGAGAATAGGTGTATTTGACTTGAAACGGTGCTGTGTAGAAGGTGTATGACAAAGTAGCGACTGATCGGTCTGTGCAGCACCGCTTCAAGTTGAACACACCATAGACTGTAAAAAAATATGGACGCACCTTCACTCTTTTCTATTGTAGAAAAGCCACCAATGTCCCAATATGGCGCTGACATCTTGCGCTGATTGGGGACCTGAGTCTACGCAGTAGTGAGCGTGAAGTGGAGCCGCAGTATCAAGGCCCCGCCCACAGAATCGATTTGTACAGTTTACTGCAGAACAACTCATTATGTCGGTGTGATATAAACAGTTAAAGCTTCAATCTCCTCCCAAAAAAAGTCTCAGTGACTACTTCACTCAGAGAAGCTGTCAATCTCAGCTGTCAATCATGACGTCACACCCCCTGTTTTTATGGTATCAAATAACTAACTAAAACCAAACTAATTTAAAAAAAACGAACACTTGAACTTACACCAGCGTGATTAAAACTACCTAAAATTACAGAAACTATCTTTGGGGGAAATTTTTTTTTGAAGTGTAATTTGATTGTTTAGTTTCTCAAGTCCCATTTGACTACATGTAGAGGGCGGGGTTTATGACCTATGCTGGGGCCAACCACCTGGGGGCGATCGAAACGTTTTGGCTTCACTTTTCAGGACTTGTGCGGCACACTTGGAACACAACTTGTGGGTGTTTCTCAAATGGAAGGCTGCATCCTACGAAGGCTGCCACGTCATCAAAAGTCGCTGAAGGCCATCTGAATCCCTGGAAGGCAGCCTTCGTTTCATGTCCTTACTTTGGCCTTTTTTGAAGGACGCATCGTATGTATCCTTCACGGCCTTAAATAACCCACAATTCTTTGCACACGTTTAAATTCACAAAAATAAACTGATGGAAAATGAGTCGGTACTGAGCTTGTCTGAGTTTATTATTAAATGTAAGACAAAAATAATGTTTTCGGACATGAAAGCATAGATGTTATCTTTTGTTTTGCTGTAGATTTATCACTAACACTAAACTGACAATAATGTAAGCTGCTGGGAGACTGCAGACGGCTGTCATTCACTGTATTGCATAAATAAAAAAACAGTTAATATAAATATTTGTAATACAAAGTATTTTTCCAAAGTTAAGTTAATTGTATTTTGTGTGTCGTAGCCATGCAAACTTACTAGACCGTCTCATTCTAGTGTTTAATCGCTGAGGAGGACACAAGACTACAAGCCTCTGAAGGACTGGACTGGGAAGGACGCAGTCTTCCATTTGAGAAACACCTAGTGAGTCTATAGGAGAGGGAGTATGGGCAGGACCTTGATAGCGTGGATCATTATTGGCTCCAAATGACGTTATAGTTGTAAACTGACCTATTCTCACAGAATTATTACGATTTTAAAAACTTTTTTTGGTTATCCTGATGTGAACGGGTCTTTATAAACTTCTTTCTACTTAGAAGCTCATGGAATCTAACACACTCCTGCTCCACCCTGTTAAGACACTCATACGGATTTGTCAGCAACTTTGACTTGCTAATGTATCATGTGCTTGCTTGGGCCATGATCCATTGCAGTCTTTCAAACTTAAAAACATATATTTCTCCAAATCTATAGTTTGCCCTGACATCTAATAAAATCGTGTGGGTTACAACGCGCCTTTAGATAGTTATAGCTGTTAAAGACAATTATCTACAATTACAAATGTATGACAATAACTACACCCAAAAAAGCTGGACCGATTACTGTCAAATTAGAGAAGTCAATTAAAAATGACAAATTAATGACTGATTATAGATAAAAAGATTGTAAAGAGAATTTTAAAAGGTCTTTAGCTCTAGTTAGTAGGTTGGTTAACAAGTAATAACTCAAATTCAAATCAATCAGTGGCGATATGACGACTACGAATTGTAGTTAGAATCATTTCCGTCAAACTGTATCACTATTTGATCGAGAATGTTACTAGGCATTAAGAGTCACCATGCTAAGATTATTAGCTAGCTTTCATTGGCCTCGCTGTAGTGTAGACTGATTCATTGTAGCTTTAGCCGACGTGCTAACTGTCTACACCGAACTCACCGGCTAAACTGTGATGAGGAAAAAGTTGTGCTTTACGTTGAAGTGAACGTTACTTTTTGAATATCGACTCGGAGTTTGAATCGTTACGGTCAACTTGGACCAAACGCGCTATCGTTACGTTCTAAAAATACCTCAGCGCCATATGAGCCGCTTGCAGGCGCGAGACCCTCGCGCGGCCCGTACACGCTCCTGTCCTATAGGCGTGTCCTATTAGCTAGCGCTTCAGATCATTCTTGGCAAAAGGCCCCAGTCTTACTTTGCATAAAGTACCTATAAAGTAGTTATGTGCAGTGTAAACACAACGTTAACGGCTATAAGTAATATGTGGCCAACATCTTACCTCCGTGAGCCCTAAACCGAATCCCCCGGTTCCAGTTATGGCGATTCCAGCGCGCCGTGAACAGAAGTTGAGCGGCCTCTTCAGCTTGAGCATGCGCAAAGCGCTTACACACTGCTTTGAATTTTGGTTCTTGACAGTCAGTCAACAGATTCTCAGTGTAAGTTGATGTATTGCTTTCCAAATCTAGAACTAGTGCTTCGAGCAGCAGGTGAATCCAAGAATAGTATACTTTAAATACTCACACAAGCATTGTCCTTTAGAAACCATATTTGTACAATTTCTCTGCTATTTACAAACTGTTTCTGCATGTGCCAGAAAAGTTCTGTTTAGTTTTCGATTAGTTTAAATGATAAATAGGTCTCACAAACGCTGTGCTTTGTATTTACCATGGGTTGGAAAATCGAGCTCTTGTTAATAAATGACATTAAAATGTAAGCAATCATCACAATAAAATTGACAAACAAATACATATAAATGTACCATTTATTGACATAGTTATCAAGTAATCTGTATGCAGACAATACAAATAAATATAGCTTTGTTGATTTAGAGGTAAAATGTCAATAAAACAAGCATGAGTTTCTTTTCTTTTTAAGAGAATGCAAAAAAAAAGAAAAAAAAAGGCAGAAACATAAGCCTACTGATTTTTTTTAAATCTAATTATTTAATCATGATTATCTAATCATATCATTCATGATATGTGATTTTCCAATTACATAACAAAATGCAAACTATTAACACAGAGGTATTTCTATGCCCTAGTGCTGTACTTGGTTTATATATGTAGTGTGCTATAAAAAGACTGGAAATGTGCTTGACGTAACAACGGCCATCACTCTGGCCCTGCCCATTTTACATTAGCCACAGAGAGACGCTGTAGCACAACCTCCGTGTTCAAAGCTTGAGCTTGTAATTCACACTCTTTTGTCTTAAAAGCTACACTGAGATACCAGTCCAGAGTTTCAGAATCCAGTGAGGGATCGATAGTTTTGAAGGCAGTCCTGAGGTGCTCTGCGTCCACTTCCCTACATTGATGACATACAAAACAGAGCAGGACCATGACAATACAGGATTAGTTTGATGTGGCTTTACTCCAATATCTCTAATAACGCATATCATTTTGTAAACAGTGGATGGATGATTTCTCACCCTTTGCCTTCCAGTTGCGCTCTCAGCTCGCTGATGTACTGGAGTCTCTCAGCGGCAAATTGTTTTTTAACTAGATTCAGGAATTGTTTGTGTCTTCCATCTGTATCCTGGAGTGGAAACAACATGTACACAAAACATGATGTTGTTCTAACATATTTATACACTCACCTAAAGGATTATTAGGAACACCTGTTCAATTTCTCATTAATGCAATTATCTAATCAACCAATCACATGGCAGTTGCTTCAATGCATTTAGGGGTGTGGTCCTGGTCGAGACAATCTCCTGAACTCCAAACTGAATGTCAGAATGGGAAAGAAAGGTGATTTAAGCAATTTTGAGCGTGGCATGGTTGTTGGTGCCAGACGGGCCGGTCTGAGTATTTCACAATCTGCTCAGTTACTGGGATTTTCACGCACAACCATTTCTAGAGTTTACAAAGAATGGTGTGAAAAGGGAAAAACATCCAGTATGCGGCAGTCCTGTGGGCGAAAATGCCTTGTGGATGCTAGAGGTCAGAGGAGAATGGGCCGACTGATTCAAGCTGATAGAAGAGCAACTTTGACTGAAATAACCACTCGTTACAACCGAGGTATGCAGCAAAGCATTTGTGAAGCCACAACACGCACAACCTTAAAGCGGATGGGCTACAACAGCAGAAGACCCCACCGGGTACCACTCATCTCCACTACAAATAGGAAAAAGAGGCTACAATTTGCACAAGCTCACCAAAATTGGACAGTTGAAGACTGGAAAAATGTTGCCTGGTCTGATGAGTCTCGATTTCTGTTGAGACATTCAGATGGTAGAGTCAGAATTTGGCATAAACAGAATGAGAACATGGATCCATCATGCCTTGTTACCACTGTGCAGGCTGGTGGTGGTGGTGTAATGGTGTGGGGGATGTTTTCTTGGCACACTTTAGGCCCCTTAGTGCCAATTGGGCATCGTTTAAATGCCACGGCCTACCTGAGCATTGTTTCTGACCATGTCCATCCCTTTATGACCACCATGTACCCATCCTCTGATGGCTACTTCCAGCAGGATAATGCACCATGTCACAAAGCTCGAATCATTTCAAATTGGTTTCTTGAACATGACAATGAGTTCACTGTACTAAAATGGCCCCCACAGTCACCAGATCTCAACCCAATAGAGCATCTTTGGGATGTGGTAGAACGGGAGCATCGTGCCCTGGATGTGCATCCCACAAATCTCCATCAACTGCAAGATGCTATCCTATCAATATGGGCCAACATTTCTAAAGAATGCTTTCAGCACCTTGTTGAATCAATGCCACGTAGAATTAAGGCAGTTCTGAAGGCAAAAGGGGGTCAAACACAGTATTAGTATGGTGTTCCTAATAATCCTTTAGGTGAGTGTATGAGTAATTAATACATTTATTTAGCAACAATGCATTAAATTGATCATAAGTTTGGAATCATAACCTATTTAATTAAACTTTTTTTTCTCATCGCATTTATTTAATAGAAAAATACAGTAAAACACTAATATTATTACAATTTAAAATAACTGTTCAGTTCAGCTCAAGTAACATTTCATATTATTATCAAATCATTTGTAAATACTTTCTTTTGAACTATCTATTCATCAAAGAATCCTAGAAAAATTATCACAGTTTTTAAAAAAGCAAAACTGTTTTCAACACGGATAATAATCATGTTTCTTGAGCACCAAATCAGCATATTAGAATGATTTCTGAAGGATCATGTGACACTGAAGACGGGAATAATGATGCTGAAACTTCAGCTTCGCCCTCACAGGAATAAATATTAATTATATAAATAATATAATAAAATTAAACAAAACATTATTATTTTAAATTGTCACTATATTTTACAATATTACTGTTTATGCTGTATTTTTTAACAAATAAATGCAGCCTTTGTGAGCATAAGAGGGCTTACCAACCTCAAACTTTTTAATGGTAGTGTACATATTTTCAAAATAAATAATGTTCTTAGACAAAAAAATCAAACTGACCTCTGTATAAAGTGTCTGATAACTAATGCGCAGTCCGTTACTCCTTAGCTCTGTTTGAGCCGTCATCAGCAGCTCCTCTATGTCCTGATCTGACTTCAGGGGGAAAGCCTTCTTCAATGCCTCACTGAAAATCAGCGCACATATTATAATAATCACATGATAATCATATATATTTCTACTGAGGACATATGAGTTTTCACTCACCCAAATTCTAAGACAGTAAGTGATCCGCATTGTGTTATGTCACTTTGAATTAAAACCTTGAGCAAGTGAGACAGAAGCTGTGTCTGTCCATGGTAGATACTCTCATCAACCTGCCACAAAATTACACTCAGTTAGTATATAATTATCCAAATAAATATTTGAACTGTTTTGAAAGCCCCTATTAAATACAGCAGCTGAAAAACCTGCTTTCAATGGACTTACTTTTTCAGTACTGCTATGACAAATGGTTACTTAGATTAAGCACAAACCTTCCCAGTCAAGATGTCATTGAAAAGGCAAATAAAATCATCTTTAAGATTGTTTTTGGTGCTTTCCATTAAGCTGTAAGCCCAGTCTCCTGCCTTGTCCGTATATTGTTCCACAAGATAGCTGTGAAGAAACACCTGCAGATCTCTGGAGTAATCATTCTTCATTGTAGAAAAATGTGTGGGGAAATACAATTATAAATACTCAACTATTGAGTTGAGTAAACAAATCAAGATAGTGTATGCCATACCTTTTCATTCTCTATAGTTTTGTTCCTCCAGATATCTTTTATAACTTTGATAACATCTGTTTTGTTGAGCTTAAGATTCTTAATTTTCCCCTCATATTGTAGATAAATGGGGACATCACTGGATGTGCCCTGTCAAAACAACTTTCATTTAGCCTAGCAAAGTTGGTCCAATTGGGTCCAAAGTTAACAGCAATGACCATATTGTAAATCAGAGTATTTACACACTGTATATTAATGTTAGGAATACTTACAAGCCCAATAAAGAACTCATTTTGGCCATTCATCTCCTGCAGCAAGATCTCCAGCTTCTTTTGGCTAGACTGACCTTCAAAAAGCTCTTTACATCGCTCACTGCCTCCGAGTATCTCTATAACACATATTACATAATCATTATCTCAATCATATGTTCAACCGTGCTATATAAAGAAGAGAACCTTGGTGAAATTCTTATGGAAAACTCTGGATACTGATACCTGAACATTGTTCCCAGTTTGGTCTGGGAGTTGTTACAATGTGTTTGTTATCTGAGCCATGTTGCAGCACAGACTGATTAGAGTGTAACACAGCAGGTGCTGACTGTAGATTGGAAGAATGTTTAGTAATCAGATGAGTTTATGATTATTTATTTATCATTATAGACATTTTCGAAGGCTTCCAGCTCATTCTGAACTGTATAACTACCTGGCGATGAACCTCAAGCAGTGTGTCATATTCAGACTTCATCTGGTCAAAGTCTGTTTGTAAGGTTTCCAACTGAAACAAGAAATGATATGAAATATTACTGTCAAATGCTTATTAAATACATTATTGTGTGATCTTCACTCTACCTCTAGAATTGATGTTTAAGAGTCATTCTTTTGGATGTTACAATAGATAAAAATATATACTACCGTTCAAAAGTTTAGGGGTTGCTCATAAATTGTGCATTTATTTGATCAAAATACAGTAAAAACAGTAATACTGTGATTTCTATTTGAATATCATATTTAAAATGTATTTTTTTCCTGTGATGGCGAAGCTGAATTTTCAGCATCATTACTCCTTCAGTGTCTTCAGTGTCACATAATCCTTCAGAAATAATTCTAATATGCTGTTTTGGTGCTAAAGAAATTATTATTATTCATAATGCTTAAATTTTTTGTGGAAATCGTGACACATATTTTCAGGATTCTTTGATGAATAGAATAAAGTTGTAAAAGTTGGATCAATTTAATGAATCCTTGCTAAACTGGTTGACTGATTATCTTGTGTGTGTGTGTATATCTACTGTATATATATATACAGGCTCAAATTGTGAAAGAATGGTTTGGAGCGAGCATATAACATGCTATAAACATAATATCACTGCAATTATGCACTCCAATCATAATCATTTGCCCATTTAAATCCAAACAGCAACCTTTTTTGGCCAGGCATATATACACACATCTGTGGTCTGTGCTATTGACTTCTGCGCACTGTGTGCCTCAGCATGCGCTGACCCCGCACTGTGCTTTTATGTGGCCCAGCTGAGTTGCTGTTGTTCCCAACTGATTACACTTTGTTATAATACCACTAACAGTTGATCGTGGAATATTTAGTAGTGAGGAAATTTCACAAACGGACTTGCACAGGGGGCAGCCTATCACGGTACCACGCTTGAATTCACTGAGATTCCGAGAGCGACCCATTCTTTCACAAATGTTTGTAGAAGCAGTCTGCACGCCTAGGTACTTGATTTTATACACCTGTGGCCATGAAAGTGATTGAAACAAGTGAGTTCAATGATTTGGAGGGGTGTCCAAATACTTTTGGCAATATAGTGTATATACAGCTCTGGAAAAAATTAAGAGACCACTTAACATTGAGAAAGTCTCCATACCTTCATTAAAGTCTCCTCATGCATACGATTCAGGTTATCCCAGTCCCGTCGAGGGACCACATCACTGTATTCCACTTCCAGGCGGTTAAGCTCAACCCGAGCTTTGGTAAGATCCTCTCTACACACCTGCAAAGCCATTTTCACCACCATAGGATCCTCAAATTCCACCTCTGAGATGAACAAGCACAGTATCTGTTAAAACTCCTCCTCAATGCTCAACCCTCCACCTCTATCCACTCCTTCCAAAATCAAGATTCCAATAAAACACACTCTCAAGTCAGACATTTTCTTATCATAGAAACTACTCAGGTTCTGGTACAGGCTCTATTCTGTTCTCATGACTACTGCAACTCACTCCTGGCAATCAAACCTCTGCAGAAAGCTCCAGCCCGGCTAATATTCAACATCTTCCATTAATCTGACATCACAACTCCGCTATGTTTCCTCCACTGGCACCTTATTCTCTTAAACTCATAAACTAAATTCCAGTACTACATTTTTTGTTTCCATGTTTGTTTATTTTTTTTATACTGTACTACTTCTAATCATCATCACCACCACTAGTGTAACCTTCATTATAACCTTCATTATTATCATCATGTTCAGTATCTTGAGTAGAGTCCATTGTGCTGATTCTGATGATGAGCAGCTTTCGTGCATCACGTTCATCCCTGTATAGCTGATACTGGGTGGCCAGATCCTCTTTTACATGATCAACCTGTGAGAAAGATAAGATACACATGAGTTTGTGTTTCATCATTTCTACAATTTTCATATGTTTTCATATATGCTTTATGGAAGCAGCAGTGTTGTTATTGTTAACTAAAACTAAAATTAGTTTTTTTTTGTCATTGAAAATAAAGCTAAAATAAAACATAAACATTAGATAAAAGAAACATAGCCTTAAAAACTTGAACTAACTGAAGTTTACGTTGAAGTACTTAAATTACTTAAATCAAAATGAATGATTTTTTTTTTTAAAATAAACTATAAATAAAGCACATTTACACATTTTAAGTAACAAAATTACTTAAAATTAACCTAACTAATATTAAAATATAAAATAAAAGCTAGCTCAATATGAATATTATAACAGTATTTAAATAACACTGGCTCATTTGATTCTGGGTTTTTTTTCTCCTTCTTTTCCAAATTTGTATGTGAATGACCTACACCACTTGAGATGTAAATCACTGACCCACCGTTTGGCCCTGACAAGCATCTGCTGTAAACATCTAATAGATTTGAATTAATTTCAAACTGTGTTCAAATGTTAATAAGATACACATAATATGCTAAGAGAAACCACAACATAATATGATTAGTTTGCTCATAGACAATGGGATGATATAATAAAACAAAATAAAATATGCATTCCTCTCTTGTAGCCTATTGAGAGTTCATGCATGTTATTAACTGATATGTTGTTAATTTGCCAAATTAACAAACCATGCAGAATACAAAGATTCGGAGTGAGCTTCAAAGCTTGTCTGAATAATAGATTTCTACAAAAGGCCAGAAGTAATAAATTGCAAAAACATTACAATAAGCTCCACCTTAATCTGCAGAGCACTCTGTTGTCTTCTCATACTCTTAATGACGTGCTGCAGTCGCTGACACTCTTGCTTGAGAGCTTGGATCTCATCTCTTTCCTGCACTTTCAGATCCAGAATCCTCTTCTCACACTGTTCCGACACCAGTACTAGCTTTGCCCGCAGTGGTAGCAGATCCCTGATCTGTTCGCGAAGATGCGCTGGGAGAGACATTAACAAGTAGATTAGTGTCATCTCAAATACTGTTTTCCTCATGACCAATTCACTTCCATTAGCATTTCTTTTTGTGTTATTTACTTTATCTATGAATTTGATTTCTGTATTTTACCTTTGCAGCAGATTATACTACTGAGGGTGATCAGCATCACTCGAACACATTTGTGTAACTACAACTTTTTGTTTAATAAAATACTAGAAATAAAGAAAAAAACTAGAAATGGTGTTAACCTGCTTGCACAAAGATTTCCTCCCCCCCAAAAAAGAAAAATTGATTGTACATACCTAATGTGATGTCATACTCTTTTTTGATGGCAGACAAAATAGGCTTATAGGTTTTAAATTCTTCAATTAAATAGCCAAAGATCTCCTGGTAAACCTTCAAAATGCAGGGAAAAAGCAGAAAAAAAACAGTTTCTTATATACTATGCTATATAACACACACACATATACACTCACCTAAAGGATTATTAGTAACACCTGTTAAATTTCTCATTAATGCAATTATCTAATCAACCAATCACATGGCAGTTGCTTCAATGCATTTAGGGGTGTGGTTCTGGTCAAGACAATCTCCTGAACTCCAAACTGAATGTCAGAATGGGAAAGAAAGGTGATTTAAACAATTTTGAGCGTGGCATGGTTGTTGGTGCCAGACGGGCCGGTCTGAGTATTTCACAATCTGCTCAGTTACTGGGATTTTCACGCACAACCCTTTCTAGAGTTTACAAAGAATGGTGTGAAAAGGGAAAACATCCAGTATGCGGCAGTCCTGTGGGTGAAAATGCCTTGTTGATGCTAGAGGTCAGAGGAGAATGGGCCGACTGATTCAAGCTGATAGAAGAGCAACTTTGACTGAAATAACCACTCGTTACAACCGAGGTATGCAGCAAAGCATTTGTGAAGCCACAACACGCACAACCTTGAGGCGGATGGGCTACAACAGCAGAAGACCCCACCGGGTACCACTCATCTCCACTACAAATAGGAAAAAGAGGCTACAATTTGCACGAGCTCAAAATTGGACAGTTGAAGACTGGAAAAATGTTGCCTGGTCTGATGAGTCTCGATTTCTGTTGAGACATTCAGATGGTAGAGTCAGAATTTGGCGTAAACAGAATGAGAACATGGATCCATCATGCCTTGTTACCACTGTGCAGGCTGGTGGTGGTGGTGTAATGGTGTGGGGGATGTTTTCTTGGCACACTTTAGGCCCCTTAGTGCCAATTGGGCATCGTTTAAATGCCACGGCCTACCTGAGCATTGTTTCTGACCATGTCCATCCCTTTATGACCACCATGTACCCATCCTCTGATGGCTACTTCCAGCAGGATAATGCACCATGTCACAAAGCTCGAATCATTTCAAATTGGTTTCTTGAACATGACAATGAGTTCACTGTACTAAAATGGCCCCCACAGTCACCAGATCTCAACCCAATAGAGCATCTTTGGGATGTGGTGGAACGGGAGCTTCGTGCCCTGGATGTGCATCCCACAAATCTCCATCAACTGCAAGATGCTATCCTATCAATATGGGCCAACATTTCTAAAGAATGCTTTCAGCACCTTGTTGAATCAATGCCACGTAGAATTAAGGCAGTTCTGAAGGCGAAAGGGGGTCAAACACAGTATTAGTATGGTGTTCCTAATAATCCTTTAGGTGAGTGTATATACATACATACATATATATATATATATATATATATATATATATATATATATACACACAGATCAGGCATAAAATTATAACCACCTTCCTAATTGTGCTGGTCCCCCTTTTGCTGCCAAAACAGCCCTGACCCGTTGAGGCATGGACTCGATTGGATTGAGATCTGGGGAATTTGGAGGCCAAGTCAACACCTCAAACTTGTTGTTGTGCTCCTCAAACCATTCCTGAACCATTTTTGCTTTGTGGCAGGGCGCATTATCCTGCTGAAAGAGGCCACAGCCACCAGGGAATACCGTTTCCATGAAAGGGTGTACATGGTCTGCAACAATGCTTAGGTAGGTGGTACGTGTCAAAATAACATCCACATGGATAGCAGGACCCAAGGGTTCCCAGCAGAACATTGCCCAAAGCATCACACTGCCTCCACCGGCTTGCCTTCTTCCCATAGTGCATCCTGGTGCCATGTATTCCCCAGGTAAGTGACGCACACTCACCCGGCCATCCACGTGATGTAAAAGAAACGTGATCACGACGTACATCAGACCAGGCCACCTTCTTCCATTGCTCCGTGGTCCAGTTCTGATGCTCATGTGCCCACTGTTGGCGCTTTCAGCGGTGGACAGGGGTCAGCATGGGCACCCTGACTGGTCTGCGGCTATGCAGCCCCATACACAACAAACTGCGATGCACTGTGTATTCTGACACCTTTCTATCAGAACCAGCATTAACTTCTTGAGCAATTTGAGCTACAGTAGCTCGTCTGTTTGATCAGACCACACGAGCCAGCCTTCACTCCCCACGTGCATCAATGAGCCTTGGCCGCCCATGACCCTGTCGCCAGTTCACCACTGTTCCATCCTTGGACCACTTTTGATAGATACTGACCACTGCAGACCGGGAACACCCCACAAGAGCTGCAGTTTTGGAGATGCTCTGACCCAGTAGTCTAGCGATCACAATTTGTCCCTAGTCAAACTCGCTCAAATCCTTAAGCTTGCCCATTTTTCCTGCTTCTAACACATCAACTTTGAGGACAAAATGTTCACTTGCTGCCTAATATATCCCACCCACTAACAGGTGTTGTGATGAACAGATAATCAGTGTTATTCACTTCACCTGTCAGTGGTCATAATGTTATGCCTGATCAGTGTATATATATGTAGAAAAAAAATTCATACTTTATTCAGAAAGGATGCATTAAACAGGGGTGGTGGTTAAGACTTTTAAATTGTGTTCAAAATAAATCTACTTAAAATAAATGCTGTAAGTTTTGAATTGTCTTTAAACTATTCATCAAAGACCCCTAAAGAAAAAATGTATCATGATTTTCAGAAAAATATTAAGCAGCACAGCTATTTTCAACATTGATAATAATAATCTAATAATCATGTTTCTTGAGCACCAAATCAGCATATTAGAATGATTTCTGAAAGATCATGTGACTGTAAACTGGAGTAATAATTCAGTTTTGCTATCATGAATTACATTTTAAAATAGAAAAGTTATTATTTTTTACAATATTTCACAATATTTGTCAAATACATGCAGCTTTGGTTAGCATATGTTTTTTTTCTTAAAATCTTACCAACCCAAAACTTTTCAACCGTAGTGTGTGGTAAAACATAAGAGACTAATGCAAAGTGGGATATAAACCTGCAGTCTGAGCTCTTGGACTTTGGGGCCATGTGTGTCTAAAGCTTCCAATTCTCTCTTGAGATGACACTCCAGTTGCTCTAGGAAACGAGGCTTGGCAAGAGATCTGCAGCACATTATAAATGTAGACATTAGAACACACTGGTATTTAGAATGGATATGGAAAAGACCCAGAAGAAGACACTTGAAGAAGTTTCAAAACTACCGTACTTTATTTAAAACTACTCTAAAGTTTTACAACTACTACAATGGTAAAATGAACACTGAGAAGCTATATGTTGTACTATACTTACCCATGATGTATTTTTTCTCTAGGCTTTTGGACAATTTGATTGATAACTTCAGCAGGCCCGGATGAAAGGTCACTGGAGGTTTCCCCTCCTTTTGTCTGAGGGAAAACGAGAGTGATCCAGCATTATTGGGCATGTGATGGTGGTGTCAAACAATACAAAATAAATATCTATTTTTACTACTGATAAACCAAATAAGCCAAATATATGCTTCTAAATCCAAGCCACACTTTATTTACATATAAATTTACTGTAGACAGTTAACAGTATAGATCCATATGTAAGTCAGCTAGCTATCAGTGCATGACTTGAATACTATCAAATAATAATGTTTTTTGTTATTAAAATAGTGCATCTAACATAAAAGCTTGTAAATATATAAAATGTGTGTGTGTGTGTATACTCTATTTTGGTTGAAAATGGTGTTGTGTAAGTGGCCTCAAAGTAAATAACTAATGATTTTTTACAACGGAAATTAATCAATCAAAACCCTTTTTTTTTTACTTTTAAATAACTTTTTTTTAGAGGTGATGTACAGCCAAAACAATCTCTCTTCCATTAATTTCCTATTATCACTGTAAAGCTGATTTGAAACAATCTATACTGTAAAAAGCAATAAAGATGACTTGACTTGACTGTATATATATTTATTTGATCAAAATACAGTGAAAACATTAATAAAATAATGGTTTTCTATGTTAATATACTTTGAAAAAACAATTTATTTCTGTGATGCAAAGCATGCATGGCTTTCATCAGCCATTACTCCAGTCTTCAGTGTCACATCCTTCAGAAATCATTTTAATATGCTGATTTATTATCAATGTTGGAAACAGTTGTGCTGCTTAATAACCTGTGATACTTTTTTCAGGATTCTTTGATGAATAAAAAGTTAAAAAAAGATCAACATTTATTTAAAATAGAAATCTTTTGTAACAATATACAGTACACTACCATTCAAAAGTTTGGGGTCAGTAATTCTTTTCTTTCTTTTTTGAAAGAAATTAATTATTTTATTCAGCAAGGATGTGTTAAATTGATAAAAAGTGATAGTAAAGATTTATATTGTTAGAAAAGATTTCTCTTTTGAATAAATGCTGTTCTTTTTAACTTTTTATTAATCAATGAATCCTGAACAAATTATCACAGGTTCCAAAAAAATATTAACTGTTTCCAGCATTGATAATAATTGAGTATCAAATCAGGATAATATAATGATTTCTGAAGGATCATGTGAAACTGAAGACTGGAGTAAGTTAATGGCTGATAAAAAATCAGCTTTGCATCACAGACATAAATTGTAATTTAAAGTATATTAAAATAGAAAATCATTATTTTAAATTGTAATAATATTTTACAATATAACAGTTTTTTCTGTATTTTTGATCAAATAAATGCAGGCTTGATGACATTAAAACACACAAATATATACTATATATACTTTATGTTATTTTATGTTAATAGATTTGACAGCACTGGATGAAAATAATTAAACTAGCACGTTTATAACTTACTTTTATAAACTTTGACCTGGATATCCTGCCAGTAATGTGCCTCTGCGATCCTCTGCTATTACTGTCATGAGATATGACATAGATCAGAGGACAGACAGTTTCAACTAGTCGATTATGTCAAGCAAGGACAGGAGATACTTCATCCAAAGATTTTTAAACAAAAATTAGATATAACATGAAATATATTACATTTGTTACACTGTGGGTCTATTAATTGAACGTCATAAAATAATAAAAGGCGATTAAAATAGAGGAAAACGTGGGAAAATGGTAATCATTGACATATACAATTTCCTTCATACGTATATATGTATTTTAAACAAATATATTGATACAAACATGTTATTTGTCATTTACTAGCTGTTTTCCACTTCACTACTGACTTCTGCTGCCTTGTTTGGATTGTAGGCAGTCATTTATAGTTTAGTGAACTAAGCAACATTAACGATTCTAAAATCTACTTATATCTTGCCTTTCAAAGTGTAACAACGGTGGCAACTGTAGTTCTTTCAGCGACATTTGGACGAATAAATAGCTTTATAATACTCCACAGCAGATTTATCAGCGTACTTCCAAATGAAGCTTCAGCGGCGTGGCATTGTTGTTGTTTGAGAGGTGGTTGCCACGATACCGAAGGACCATTGAAAAGACCTTCCGTGTATAGCTGTCCACAGCGTGCCTTTATGAACAATAACTCGCCTTGTCGTCTAAAACATCGTATGTGTTGCATTAAATTCACTTATATGTGTGAAAATAAATTACGTTATTTGTTAAATATTTAAAATGTTTAAATGCGCTGGTGTGATTTAACAATGGTCTTTTTTCCTCTTGGCAGTAAACGCCAAGACTACTGGATTACACCACCGAGTGTCTTGTTTTTCTAAGGCCGTCTGTTTTTTAGACTCAACTTGTTGAACAAAATGTCTTGATCAGTGAGTTAGAAGAAGTGACCTTGCTTTTGAATATAACGAACTTGCTTTGAACTGTAACGAACCTTTAAAAAAATAAAATAAAAATAAAAAAACTCATTATTTTTAATATATTAATTTTTTTTAGCATGTTAACACGGAAAACAATCAGTACAATTTAAGTTATTAAAGTAAGTTAATAAATTAAAACTACTGCTTCGCAGACCAAGAGTTTGGGATAAGGATTACATGAAGTCTGTTACATAAATAGCTGAGAGTGACAGAATTATATGCCTGGCTCTATAATATAGCACACAAGTAAGTTAGTTTGAATAAATGGCAAACTACGAAGTCACTGATTCGAGATGCAAAAAATAAAATAAAACATTGTTTACTTTCATACAAATCAAGTAGCCTATACTCAAGCTCTGTAATTATGAGTTGCGTTAAAAACTACAAATCCTAGACTGCGTTTTACAGCCCCAGTTGAATTAGGTATGGGTCATGTAGTTGATGGCACTTCCCTCATGTCAGCCGCGTGCACTGCGCAGGGCTTTGTGTTCAACTACAGTACCCACACCCGTCACTGTAGCGCGAGCGGCTGTTATCCGGGGATATCTCACCGCTGCTGTGTTTCTCCTTAGTCTAGCGCTCTCTCCTTTTTAGCGGATTGGCACAACAGGGTAGGATTACTAGAAGGAATACAAAAACATAAGCAAAAATGGCAGAGCTTGGAGCGGGGAGCCTGCTAACAGGAGATCCTGCTTTTAATTATCAAGAGCATGAGCTAAACGAGCGTTTGAAGCGGCTGTACCCGGCCGTGAATGAGGAAGAGACCCCCTTACCCCGATCTTGGAGCCCCAAGGATAAGTACAGCTACATCGGGCTCTCACAGAATAATCTGCGGGTGCATTACAAAGGTATACAGATGTGACACACGCTGAACTGTCAACCCATAGGCCTTGACAATCCCGTCTGGTTCGAATATATGCAATCTCCCCGATCTAGTTTGAGCTGTGTTTTTCCGTCCCCTTTCTGCTTTGTTGCATAGTAGGAAAGAGGAATGTCCAATTGGGTTGACATTTAGCAAACCGTCATGTCAGAATTCGGCTAGCGAGAGTAGCTTGGGGGCATAAGCACGGCTGGAGAGTCTATCTTTTTGGACACCTACCTTTTACCTATTGACATGTCAAGAACATCAAGTGTTATTGGTTTGCCAAGCTTATGGTTTGAACTCCCTTTCGGTGAATTAGTCGATGCTGGGGCTAGCTAGCCACGGCAGGGCAATAAGGACAGCTAAGCAGCTACACCATTGCAAATGCTTGTTTAGTTTACTCCGCATTGCATAAGTGTATTTGTTATCCGCTATCGGGTGATTTATATAAGGACGCGCGGCGCATCTCAACGAAACGTCTGAAAATGTGTTTTTATGTGTCTATCTGAGATATTTGACGCACGAACATGTGCGCATTTGTATTGACGAAAAATATCGAATTGATTCGAATCTTAACGAATCGTTCGAATTCGCCATGATAATGAATTCGAATTCCACAACACTCGCTCTTTAAACTGTTGTGGCTTTTCGAATGACCCAGTCGCCTCAGGGGGGACTGTGAATTTACCCAGTCCAGATGTACTTTTTTGTTTAACAACTGTGTACATGCTTCTAGTGAATATATAATAAAGCAGTCTATTTTCAGAACGATCACTAAGCGCAATATATAGGCTTTCAATGGTTTTGGCAAGCTGTTTATCTCATTTCTTTTGATTACTAATGCATTCTACAGTAACTGCTGTTTCAATTTCACTAGTTAGACATTATACATACAATAAAATAGTCGTCATTCCAGTAGTGACTAGTAACTATTCAGTTAGTCCATAGTACTTATTTATTGTTTACTAGTACTTTGCCTTTAGTCACACTCCCAATATTGCCAAGTAACTTCCATTGTTATTGTTAACAATCTGCACATTTTTGCCATTGAATTCTACGGGAATCTGTAATTCACATATAAGCTATCCATTCCCAACTGAAGCGGTATCAGGGGTGTTTCCTCTGAGGAGGCAAGGGTGGCAGTGCCCCCTCAAAAAAATTGGATGAAGAAGTAACTGTTACAAAATGTGACATTAAAAAGTGTATAAATCGCTCGTTTTTCTAAAGTAACAGTGTCTAACAGCGACACCGGCAGATAAAGTTACAGTGGGAGTCTTTCTTGCCTCCCCTGAGCCCATTGACTTTTAACAGACCCCCTAAAGCGTGCGGTGGGTTTGGTGGGGGGTAATTGAGAATGAATGGGGGAAAGTCATGTGAGAGAAGGCAATGCCTCCATCACATTATGATTGGCTGTGGTTGGATATGATTGGTTTGTGCGATAAATCCCATCTTTTTTTCCCCGTGCACGTTTGCGAATCGGTCTGAATAAACAAAATGATGCCGTTAATGGGAAGACTAATTAAAAAGTAAGTAAATAATTTGGCCACTTAGATGTCAATGCTTTATGTCATGCCAAAACCAGACTTGAAATGTCCTGAAAACACGATCAGTGTGGGTTTTTTTTTTGTTGTGAGCAATCAGCTTGGGGAAATTAAAGTTACATCTTCGTGTCTGTGTGACAGTGTTTGCCGAGCTTGATGACTGATGAAAATAAGTTGACTATTAAAAAGAACAGCTGAACATCAGTTCACAAATCAAATCTATTTTTTAAATTGTTACTGCAGTAGTTATTCAGGGCTCGACATTAACGCTTGTCCGCTTGTCCGGACAAGTGGATTTTTTGAAGGGCCAAGTGAAAGAGAATTTTACTTGCCCGACCGGACAAGTATTCTGATTAAAACGACAATAAAAAAAAATAAGCCGGAGCTACTTCTCTCTGTTTATGTCTATGGTGAGTCACGCAGGGACTGTGCTCCTCCGCAGCAGTTCCTACCAGACCAGTCTGAAATAGTCCCAATATAAACACGTATTATAAGTGTACCATAATGATTCAGGGTAAGACAAAAACACGGTTTGGAAAATTGATTCATGTTGTACATTCTCATTATATAATTTTTGTCAATCTTAAACACAAAAAAAGTTACGGACAGCAGCTTTAAGCAACATCACACAACCAAGAGTGCTGTTTTCCTGAATACCATCACGACTGAAAATGACACTGTCTGATTTCATATGACAGTTCCATAAACAATTAATTAACATTAAGTCACTTACATTTTAGATGCAATATTGTTTTTGTTCTATTTCAGCAGCGAAAATAGTTCCAAACAAAGATCACAGCAGAACCATAGGACACAGTGTGTTGCTGAATGATTCAGCGTTTTGAATGAATCGGTTGAATCAAACATTCAATGACCTATTCGTAAATGACTGGCTCATTCTTGAATGAATCAGCCTCAATGACTCACTCATTAAGATGGTCACCTGCTGCCACCTATTGTGGGTTTAGTTTAGTGTTTACACATTCTTTCCAACAGCAGTGTAAATTAATTTAATTGGTAACAGCCCTATAGTGTCTTATTCTAATTTAATTTATAGATCAAATTTAAGAATATAAAATGAAAGCTGAAGCATAGCCTATATTTAATAAGATTATGGAAAAAAATGCCCTTTATAAAAGGTAAAAATATCACAAATATGCAGATTTAAATATTTCAAAGCTGATTGAACATTGGTGAGAATATTGCATCAGAATAAATTATATTTACAAAAAAAAAAAAATCCGGACAAGCACATTTTTTTATTCGGACAAGGGAATGACAGATTTACTTGTCTGAATGACAAGCACATGAACAGGCTTAATGTCAAGCCCTGATTATTTTGGAATACATGTAAAAATGCTTAAAAACACTAACTTGATGAGATTTATACTTGGTTTTAATTAAAAGAACATTAATTGCATAGTATAGTTAATGAATACAAAATAGGATTGTATTTGGTTTTTCTTTTTTTTCTTTGATGTGATGTTTATTTAACCAGGAAAATGTGAACATTAAGTGTAACTGGGACATGAATTTAAAAAAAAGTTTGAGGACTTCCTCATTTTAGAACACCACTGCATGCTACTGAGCTGAATGTACTGTAATTGTTGCTGGTGTCTAACTTACTAGTAATAGTTTAAGTACTAGTATTACTTATTCTTTAGTTAGTTGTAACAGTATAGTTTCTAGTATTTTCCTAATGCTAACTGAATAGACACGCATGCTAAACACAAGTGTGCATTACAATTAAACTTACTAGTTTGATTATGAATTCACAATGAAGTCATATAATAAACAATGAGCTCTTTTGTTGTAGAATTATTAGGTTTGTTAAAAGGCTGTATTGTGTTGTCTGACAGATTACTGAAATGTTACCAACATGTACCCTGGTTATTTTTAGTTTAGAAAAACAAATGCTGTTATAATGCACCTAATTCTGATTACACTGTTGTGTGTCTGTGGGCCTGTTGTGCAATACATTAACACTCGAGGCTCACTTTTGTGTAGACTATAGATGTTGTTCATTTTCTTACATGATGTGTGTTCCATTTGACAGCTGTCAAACAGACACTGTGTTTGTGTTAATGCCCAGACCCCGTTGGAAGTTTATCCTTAAAGTTTAGCTCATCCCCTTTGATCCAACAATGAACAACGCGGCATTATTTTGGTAATGTACACTGTTTGTGTCTGTGGAAAATTGAACCTCAGTGGCCACTATCTTCTTTCAGGCTATGGGTATGTTTACCACTTCATATGGTGGCTGATGTTTGCCAAGTATTTGGTTTTTAACAGTCAGATGGTATTGATATACTGATATTGATTTCCTTCCTTTTTGTTAAGGATCTTTGTGTTTTTTTTGTTCTGTCAGCTTAACTGTTTGGTCAGTTTATCCTCAAAGCAGGATTGCTGTGATTAGATTAAGATAAAACAAAAGCTTGTTACTATAATCTGTTTTTTTAAAGAGCCATTAGATACATCTTGTAGCAGTATATTTAAATATATATTTAAAGCAGCTCCACTTAATAGATTTAACCTGCAGTCTATTAACCTTCAGTGCTATTTTGGCCTGTGTACCAGATTCTGTTTCTGTAGACTGAATTTTAGGTAATATCTTTAAATTATGTATTCATCAAGTAAAGACAGGTGCTGTCAAATATTGTGATGAAAATCAATGCAATGTTATGCTGTAGTAATATATGAAATTATGTGGCTCTCCATCTTTATTTAGGACATGCTAAAAAAAAGTCAGTCTGTGCATGATGAAACAAGTGGAAAAGACATGAGAGGCACATTCTCTATCTTTGTTCGCAATGTGGACCTCATTTTGTACATCGTCACACTGACAAGGATGTGAGCCCCTTAATGAAAAGAGGAAATGTGACTTTTGCAGTATTACCCCATGCAGATATTGCAGTGCACTGTTTTTACACCACCTCCTGTGCGAAGTTTAATGCAAGATAAATAGATAGAAATATAACTTACGCCTAAATTGTTTCTGTGTGGTTTGGTGGACTGCTGTCCAATTCCTGTGTGCAGGCTGCTGGACTCTGTTTCCTTTAAGCTCATTGTAATGTTTGCCTATAGAGGGGTTTTGCCTGTCTGAGGAGCCAATCATGCATGTTCAGTCGGTGCGGTGACATCATCAGATTGTGTTCGTTTCCCCCTAGTGTCTCTGTGAAGCTGTGAACCCTGTTTGCTAACATTAGCACAACACTCTCAAATCTTCTCTCCCTGTGTCTTGTTCTCTCATATTGTAGATTTTTTTTTTGTTGCCTGCTTAGCTGGTGTTATTATGGGTGTCAGCTGTAGCCTTGTACAGCTCCCACATTTCCCTTAGATGTTTTGTCAGAGAGACCCTATGAAAAGGAGTTTTACCAGATAGCTGGGATGCACATGGGATGCACATCCAGGGCACGAAGCTCCCGTTCCACCACATCCCAAAGATGCTCTATTGGGTTGAGATCTGGTGACTGTGGGGGCCATTTTAGTACAGTGAACTCATTGTCATGTTCAAGAAACCAATTTGAAATGATTCGAGCTTTGTGACATGGTGCATTATCCTGCTGGAAGTAGCCATCAGAGGATGGGTACATGGTGGTCATAAAGGGATGGACATGGTCAGAAACAATGCTCAGGTAGGCCGTGGCATTTAAACGATGCCCAATTGGCACTAAGGGGCCTAAAGTGTGCCAAGAAAACATCCCCCACACCATTACACCACCACCACCAGCCTGCACAGTGGTAACAAGGCATGATGGATCCATGTTCTCATTCTGTTTACGCCAAATTCTGACTCTACCATCTGAATGTCTCAACAGAAATCGAGACTCATCAGACCAGGCAACATTTTTCCAGTCTTCAACTGTCCAATTTTGGTGAGCTCGTGCAAATTGTAGCCTCTTTTTCCTATTTGTAGTGGAGATGAGTGGTACCCGGTGGGGTCTTCTGCTGTTGTAGCCCATCCGCCTCAAGGTTGTGCGTGTTGTGGCTTCACAAATGCTTTGCTGCATACCTCGGTTGTAACGAGTGGTTATTTCAGTCAAAGTTGCTCTTCTATCAGCTTGAATCAGTCGGCCCATTCTCCTCTGACCTCTAGCATCAACAAGGCATTTTCGCCCACAGGACTGCCGCATACTGGATGTTTTTCCCTTTTCACACCATTCTTTGTAAACTCTAGAAATGGTTGTGCGTGAAAATCCCAGTAACTGAGCAGATTGTGAAATACTCAGACCGGCCCGTCTGGCACCAACAACCATGCCACGCTCAAAATTGCTTAAATCACCTTTCTTTCCCATTCTGACATTCAGTTTGGAGTTCAGGAGATTGTACTGCCATGTGATTGGTTGATTAGATAATTGCATTAATGAGAAATTGAACAGGTGTTCCTAATAATCCTTTAGGTGAGTGTGTGTGTATATATATATATATATATATATATATATATATATATATATATATAATTAAAAAAAAATCAGCATCACAGTATTGCACAGCTATCTGGTAAAACTCCTGAGCGAGTGTGTATAAGTATGTATATACTTTTTCTCTCGTTTTATTATTAGTCATACTTCACTCCATATCAAAATAAAATAGGAAATCATATTTTGTATAAAGAAATTAAAGCTAGATTTTTTTCCCCTCCAAATTATGTCTCCCATCATGATGATATTTAATAATTCCAAGTAAAGGAAATTAGAATCAGCCTAGTCTCAGCCACAGACATCACAGCCACGGTTGATTTGTACAGGTTTTCCAGGAGACGTGTTGCGTTCTTTAAAGGTCTGTCTGGAAACAAAGCTGTATTGAAGCCAAACCCCCTCATGGAAGAAGCTGTCAATGCGCGCTTATCAATGGGGATGCACAATGTATCGGCCACAATATCGATCAATATTTTTCATTTTTAATGTTATCGTTATCAGCTTGATAAGAAAATATCTGTGATGTATTAAAGCCGATAAATAATGGATTATTTCCTTCAGCTTAGACACTTCAGATGCGCACTGTTTACCATGATGGTTTTGAATTTCTTGAAATATGATCAAAATCACTTTGAAAAGGAAAATACGGCTTAGTGCAACATGTGCAGTGCAAGTCTGTCATATAGGTTACATAAAATTATAATGAGAACATTATATAATTGTGTGATTGGGACATGGCTTTTAATGGTGAGACTTTTGTATTTGTAATCAGGCTCTCAAAGATTATATAAAAATTTGGATTCAGATTTATTATTGGTTAATAACCAATATATCGGTTATCGGCTTTCAAATAAATGAACGAAAACGAATAACGAAATTTAAGACGAAAAACGTATTCCTGATATCTAACACGCACTCACAGCGTTCGGCATGGCCTTGCAGCTGTCAGAGCAGAAATTAAAGCTGATGCTCTCCAAATGTTTTTCCATCATCTCCAGGCTCGTTCATATGTAAATTGTATGAGCTTATTTCGTCCATTAGATCGAATGATCTGAAAAAGTCCATACATTTATCCACCCATAGACCCTCCCCTCGAAGAAATCAGGACAGGAAATTAATTAAAACACCAGGTGTAAACGGGAATGTGTCTCCATCATCTACTTGTTACAATTGACCAAAATGCATTAGGGTGTAAACAGAGCCTTGACTGTAATGCAGTAATGAAAACGATCATGTTATGTTAGAACATGTTGGAATTGGCATGAATTGAATTCAGTTAAACAAATACTACTATGGTGCATACTGTACTTCAAAAATTTACTTTTTTATTTTATAATTAGACATCCCACCCTGCAAAAACGAATTTCTGGGAGATGGTATCCCACTAATGCAAGACAATGCATTATATTACATTACATTGTATTCATATTTACTCGTAAGCTGTGTAAGCCAGGTTCATTCAATAGTATTTGTGCACCAAAAAGCAAAGTATACATGTGTGGCGAAATAATAGGGGAGGGTCTCGACCAAATCCCAACGCAAGTGGTCACACGAGATGCATTTGAAACGCAGGTGTAAATGGTAATGTGTCTTGGCTGGCCACTTGTGATAATCGAAAATGCATCTTAATACCAGGTGGAAACAGGGATTCTCTCTCACTCACTCGATTTCTGAGATGTTTTAAAGGAACATTACCTAAAAGAAGAACACTGTTTAAGGCGCTTACGTGTCATTGAGTTATTAAGTATAAGTGTAAGATCATGCATGTAAACTCTCACAGATTTTGTGAAATACACCCTTGTGTGAAGACTGGAAATGGGTTGGTTATGTGTCCTAAAGGTGTTAACAGATTATTGGCTCACCCCCATTACAAAATAAGAAAAAATTAGGCATGTATAAAGCAGCTAGCGCTAATGCAGAACATACAATAAAATGACATGTCCTACACTGGATTAGAGCAGCGCTTTAAGATGCAGCAGACCGATGATTATGCACTGCAGAGGAGGACTCTGTATGAAAGCCGTTTGTGTTTTGTGCATTAAACATGTTTGGCAAAGAAATAGAGGGAGGGACAGACAGACAAGCAACTAAAGAAGGAGAGAATCACCCAAGGTCCTCTCGCTGTTCTGTGCTCCCTGAATGGTGTGGTCATGGCATGATGTATAAATAGATTGAGTGTGTGAGAAGGGGGCGGGGAGGAGCGTGTGCACGTATGTGCATTTGTAGTGTGTGTGTGTGTGTTGAAAGAGAGAGTTAGGGATTTGCACATACAGGGTCGTCTGCCTTTACTCTGGTTGTGTGAGCCACGAATATAAATAGATTTTGTGTGTGTTCTTGATTATGAATGCTTGTCTGGGTTTGGCAGACAAACCTATTGTGGCTTGGTAGCAGAACTTGGGATGCTAAAAATAAAAGTGATTAATATTATTACAGTAATCAGAGATGATGATAATGAAGCATAAATATATACTTAGTACACCATTTTTACACACTTGTTCTTCAAACCACATACAGTAGCACGAGACATGGTGTTCTGCAATCAAACTGCAGGTGTGGGTTAAGTTACAGGTCTGGGGCACATATACGCAAAGATGCATCCATATACGTTCACATGGAGAAGTTAAACATGAGACTCTTGAAGTGCAGTGAGGTTTGAGTAAATGATTGGCTCAGGAGGCAGGCCTGGCCCCTCAGAATCTAATACTGAGTGTCTATTAATGCTGGCAGGTGTTAGCAACCTGCAGGAAAATGGATTAGGAGATTGGAGCACATTGCTATGGTACATGGAGGCTTAGACGGCAATGACACTCACCAACTTCTCAACCCCTTCTCACAATTGAAATGAGCAGAAATGAAGTCAGAGCGTATTAGATGTTAGACTACATGAAATGCCGTTCATAACCAGTTTTCTTCCCGTAATTTAATCTTTTGAGTGAAACAGGATGAGAATTGATTTATGCATCAGGAATAACTTGGGCCGCATTTACACTGCAGGTCTTGATGCACAATTCAGATTTGGTGACTATATCCGATTTATTTGACGACCCTCTTACATAATTTTTTAAAAGCGACCTGTATCCGATATTTGCATTTACACTATACACTGGCGAAACAGCCCAAGACGTTCTGACCCGGAAAAGGAAGTAAAAGGCGTGATATGCAATGGATGCAGACACAATGATTATTCAATGTTTTGCTTTTCTCACTATCTTTAAAGGTCAGCAAAACATTGCTCTCATCTTCCATCGCGCCATTAGTGTCATGTGATTGCAGTTCGTGTCCACCTGTGTTGAGATAATTTGCCTCCGTCCCTTTTTACGACTCGCATTTACTGGGGAATATCCAATTTGACCGCTTACATGGCAGATGCAAATGCACGTATCCGAATATTATCGGATTTATTACCACACGAGTGAGGCCTGAATCCGATCTGAGGATATCGGAATTCATGCGCTTTTTCATGCGGAACTGGGTCACTTGAACCATGCAGTGTAAATGGGGCCTTGGTCTAATGAAAGTGATCAGAATTGACCAGTGCAGTTTTCAGTTGAAGAGGAGTGATGTCAGTAGAGGAGGAAAGTCATTTCAGAAGTTTGTCAAGTAGTTATATTTTGACAAAAGATCAAAAAAAAATTTTCCCCTTTTGAATTAATCACTGATTAATTACAGTAAGACTAGAAAGGCCTCTTAAAGTAAACAGGGTAATTTTTTTATGTTGACTTTATAGAACTTTTTAAAGGTGCATTGTAGAGCTGCACGATTCAGGATAAATTGAGAATCACAATTTTTTTGTTTCAAATAGAGATCAGGATATTGAACAGACAACTAAACAAAATGTCATTTACTAGAGGTTCTGACATAATGGTAATTGTTGCAGTCTATTTAAAATGTTTAATTAATTAAAAAAAGCGGTTTGAATTAATGATTCAATGACTCGCTCGTAAAGACTTCACTTGTTTCATTACTGAATGAATCTGCGTTTTTGAACAAATCTCTTGAATGATTCAATGACTCACTCGTAAATACTTCACTTGTTTCATTACTGGATGAATCAGTGCTTTGAACAAATGTCTTGAATGAGTTAATAACAAACACATTTTCTAACAGTCACTTGTCGCCACCTACTGGTGTAACGATGTAATTGTATACAATCTTTATTTAAAGCAGTGTTACTCATTGCGCGGCTTGCAAGCCTCCTGCGGCTCGCATGGCAGTAAATACAAAAATGATCATGCAGTCAATACATATATTTCATAAAAACAAGCAGGGCTATAACCCATTAAAAACTCAAAGTGTCTGCTCTATTACAAATCATTTATATTTAAAAAATACCCCAAAACAGCGGCATTACAAGATGGAAATATAGACTAGAAAAGATATTTAAATTTGCTCTGCCCTTACGTCCATGACTTACTGTTTTGGCTGTCTTTCCAGCTTTTAATGCCGAATGTGCTCTTAAAGATCAACACGTTCTCATGAAATACGTATCTATAACACAAATTGTATCTTTCGCTCTTGAACAAACTATAACACAGAATTATGCCTAAATGTCCGTTTTGTCGAGTATCCTCATAAGAACAGTTTTAAATGAGTTAAATAACGTCTTAAATGAACATAAAGAGTTGTAAGGAAATGGGACTGCTGTAAGGAAATAACAGCTGTTATTAATGTTCATCACTCACTGCTCTTGACTAAAGAACTTTTGTAGCTTTAATAATGATTAATCTATATTTAATTCATAATAAGTTTGAAGCCTAATAAATGTTAAAAAGCTTTCAAGTACATTGTAATTTTGAATGGCTATAATTAATGTTTAAAATTCACACTAGCCTTCATTCATAAAAAGATGCCATTGAACAAATATTTAAATTATACTGTCTTTGTTTTTTCTACATTAATTTGGTGATTTACTATGAAATTATTACATTATAAAATTGATTTAAAACGTATTTTTAAACAGAAAAATGTGTGAATAATCTAGTTAATTTGTTTAATCGATTGACAGCACTAAAAGAAAGTTTACATTAAAAATATATTACGCATACCCACTATCTATCTACTTTTTGTATTTATTGCATTGCATATTCTATGTTCAGGGATGACAGACTGATAAGCAGACATGCTATTTATGACTGGATGTAACTTTTGATACTTTGCGGTAAAAGTGGCTCTCCTATTGATTTTGTCCTATCAGTGTGGCTCTCCTGAAAAGAATAGTGAAGACCACTGATTTAAAGCATCAAGTTACTTTCAAAAGGTGACTTCCGTAGACATCAGTGTTTAAATCCAAACTATAAAATTTAATCCAGTACTTCTGTGATAATTGTAATTATTTTAAGACTTAAATAATGGCACTAGGCCTACATGGCAACTGCTCTTTTTGTCAAAGGTTTAATAAAGGTTTAATTTAGGAATGAGATCGAGTGGGTGTTTGAATCGAGATTGTGATCTTTTAACAATTAATTGTGCAGCTCTAGTGCATTGTATAATTTCTGAAACACACACACTTTTTTCCTTCTAAACATGTTTTCCAAACACTCTCCATTGACAAACAAACTGTAGAAGGGGAGTGTGCTCACAAACAGGTAGTCCCACCACAAACTCGTGCCATTGGTTGAGCCAAAAGTTGGCATGTTGGACCACTCAGACATAGCAATGTTTTATTTCCACATTGTTTGCACTCAACCTCAGCTTAATTATAGATGTCTCTGCACATCAAATTGAGATTGGAGAGTATTTTAACATTTGAAAATAATTAGTTCACCCAAACAATTCTGTCATTTTCTCACCCTCATGTCATTCCCCAGCCAACATTTCATGGTGGGGCACAATATGGGATTGAGTTATGGGCCCACGGGTTCCATGTCGGCCCTATCTAAATTAGACTCAGTAGCCCCATATTTGGTTCCATGTCACCCCTATATGAATTAGAACCAATATCTAATTCAGATAGGACGACAAGGATCCCATGGACAAACCCATTTAGGGCTCATACTATGGTTTATTTAAATACTTTAAGTGCATATTGTGCCTATATTGGACCCACCATGAAAATTTGCAAGATTTTCCTTCCTCTGTGGACCACAAAAGAAGATATTTTATTTATGTTGGTAACCAAACAGTTTTGGTGACCATTGACTTCTGTTGTATGGACTAAAAAACACTGAAATTCTCAAAATGTGTTCTTTAAATGTTCCACAGAAGATGGAATGTTATACGGTGATTGTCTGGAGAACTATGTAAATGACAGCTGGAATGAAGCACTATTGGATGTGTTTCTTATGGGCTGTTTGGATAAGATGTGTTCATGCATTTAAAAACAACTGGAGAGAGTCTGTTGTTGTCAACCATGGTGACCTATCCCTAGCTGAAAACCCTCTATATGTGCCCTTAAAAACTTTGCTGAACTTTGTTGTTATTTATGTGGACAGTCATTTTTACCAGAGGGTGTGTTTGGTCAGTGACTCATTTCCCTTAATGTTTCCGTCTTGCTTTAGGCCATGGAAAAAACCACAAGGATGCAGCGTCTGTTCGGGCCACCCATCCCATCCCCGCTGCTTGTGGCATCTACTACTTTGAGGTGAAGATTGTAAGCAAAGGAAGAGATGGGTAAGTGCAAATAGCTTCTGGTTGTAGGCATTTGTATACAGCGTTTTACTGAGATTTGTCTATAATTTGGAAAGATGCGTCACAGGAAGCATTTAAAGACAAGAGGTATCAAATCTGTTTCACATGGGTTCAAAAGTCTAAGAGCACATTGAAAAATCCTAGGACTCTGAACAAATTAAAACAAAGACAATTAATAAGGTAAAATGAATAAGTAATATTTGATATTCATCACTATTTCCAAATTTGTGGCACTGATCATGTGACTCTACAGATCATTCTCAAATCATGAAGAACATGATCATCAGGTTTTACACAAACTTATGGTTGCTCATTAAAGCAAAATCACAAACCAAACACTAAGATATTCTGAAATTAATGAAAAGGCGTTTTCACAGTCTCAGAATGATAACTGCTCTGAAACTTTGACCCTGATTCAGTAGTTGGTGTTTGTCATGCCTTCGGTTTGAGGATATCATTGTCCAAAAATAAATAGAAAAGGGTCCCACCCTTTCCTGTGACCACTTTGCAATGTGATTACTAAATATATTCCAGCAGGATTGCTCCTGTTCTACTAGGTCATCTAACTGCAACTTACAGGTTGTGCCTAAAAAGTATTGAGTCATCCTTTAGTCTCTCAGACTCACTTAGCAAGTTTAAAATGTATCCCAAAGCACTTGTACACAGGGGCTTATCTTCAGTTTAATCACCATTCATTTCATTATATTGTTTGTAATATTATTTTATTATTCAATAGCATTTAATTTCTTGATTTGTTCTTGTATTTTATTTTTAAGGTACGGTCACATTTACTGTTATTCAGCTATAATTTTCATGAACGAAATCCAGTAATTTTGCAACAGGTTCAAGTTGACCAACAAAAAGATTTTTGGTTCGAAAGTGACTTCTGTGTGAGCTGTGCTTTATACATAGCTACATTATTGATAATAGACAATGGACCTTTTTTGCCACCAAAAATTCGCTGAAATTTTACTAATGTAGCCATACCTTTACTCTGTCAATTTTATTCCTTAAATGCGAAGTAAGTCGCTTTATATAAAAGCATCTACCAAATGCATAAATGCCAATTCTATTTTCTTGTGTATTGTTTATTTATGCAGGGTAAATAATTTACATTTTTGGGTGAAGGGACAGTTCACCTAAAAATGAAAATGCTGTCATTAATTACTCACCCTTATGTCGTTCCAAACCCGTAAGACTTTCACTTATCTTCAGAACATAAATGAAGATATTTTCCGCTTCAAAAAGTTCATAAAGAGATCGTAAAACGAATCCATATGAATTGAGTGGTTTAGTCCAAATTTTCTGAAGAGACACGATTGCTTTATATGATGAACAGATTGACTTTAGGCTTTTATTCACATATAAACTAGGGCTGTCAAGCGAATACATTTTTTTATGTAATTAATTACACAATGTGGCGATTAATTAATCTAATTAATCGCACGTCAAATTTGGCTAAGAAATTACTCCCAAAAGATAATTTAAAGTCATTATTGTGTAAAAAAACAAACAAATAAACATTACATAAAGTAGCTTCAAAAAGAAATAGTTTTGGGTGAACTATACCTTTTAATGTTTGTTTTTATTAATATGGAAATCTGAAATCATTTTTAATGAAATTATACTCTAAATTAGAAACTAAAACTGCCAGTAGGTGACGGTAAATGTCTTAATGATTAAGTCATTGAGTCATTCATTCGATTCGTTCAAACGGCTGATTCAGTCAGGATTGAAGTAGGCTAAATGTTTCTCTTTATGGTCCATTGAATCATTAGTTCACCTGATTCGTTCAGAACGCGGATTCAGAAATGTGTTCTGCTTTGTCTTTATATTTTCATTGGCAATCAGACAATATTGTGTCTAAAACAACACAATATTAACTTATTTTATTCAGTATCGCATTTGCACTGGTCTCGTGCTATTCTGGACAGAAAAACAGAACTTGTGTGATATTGCATTCGTTGCACTCAGGGCAACTGAATTCGAGTCTGCCTGAAGGAGGTTTGAGTTCTATTGCGCAACTTGCGCTTGAACTGTGCAGCGATGCACGTGAATGTAACACGGACTCTGGTGCGCAAGAAAAGTAACCTGCACATGCGTTTTATCAGATGACGATGTATTTAGTTCAATAAAACGCATGTAAGGGATGATAGTGTTGATGATTTACCTTGGATACGAGCGAGAGTAAGCCTGCAAGTGTATTCGCGCATAGCACCGGCGGGAACAATCGCGCTCTGACGCACACGGACCACAACACGCCCTGAGACTAAAAATGGGGCATTTTTGCCCCATATCTTGAATTTTAGGGACATTCTAACTGCATATAGGCTTCATATTCTTCGTCAATCAACTGTATGAAATGTTAGATGACATAAGTAGGTCTGGGGTGGGGCAAGTGCGTTAAATGCGTTAATTTTAACGCATTATTTTTTTACAGTAACTAATTAATCTAATTAACGCGTTAACTCGACAGCCCTAATATAAACATTTATCAACTCGCACATCAGTTAGGGTAAACGGAAGCTCAAGCATGTTCGCTTGATGTGCGAGAACCAATGAGGTTCATTCTCGTGTTACACAGCATGTTTAAGCTTCCGCAAGAACCAATGAGGTTAATTCTCGTGTGTTACGCAGCATTTTTGAATTTCCGCAAGAGGTTTGTTCTCACATGTCAAGCAGGTTCAGTTGAGCTTCTGTTTATGTTCGCTGATCAGTGTTTAAATGTGAATAAAAGCCTAAATTAAAGGGGTCATGAACTGCATTGTTTTATTGTTTTATACTGTTTCCTGAGGTGCACTTATGATGTTAGTGATTTTTACATCAAAAAATGTCATAATTTAGAAATAAAAGGCATCTTTCCTACCCTGATTTTAACCCTTTGATTTGAGGGGCGTGTCTGCTGTGAGACTTCAGTGTAAACGCCCACTCCTGTGATTGGCTATCATCTTTGCATATGAAATAGCTAAGTATTACATGTAGAACTCTCAAAAACTTTTAGAACATTTTTACTATTACATCTCGCAAGGTTAACTAATTGTGAAGAGTGTTATAGCATTATATTTAGATGTATGGCATTATATTTAGATTGTGGCATGAAAGGTTGCAGTGACGCATTGTAGCCGATCACAGACATGTTGAGCACATGAATGCAGTGATCTCTTCATTGCAATTCGATTTCTGCACTCTCACGAATGCTTTCATCATAACTAACAGTGCAAACACAATGTAAATAAGAGATTTGTTGATTACAACGGGAGTTTTGCCGAGAGTCCAGAACTCATTCCCTGATAAACTCGTGCTGTTTGATTGACAGCTCCAGCGATTGTAAAGGGAGCGTTCTTTGATCACTTTCTATAAATAATTGAAGCACAGTTCAAATAACAGATTATTTTCTTCCTACTAAGAGAAACAATGTGAAGTTGACAGTTTAGTCACTGGTTTGATTTACTGAGAACATCTGCCTGTACTTGAATCATTACTTATCAGAAATCACTGGTCAGAGATCAGGCACTAGAATGAACACATTTATTTACATGTTGTCGCATTACTGTTGAGTCCATATCGTAAAAGTCCGTTTGCAAAGCCTGCACTGAAATTGCGACCAAAGAATCAACAGTGAAATGTACCAAATACAAATAAATAATACTCAACTGAGACATTCACATTGTTGAAAATAAATAACCACATTCTTAACATTAGGATCCTTTGGAAGGTTATGTTATTTTTAGTCCAGTGATCCTGTGTATTGCTGTTCTCTCACTACCACGCCAGTGGGCGGGGCCAAAGTTGCAATGATGAAGTAGGCTTTGATTTTCTTCTGAAACTTACAGGATATTTGTATAGTATGCTGACCTCTTATATGTCAAAAGCTCAAGGAAAATTTTATTTCTCAATTCATGACCCCTTTAAATCTGTTCATCATATAATGTAATCGAGTCTTTTCAGAAAATTTGGACTAAACCACTCAATTCATTTGAATTAGTTTTACGATCTCTTTATGAACTTTTTAAAGCATTAGTATTTACGTAGCTGTCAATTGAGGGACAGAAAGCTCTCAGATTTAATCAAAAAGAATCTTAATTTGTGTTCCGAATATTAATGTAAGTCTTACAGGTTTGGAATTACATGAGGGTGAGTAATTAATGACAAAATTTTCATTTTTGGGTGAACTATCCCTTTAATTTTAGACCGTTAAAATAAACTGTCACTAAACCCAGTTGACTAGTAATTTTATCAGGAGCATAATATATGGTTTAAATACAGTTTCAAAGATTTAATTAACATCTGTCCTCTCTTATTGGTGTTTACAGGTACATGGGAATTGGACTGTCTGCCCAGGGGGTCAACATGAACAGACTGCCTGGTGAGTTAGTGTGTGTTTGTGCTTGTATGTACACTAAAGAGATGATGAGCTCACCATGGGTGAACTGTAGGTGACTGAAGAACGGGTGAGTCAGTCCATTTCTGTAGCCTGCAAAAAAGTTAACTTTTGTATTTTAAATAATTGTTCATAACCTATTTTTAGTTCTGGCAGAATATTGGGGGGGGGGGGGGGGGGACTTGATTTCATCAATCGAAAATGATTGGATTGTGAAAAGTGGGTGTTACATACCAGAATGGGCCATGCAATTGGAAGGGAGGAATTTGTATAGCCAAAAAGGAAAGTTGTTTATGAGGAAGAGCTTTGGAGATTAAAAGAGAACTTATTAAACATGTTTTCTTTGCAGTAGCGTACACTGATGAATCTGTTAATGAAAAGGCCAGAGCTGACATTATGATTCACTTTTGATTACGGTCTTGTAGCTTAAGATCATTTGTCTTCTACTTTTCCTTCATCGTACACTTTTTAATATCCTTCTATTACAGTCAGACTGTAATTCAGGCCATGAACAGGCCTCAGCGTGTCCTGAAAAACATCAGCTGTGAGAATGACCTTGCAAATGCAGAGACATCCAGGATTTTCTTTCTGTGCTCCTCAATCTCAGGAAATAACTTTGTGATGTGTTTTTTTCCCTCTCGAGTCCTCAAAGAGAAGGATAGGAAGGAGAGGAGACCTAGATCTCATTATTGGTTTTCCTCAATGGATTTTACTTGGCATACAAAATGTTCTGAGATCACAAAGCCTTGTCATAATTATCCATAGCTAAAAGATACAATTAATCAGAAAAAAACATTTCATTCTGACAGAGCATCCATTCATACAGCAGAGGTATAAGAGAAAAGCCTGTAGAAAGTTTTGGGCACCGTTGGGTTCATGTCACTCTCCTGTGAGCCTTCTGACCAATCAAGAGACTTTTGTCAATTGCTTGTTAGCTTCTCCACTGTGCCTGATGCCTTTAAAATGCTTTGGAGCAATCTAGCCAATTCGGCATGTGCGTGCTGACTACAAATTGTGTTCATTGACCCCTGTCCTCTCTGCTTAAACCACTCTTTGTCAGAGCGCTTTGGAATATAGTGGAAATATAGACAAACGCATGTAGGGTGGCCAATGTTTTTTCTAGTTAGTTTGGAGCCTACAGCCAACAGCAGGATATTCTTTCTCTAGTTGTAGGTGCTTCCTTGACCATAGTTTGGCTGCTGTAATATATGTTCAGTTTAGGTTTCTGAATTAGTGCTAGAGTTTATGTTGGCAAATTATATGAATGTGTGTGTATTATGTGTATGTCTTCTAATATCTTTTATGCTCACTTCTATCTAATATTTATCTTTTTTTCCGGTTTAGTTCATGATTCCAAAACACTTAAATCAATTAAAGTCATGTGTGGTTTCTTATGAGAATGTATGGTGCATTGTATGTTTGCGCGTGTTGGTATGTGTGCAGTTTGTGTGTAATGGTTTTACACGCCCCGCTGACCTCCGTGTCTCTGATCCCATACTGGAGTTCTGCCCATTTCATTAGCATGAAGGGAACACTGAGCTCTGCTTTAGGAGTTAATATCCCAGCCTGCAATGCTCTGCAGATTAATCTAATACCACACAACAAGCCAACACTGCCTTACTTCCTCATTTTTTCATTCTTTTTGCATCTGCTTAGTCTGTCATTCACAGAATGCACTTGTTTACTCTGTTTCGCGTAGTGACTATAAATATAATTTTGCTTAAGCAAATCCATTTTTATCATGTACTAATCATAATGGTCTGCCAACATGCATACAAGTTTTGAGTCACTTCAGACCAGTCAGTGAGGTAGACGGACTCCTCATCTTGGTGGTTTGAGGCAGTGCGAAGCTTACTGAATTGTTCAAATGGTCTTGTAAAATGTACACACAGGCTTCACTAGCTGCCCCCTGAACGAGCTTCAGGGTGGACGAAGCCTTTAAAGGACAACTTTGTCATGTTGTTATAAAAACCCCTAACTGGGCTAAATCCAGTTTTTCAGAACAGCTGGGAAGATAACATCATCAGGCGGGAGGCAATAAATGCATTTTTTTCTAGGGCCCAACGACGTACAGAGAGTTCCCCAGAGGCAGGAGCATCTGCCACTATATATATATATATATATATATGTATATGTGTATATGTGTGTGTGTGTGTGTGTGTATGTATGTACACTCACCTAAAGGATTATTAGGAACACCTGTTCAATTTCTCATTAATGCAATTATCTAATCAACCAATCACATGGCAGTTGCTTCAATGCATTTAGGGGTGTGGTCCTGGTCAAGACAGTCTCCTGAACTCCAAACTGAATGTCAGAATGGGAAAGAAAGGTGATTTAAGCAATTTTGAGCGTGGCATGGTTGTTGGTGCCAGACGGGCCGGTCTGAGTAGTTCACAATCTGCTCAGTTACTGGGATTTTCACGCACAACCATTTCTAGAGTTTACAAAGAATGCTGTGAAAAGGGAAAAACATCCAGTATGCGGCAGTCCTGTGGGCGAAAATGCCTTGTTGATGCTAGAGGTCAGAGGAGAATGGGCCGACTGATTCAAGCTGATAGAAGAGCAACTTTGACTGAAATAACCACTCGTTACAACCGAGGTATGCAGAAAAGCATTTGTGAAGCCACAACACGCACAACCTTGAGGCGGATGGGCTACAACAGCAGAAGACCCCACCGGGTACCACTCATCTCCACTACAAATAGGAAAAAGAGGCTACAATTTGCACGAGCTCACCAAAATTGGACCGTTGAAGACTGGAAAAATGTTGCCTGGTCTGATGAGTCTCGATTTCTGTTGAGACATTCAGATGGTAGAGTCAGAATTTGGCGTAAACAGAATGAGAACATGGATCCATCATGCCTTGTTACCACTGTGCAGGCTGGTGGTGGTGGTGTAATGGTGTGGGGGATGTTTTCTTGGCACACTTTAGGCCCCTTAGTGCCAATTGGGCATCGTTTAAATGCCACGGCCTACCTGAGCATTGTTTCTGACCTTGTCCATCCCTTTATGACCACCATGTACCCATCCTCTGATGGCTACTTCCAGCAGGATAATGCACCATGTCACAAAGCTCGAATCATTTCAAATTGGTTTCTTGAACATGACAATGAGTTCACTGTACTAAAATGGCCCCCACAGTCATCAGATCTCAACCCAGTAGAGCATTGGGATGTGGTGGAACGGGAGCTTCGTGCCCTGGATGTGCATCCCACAAATCTCCATCACCTGCAAGATGCTATCCTATCAATATGGGCCAACATTTCTAAAGAATGCTTTCAGCACCTTGTTGAATCAATGCCACGTAGAATTAAGGCAGTTCTGAAGGCGAAAGGGGGTCAAACACAGTATTAGTATGGTGTTCCTAATAATCCTTTAGGTGAGTGTATATATATACACACATACATACACTCACCTAAAGGATTATTAGGAACACCTGTTCAATTTCTTATCTAATCAACCAATTACATGGCAGTTGCTTCAATGCATTTAGGGGTGTGGTCCTGGTCAAGACAATCTCCTGAACTCCAAACTGAATGTCAGAATGGGAAAGAAAGGTGATTTAAGCAATTTTGAGCGTGGCATGGTTGTTGGTGCCAGACGGGCCGGTCTGAGTAGTTCACAATCTGCTCAGTTACTGGGATTTTCACGCACAACCATTTCTAGAGTTTACAAAGAATGCTGTGAAAAGGGAAAAACATCCAGTATGCGGCAGTCCTGTGGGCGAAAATGCCTTGTTGATGCTAGAGGTCAGAGGAGAATGGGCCGACTGATTCAAGCTGATAGAAGAGCAACTTTGACTGAAATAACCACTCGTTACAACCGAGGTATGCAGAAAAGCATTTGTGAAGCCACAACACGCACAACCTTGAGGCGGATGGGCTACAACAGCAGAAGACCCCACCGGGTACCACTCATCTCCACTACAAATAGGAAAAAGAGGCTACAATTTGCACGAGCTCACCAAAATTGGACCGTTGAAGACTGGAAAAATGTTGCCTGGTCTGATGAGTCTCGATTTCTGTTGAGACATTCAGATGGTAGAGTCAGAATTTGGCGTAAACAGAATGAGAACATGGATCCATCATGCCTTGTTACCACTGTGCAGGCTGGTGGTGGTGGTGTAATGGTGTGGGGGATGTTTTCTTGGCACACTTTAGGCCCCTTAGTGCCAATTGGGCATCGTTTAAATGCCACGGCCTACCTGAGCATTGTTTCTGACCTTGTCCATCCCTTTATGACCACCATGTACCCATCCTCTGATGGCTACTTCCAGCAGGATAATGCACCATGTCACAAAGCTCGAATCATTTCAAATTGGTTTCTTGAACATGACAATGAGTTCACTGTACTAAAATGGCCCCCACAGTCATCAGATCTCAACCCAGTAGAGCATTGGGATGTGGTGGAACGGGAGCTTCGTGCCCTGGATGTGCATCCCACAAATCTCCATCACCTGCAAGATGCTATCCTATCAATATGGGCCAACATTTCTAAAGAATGCTTTCAGCACCTTGTTGAATCAATGCCACGTAGAATTAAGGCAGTTCTGAAGGCGAAAGGGGGTCAAACACAGTATTAGTATGGTGTTCCTAATAATCCTTTAGGTGAGTGTATATATATACACACATACATACACTCACCTAAAGGATTATTAGGAACACCTGTTCAATTTCTTATCTAATCAACCAATTACATGGCAGTTGCTTCAATGCATTTAGGGGTGTGGTCCTGGTCAAGACAATCTCCTGAACTCCAAACTGAATGTCAGAATGGGAAAGAAAGGTGATTTAAGCAATTTTGAGCGTGGCATGGTTGTTGGTGCCAGACGGGCCGGTCTGAGTAGTTCACAATCTGCTCAGTTACTGGGATTTTCACGCACAACCATTTCTAGAGTTTACAAAGAATGCTGTGAAAAGGGAAAAACATCCAGTATGCGGCAGTCCTGTGGGCGAAAATGCCTTGTTGATGCTAGAGGTCAGAGGAGAATGGGCCGACTGATTCAAGCTGATAGAAGAGCAACTTTGACTGAAATAACCACTCGTTACAACCGAGGTATGCAGCAAAGCATTTGTGAAGCCACAACACGCACAACCTTGAGGCGGATGGGCTACAACAGCAGAAGACCCCACCGGGTACCACTCATCTCCACTACAAATAGGAAAAAGAGGCTACAATTTGCACGAGCTCACCAAAATTGGACAGTTGAAGACTGGAAAAATGTTGCCTGGTCTGATGAGTCTCGATTTCTGTTGAGACATTCAGATGGTAGAGTCAGAATTTGGCGTAAACAGAATGAGAACATGGATCCATCATGCCTTGTTACCACTGTGCAGGCTGGTGGTGGTGGTGTAATGGTGTGGGGGATGTTTTCTTGGCACACTTTAGGCCCCTTAGTGCCAATTGGGCATCGTTTAAATGCCACGGCCTACCTGAGCATTGTTTCTGACCTTGTCCATCCCTTTATGACCACCATGTACCCATCCTCTGATGGCTACTTCCAGCAGGATAATGCACCATGTCACAAAGCTCGAATCATTTCAAATTGGTTTCTTGAACATGACAATGAGTTCACTGTACTAAAATGGCCCCCACAGTCATCAGATCTCAACCCAGTAGAGCATTGGGATGTGGTGGAACGGGAGCTTCGTGCCCTGGATGTGCATCCCACAAATCTCCATCACCTGCAAGATGCTATCCTATCAATATGGGCCAACATTTCTAAAGAATGCTTTCAGCACCTTGTTGAATCAATGCCACGTAGAATTAAGGCAGTTCTGAAGGCGAAAGGGGGTCAAACACAGTATTAGTATGGTGTTCCTAATAATCCTTTAGGTGAGTGTATATATATACACACATACATACACTCACCTAAAGGATTATTAGGAACACCTGTTCAATTTCTTATCTAATCAACCAATTACATGGCAGTTGCTTCAATGCATTTAGGGGTGTGGTCCTGGTCAAGACAATCTCCTGAACTCCAAACTGAATGTCAGAATGGGAAAGAAAGGTGATTTAAGCAATTTTGAGCGTGGCATGGTTGTTGGTGCCAGACGGGCCGGTCTGAGTATTTCACAATCTGCTCAGTTAGTGGGATTTTCACGCACAACCATTTCTAGAGTTTACAAAGAATGGTGTGAAAAGGGAAAAACATCCAGTATGCGGCAGTCCTGTGGGCGAAAATGCCTTGTTGATGCTAGAGGTCAGAGGAGAATGGGCCGACTGATTCAAGCTGATAGAAGAACAACTTTGACTGAAATAACCACTCGTTACAACCGAGGTATGCAGCAAAGCATTTGTGAAGCCACAACACGCACAACCTTGAGGCGGATGGGCTACAACAGCAGAAGACCCCACCGGGTACCACTCATCTCCACTACAAATAGGAAAAAGAGGCTACAATTTGCACGAGCTCACCAAAATTGGGCAGTTGAAGACTGGAAAAATGTTGCCTGGTCTGATGAGTCTCGATTTCTGTTGAGACATTCAGATGGTAGAGTCAGAATTTGGCGTAAACAGAATGAGAACATGGATCCATCTTGCCTTGTTACCACTGTGCAGGCTGGTGGTGGTGGTGTAATGGTGTGGGGGATGTTTTCTTGGCACACTTTAGGCCCCTTAGTGCCAATTGGCATCGTTTAAATGCCACGGCCTACCTGAGCATTGTTTCTGACCATGTCCATCCCTTTATGACCACCATGTACCCATCCTCTGATGGCTACTTCCAGCAGGATAATGCACCATGTCACAAAGCTCGAATCATTTCAAATTGGTTTCTTGAACATGACAATGAGTTCACTGTACTAAAATGGCCCCCCCAGTCACCAGATTTATATATATATACATACAGGTGCTGGTCATATAATTAGAATATCATCATAAAGTTGATTTATTTCACTAATTCCATTCAAAAAGTGAAACTTGTATATTATATTCATTCATTACACACAGAATGATATATTTCAAATGTTTATTTCTTTTAATTTTGATGATTATAACTGACAACTAAGGAAAATCCCAAATTCAGTATCTCAGAAAATTTGAATATTACTTAAGACCAATACAAAGAAAGGATTTTTAGAAATATTGGCCAACTGAAAAGTATGAACATGAAAAGTATGAGCATGTACAGCACTCAATACTTAGTTGGGGCTCCTTTTGCCTGTATTACTGCAGCAATGCGGCATGGCATGGAGTCGATCAGTCTGTGGCACTGCTCAGGTGTTATGTGAGCCCAGGTTGCTCTGATAGTGGCCTTCAGCTCTTCTGCATTATTGGGTCTGGCATATCGCATCTTCCTCTTCACAATACCCCATAGATTTTCTATGGGGTTAAGGTCAGGCGAGTTTGCTGGCCAATTAAGAACAGGGACACCATGGTCCTTAAACCAGGTACTGGTTGCTTTGGCACTGTGTGTAGGTGCCAAGTCCTGTTGGAAAATGAAATCTGAATCTCCATAAAGTTGGTCAGCAGCAGTAAGCATGAAGTGCTCTAAAACTTCCTGGTATACGGTTGCGTTGACCTTGGACCTCAGAAAACACAGTGGACCAACACCAGCAGATGACATGGCACCCCAAACCATCACTGACTGTGGAAACTTTACACTGGACCTCAAGCAACGTGGATTGTGTGCCTCTCCTCTCTTCCTCCAGACTCTGGGACCCTGATTTCCAAAGGAAATGCTAAATTTACTTTCATCAGAGAACATAACTTTGGACCACTCAGCAGCAGTCCAGTCCTTTTTGTCTTTAGCCCAGGCGAGACGCTTCTGACGCTGTCTGTTGTTCAAGAGTGGCTTGACACAAGGAATGCGACAGCTGAAACCCATGTCTTGCATACGTCTGTGCGAAGTGGTTCTTGAAGCACTGACTCCAGCTGCAGTCCACTCTTTGTGAATCTCCTCCACATTTTTGAATGGGTTTTGTTTCACAATCCTCTCCAGGGTGCGGTTATCCCTATTGCTTGTACACTTTTTTCTACCACATTTTTTCCTTCCCTTTACCTCTCTATTAATGTGCTTGGACACAGAGCTCTGTGAACAGCCAGCCTCTTTGCAATGACCTTTTGTGTCTTGCCCTCCTTGTAGGTGTCAATAGTCGTCTTTTGGACAACTGTCAAGTCAGCAGTCTTCCCCATGATTGTGTAGCCTACAGAACTAGACTGAGAGACCATTTAAAGACCTTTGCAGGTGTTTTGAGTTAATTAGCTGATTAGAGTGTGGCACCAGGTGTCTTCAATATTGAACCTTTTCACAATATTCACATTTTCTGAGATACTGAATTTGGGATTTTCCTTGGTTGTCAGTTATAATCATCAAAATTAAAAGAAATAAACATTTGAAATATATCAGTCTGTGTGTAATGAATGAATATAATATACAATTTTCACTTTTTGAATGGAATTAGTGAAATAAATCAACTTTTTGATGATATTCTAATTATATGACCAGCACCTGTATGTATGTATGTGTATATATATATATATATATATATATATATATATATATATATATATATATATATATATATATATATATATATATAATCTCACCTAAAGGATTATTAGGAACACCTGTTCAATTTCTCATTAATGCAATTATCTAATCAACCAATCACATGGCAGTTGCTTCAATGCATTTAGGGGTGTGGTCCTGGTCAAGACAATCTCCTGAACTCCAAACTGAATGTCAGAATGGGAAAGAAAGGTGATTTAAGCAATTTTGAGCGTGGCATGGTTGTTGGTGCCAGACGGGCCGGTCTGAGTATTTCACAATCTGCTCAGTTACTGGGATTTTCACGCACAACCATTTCTAGAGCTTACAAAGAATGGTGTGAAAAGGGAAAAACATCCAGTATGCGGCAGTCCTGTGGGCGAAAATGCCTTGTTGATGCTAGAGGTCATAGGAGAGCAACTTTGACTGAAATAACCACTCGTTACAACCGAGCTATGCAGCAAAGCATTTGTGAAGCCACAACACGCATAACCTTGAGGCGGATGGGCTACAACAGCAGAAGACCCCACCGGGTACCACTCATCTCCACTACAAATAGGAAAAGAGGCTACAATTTGCACGAGCTCACCAAAATTGGACAGTTGAAGACTGGAAAAATGTTGCCTGGTCTGATGAGTCTCGATTTCTGTTGAGACATTCAGATGGTAGAGTCAGAATTTGGCGTAAACAGAATGAGAACATGGATCCATCATGCTTTGTTACCACTGTGCAGGCTGGTGGTGGTGGTGTAATGGTGTGGGGGATGTTTTCTTGGCACACTTTAGGCCCCTTAGTGCCCCTATGTCCATCCCTTTATGACCACCATGTACCCATCCTCTGATGGCTACTTCCAGCAGGATATTGCACCATGTCACAAAGCTTGAATCATTTCAAATTGGTTTCTTGAACATGACAATGAGTTCACTGTACTAAAATGGCCCCCACAGTCACCAGATCTCAACCCAATAGAGCATCTTTGGGATGTGGTGGAACGGGAGCTTTGTGCCCTGGATGTGCATCCCACAAATCTCCATCAACTGCAAGATGCTATCCTATCAATATAGGCCAACATTTCTAAAGAATGCTTTCAGCACCTTGTTGAATCAACGCCACCTAGAATTAAGGCAGTTCTGAAGGCGAAAAGGGGTCAAACACAGTATTAGTATGGTGTTCCTAATAATCCTTTAGGTGAGTGTGTGTATGTATGTATGTATATATATATATATATATATATATATATATATATGTATATATATATATATATATATATATATATATATATATATAATATAACATTATGACCTGAATATGAATACATATTCAATATGAATACATAAATAAGAGTAAATTGTACACTAGCATTAATGCGAAATCTATAGCATTAATGCGAAATCACAAATCCAGATCGCTCCACAAATGCTAATATTTGTCAGTTAGGACTGTAAAAAAACTATACATGTCTTTTTTATTGATTTTCAAATAATACAGACACAAACAATATTTTCATAAATGAACAGGCAGATTATACTTGTCTTTTTTGTCTTCTTGTCTATTTCACCTTTGTTAAAAAACTGAAAACAGACTGTGGCTATGTTGTTTACAACCGAATTATGAATAAGACTGGGAAATTACCACTCCTCTTCACATGGTCTAATACAATTTGAGCTTGTTGTGCCACACCACATTTCAGTGGTGCATTATACATAACAAACAGCATTGATGATTATTTGCTTATGTAATATGTGAATTTTTAATTAAATCTACACACTAGCAATCAATGAGAGCCATATATACTTTTGTAAAAAGTAGTTTTGTGAAATTCAAAATAAAAGTTTGTGTTTACATAATATATGTGTGTGTGTGTGTGTGTACTGTGTATAATTATTATGTGTATATATATAAATATGTATATATCATGTATATATTTAAGAAAAAAATGGTTATATTTATATAAAAATCTTTATATTTATATATAATATAAATATATATTCAGTATAGACATGCAAATATTTCTTGAATATATATATATATATATATACATGAATGAGTGTGTAATTATATATGCATAATGATTATACACAGTACACACACATATATTATGTAAACATAAACTTTTATTTTAGATGCGATTAATCGATTTGACCGCACTAGTAAAAAGACTTTGTGATCACAGTTATGAATATGCAATTTCTGACATAAACTTGTATATTATTTTTACAGTGAGAAGAATAATTACAACAAAAAGAAAAAAAATGTGTGAATAAACAAGCGGTGTCAGAATGCCAGTCTGTCAGTCAAGTTCAAAGCAAGACACAATGTGTGATGTCAATGATGTCTCAAGCCCAGTTCAGACTGTCTGACGGCAGATGCGTAAAAATAAACAGAAATTTTCCACTTTTGAGCAATTCTTTACCGTTTTGTATATTTTGTAATATTAATTACAGGCTCTTTTTTTATTGACGCACCCTTATAATTTTGTCCCACCACAAATTATTTTCAGCACAATTATGAAAATGGTTCTTATCATTTATGTAAGAAACAGTATTTTACTATGCTGTAGACCAGATGGCATATCAAACGCTGCAGGCTTAAGATCGGCTCCGACTCATTCTGTGAATGTCAGTACAGAGGCAGAAACAAGATTCCTTATTATCACACGCAAAATCTGTGCCCTCCTAAAGATTTCTACATGGGTGCAACACATTTGGGAAATTTCTACATATACCATGCATCTTTGATTATTATATATATTGCTCTGAGAATGCTTTCATCTTCCAATCTTTTTTTGGTTAAATTTTTTTCACAGGATTCTGCAGACCCCCCCCCCCCAAACATCGAAACAGGGAATGCAGTTTTTGAATCCAAGTGCTGCCGATTTTAATTACAAAATTTCTCTCTCTCACCTTAGGTTGGGACAAGCACTCCTATGGATATCATGGGGACGACGGACACTCCTTTTGTTCCTCAGGGACTGGCCAACCGTATGGCCCGACCTTCACAACGGGTGACGTCATTGGCTGCTGTGTGAACCTCATCAATAACACATGCTTTTACACCAAGAACGGGCACAGTTTAGGTAATAGTTTAATGGAAAATGATTTAAGCATAAATCTTATTAATGCTTAAATCATTACAAATCTATTTATCGGCTGAAGTTTTCAATATCCTTCTTATGTAATCTCTGAATCCACGATACTGAGCAGTTCTGATATTTTTTTGTGTTCCTCCAGGTGTGGCTTTCACAGATCTGCCAGTAAGTAAAGCACACAGACGTCTCTCAAACAGTGTAATCTAAAATTAACATTTAAAAAAAATCAGTAATGGAAATAATATAAAATATAAATATCAGATGAAACACTAGTTTTGTCTTGGCAACTGACTGAAATAAGTTTAAAGCTGATGTACTGATGTACAAAAAAATATTTTGTCTCCTCATCATGATAATTTAAGAATGGAATGGAAATAAAGTTTATTTGAAAATGTTTGAATTCAAAATTTTGGGTTACACTTTATTTTACAGTGTGTGTATTTATAGTGTACTTACCCAAGAAAGTACTGGTAATATAAAGCAACTACATGGGTTAAGGTTAGGTTTAGGGGTAGGTTCAGGGTTAGTACCTAGTTATAACCCAGTTATTGTAATTGTTATAATAAGTACATAGTATGTACATGTGGAACAATGCTGTGGGTGTAACTTTACGCCTATATTGTCTTCTCATCATGATATTTTTTACTTTCCACATCAAGTTTTCCATCATGCCTGTATCTCTGTCCTAGCTTGTACTTTTCTGCCCAACTTTGGATTTTCATATTGCACCACTTCACATGTTACTCTCCCCTTAGAATGAATCGCTTGTACTGTAGCATTCCTCATTTCTCAAGTCGCTCTGCGTCTGCTAAATGAGTCCTTGTAACAGTAGATTGATAGCGTGGCATAGGCTAGTCATGAGCTCAGATGAGGATTTATGCTTCTGCATGAAGCTTCATTTGAGCCCTTGCCAGTTAAGGTGTGACTGAAGGATTCCTTGCGCTGAGAATTACTGACGGAGAACGTGGAGACCTTCTAAGCAGTCTCTCAGCTCTCTCTTTTTCTGTCTGTCATTTCAGCCTAACCTGTACCCCACAGTAGGGCTGCAAACTCCAGGGGAGATAGTAGATGCTAATTTTGGCCAACAGCCTTTTGTGTTTGACATTGAGGACTACATGAGCGAATGGAGGGCTAAGATCCACAGCATGATCGCCCGCTTCCCCATCGGAGAAAGACTGGGAGACTGGCAGGCGGTTCTGCAGAAGTGAGCAGCCAGTCATCTGAAAATAAATTCAGCTGTCACAATATTGATAAAAATATCTATTTCTATTCACTGTACTTTGTAATGCATGTTACGCTGCTAATCAGCCTTGTTATGTGGCATTAACCTTTTTATGTTTATATCTGCAGTATGGTGTCCAGCTACCTGGTGCATCATGGGTATTGTGCCACAGCAATGGCCTTTGCCAGAACCACAGAGACCATGATCCAAGAGGACCAAACCTCAATAAAAAACAGACAGAGTGAGTACTCCATCAAAGTCAACTAGTTAAGCTAAAAATAAATGGATATTTATGATTTGAATATGTGGCAGAATTAATGTATTTGTAACGCTGGTAATGAGTTAAACAGATCTTCCCATGCCATTTTTTGGTTTGGGTAGGAAAATATTACTATTATGAGGAACTTAACATTTTACTGATTAAGCAAAACCATCGCTTTTTTTGGACACTGGGCTATGAATATTTTATCAATTTCTCTGTGTAAAATTATAGAAAAGTGCCTTTGATTTAAGCTTTAATCAACACACTGAATATTTAATGTTACCATAATTGGTTGTCACACTGGCAACAATTCAACAATTTGATAAATCTTGTTGAAAGCTTTTCAGTATAAGCCATGATATGCATTAAATTTCATGTATAATTTTGCATGGGAGTGTCATTTGAATCTAAAAAATGACTCCAGTCAGAAACCCTTGGATTAAAATCATAATCGAAACAAGAAGTAGGATTGATACTATAATTCCTAAACAAAATTAGAACAAAAAAAGTGTACACAGTTCTCCAAACCTTGTGCTTTTCCTGGTGTGTGTAGCACCTACCGCTCTGCATATCCTACTGAAAGATCCCAATGTTAGACATGAATGGCTGTTTATTTTTTAAAGGATTTGAGCCACAGTTTGAGCCTCATATTTCATTGTGCACTGTTTTGCGAACCTGTCACAATGTAATTCAGGCTTTGCAAAGAGGCTGTTATAGATAAAAGGAGCATTTAAAAACTATATTGGCAGCAAACCCCCTGACAGCACACTCTCAGCTTGTGTGTAAGCACCATTTATCCTTTCACATGTCAGGAGGGCAATTACATAGAAGTCTTAAAGGCACAGCAGTAATAAAACACTTGTTTAAAAGGTCAGAGAAAAGGAACAATTGTCATAAATCTAAATTATGAATGGTCAAACACTTTACTAACATTCTAAGTGTACATCAGGGAGAGCAATCAAGTGATTAAAAATCTATATGACCATTTCAACAAAAACTAGCAAAATGCACCTGTAATTTCTTCATCTCATTTGCTTCTTTGTGCTTACAGGAATACAGAAACTGGTATTGGCAGGACGTGTTGGAGAAGCCATTGACGCAACACAGCAGTTGTACCCCGGACTCCTAGAACACAACCCCAATTTACTCTTCATGTTGAAGTGAGTATGTCTACCAGACTACACAGAACCATGTGTGCGCAACTTTGTGTGAAAGGAATTGCTAAAAACCTGAAGCAAGGTGAAAAATGTGTTTTCTTCTCTGGGGGTCAGTAGAGTTCAGTAGCATATGAACATCCACAGCTTTCTGGTCTGCATTTCATAATGCAAGCGTATTCAGAAAACAAGTAGCCTGTGATTAGGGCAATCTTTTACTCCATGTTATACCGAATGAAGGTTTTTATAGTGCCCTATGGTCATTCTGACGAATGAGGCCCTTTTTTGTTATGTGTCTTCATAGCCAAAGTACACACAGGGTGAAAAGAGGGTCGTGGTTGCTTTGGTCTGAGCTGCTTCTGATATGATTAGTCATACTGTTGCATAAGGTTGAAAATTAGCTGCCTTTTAACTTTTTCTTTTTAGTAACGCTTACAAGTCATCGGTCAGCTACCCTGTTGAATTGTGGATGTTTTTTATAATACATTACGCAGCCTCTACTTCTGAATGTATGTCCCTGAGAGGTTTTTAAGGGAAACAATGTCTTTTAAACTACATGCAAATTAAAGATCCACCTACTAAAATCAGTGGTTGCAAATAAGAGCTGAAGTTAAAGAAATGGAAAGGCTTGCTTATATACTTTGACAAAAGTTAGTCAGAGTAAATGGAGGAAAATGGTTAGTTTTGGTTTTGTCTGGCAAACACAAAAGAGACTTTCTTCCAGCTGTGTTGGTTCCGGAAGTAACTTTTCTATTAATTTCTCCCATAGGGTTTTTTTGTTAAAGCGTTTTTAAGCCATGAACAAAGCCAACCAGCTACAAGATGAATCATAACATTATGAACTTTGATTTGAAGCAAAAAAGTATTTGAAAATCAGACAAAAATATAAAGGTACAAGACCTTACTTATAAAGGTAAGTATTTTTAGAGCGTATAGAAACCGACTCGATTACATCATCATTTGTGGTGCTTCATGGGAGTGGGCGGAGCAAACAAGATCTTTTCGCACGTTTTGCTTGTTTCGACACTGATTGGTGGAATTCCCTTTTCTTTTTACAGCACCCATGGGTAATGTAGTTTCACCACAAATTCAGCTGTTAAACATAATTATTTTAAAACTAAGTTGAAATAATGCAGGCTGACGTCTTCAACAAAAGCAAATACCATCAATTAACAACCTCGTAATAATTTTTTATTTAAGTAAAAATAAGTTTTTACTTGTGGGAACTCGACTGTTGCATTCTATTAGTGTACAAAAGATGCAGTTAAGACATTTATAATGTTACAAAAAACACTTCAAATTAATGATTTTGTTTTGTTTTTTAAACTTTCTAATGATCAAAAAATCCTAAAAGAATGTATCATGGTTTCCACAAAAATATTAAGCAGCACAACTGTTTTCAACATTAATAATAATAAATGTTTCTTGAGCACCAAATCATCATATTAGAATGATTTCTGAAGGATCATGTGACACTGAAGACTGGAGTAACGATGCCGAAAATTCAACTTTGCCATCACAGGAATAAATTACATTTTAAAACATATTCAAAAAAAAAAATAATTTTTTTTAAATTGTAATAATATTTTACAATATTGCTGTTTTTACTGTGTCTTTGATAAAATAAATGCAGCCTTGATAAGCATAAGAGAATTCAGTACATTAGTGTATGTTCAAAATCTCTGTTATTGGACAAAATAGTCAAGCATTATTATGAATTATCCCTTGTATTGAGTGATTTCTGGCAACTATGTTCTTTGTTTTATTGAACAAAATGAAATAAAATATAAGTATAAAATAAGATAAAATTTTGTTTTTTTTAAACTTAATGTAAATTCTGTATAGATTATGTTAGACTTCTGGTCTTAGGCTTTAAATTAATTAAAAACATGATATCCCTGCTCTTTAGTTCACAAGCAAAACTGCATTCAGACAATCAATAAGTAAGCGCTACATATCAATAAACCCTTTTGTAAACAATTTACTGGCATTTATGGGGCATACCCTGCCTCTGTGTGATGTCAAACTTCTCTTTGGAAACCATCGCTATTACTTTATCTTGGCTGGAATTTTGTTTTGACATGAAGATGAAACTTTTTATATAAAGCCTTACATGGAGGTGCATAATTGCGCTGTTGGATGTCATTAGATGTCAGATGCTGCTGTGGGAATAGTGCCAGGATGTGTGGGAAGGAAGCAGTAAGAGCTGACTCCTCTCTCTTTCTCTGTGATGGATAACAGTTGAATGACAAGCCGACAGTTTAATGGATTGCTGAGCTGACAGTGTCAGTCAGTAGGCATAATGGATAAGAGAAACCTGGTTGACAGACATTTGAATTGATTGGCAGGTCTGAAATGACTGTGTATTTGTGTGTGAGATCTTGCTTGTGTAACAGTGATTTTTGTTGTCCTCCCTCAGGTGTCGGCAGTTTGTGGAGATGGTGAATGGTACAGATAGTGAGGTACGGTGCTTTAGTGTCCGCTCTCCTAAATCACAGGACAGCTATCCCGGCTCCCCCAACATGAGTCCCCGGCACGGAGCCACCAACGCTCACTTGCACAGCACAGGTAACACACTCCACACACTAACATTTTCAGTGTTACTTAAAATATTTTTAATGCTATTTTTGAGGTGAATCTAATGGAAAAATGTCCATGTTTCATCCTAGAATCTAAAGAAAAAATAAGAAATTATACTTGGGTATACGAAGCCATTTAGGGCCATTAAAGGGAAAAATTTTGTGTTTATCTGCTTACCCCCAGGGCATCCAAGATATAGGTGACTTTGTTTCTTCAGTAGAACACAAATGAAGATTTTTAACTCCAACCATTGCAGTCTGTCAGTCGTATAATGCATGTGAATGGTAACAAAATCTATGAGAGTAAAAAATACATGCAGACAAATACAAATCGTGACGACACATTGATGTCTTAAGACACGAAACGATCGGTTTGTGCGAGAAACCGAAAAGTATTTATATAATTTTTTACCTCTAATACACCACTATGTCCAGCAGCCTTGAGTGTGCGATCACTTCCGGTGCGTGAGGTCTGTACACTATCTGGCGTAGTAAACTACGTGTATATGTGTACAGACCTCACGCACCGGAAGTGATCGTGCGCTCATGGCTGTTGGATACGACTGACAGACTGCAACGGTTGGAGTTAAAAATCTTCATTTGTGTTCAACTGAAGAAACAAAGTCACCTACATCTTGGATGCCCTGGGGGTAAGCAGATAAACATAACATTTTCATTTTTGGTTGAACTATCCCTTAAAAAATAAAAATTTGCTGTTAATTTACCCACCCTCAGGCCATCCAAGATCTGATGCTTAGACCTTTTTTTCTTCAGTAGAACAGTAAATAAGATTTTTAGCTGAAACCGTGGTCCTTGGTGATTCATATAATGCAAGTCAATAGATACTTTCACTTTGGGAGTCATAAAAACAAAATTAATACCCGTGGCTTCTGACGACACATTGAGGTCTTATGAAGCGAAACGATCGGTCTGTGCAAGAAACCGAACATTATTTACAGCATTATTACCTAAAACCCACAGCTTTGGCAAATAAGTGACCTATATATTTAAAGACAATTACCTAAGTTTACTCCTCTATCTCTCTATCTAGTCTCTATCTACAAAGTTTCTGTTAAAGGGATAGTTCACCCAAATATGAAAATTCTATCATTTACTAACACCTCAAGTTGTTCCAAACCTGTATAAATGTCTTTTTTTCCTGCTGAACACAAAAGAAGATATTTTGAAGAATGTCGGACGGAAACCGAACAGTTGGACCCCATTGACTTCCATAGTATTTTATAGCGGGGCCCATCAACATCAATTTTCATTTTTGCGTTAACTATCCCTTTAAATTGTCTTCACCTTGCCCACACTTTTTTAATTGTTTTGTCCTGAATGTGGGTTGCAAATCTACATAATTCTGCAGTATGGTTTTAATTTATTAAAATATGTTAGAATTTTGTTTATTTGTTAAACCAAAATGCAAGGGTTGAGGGATGTGTAGAACTTGTGTACAACAGATGTTCATATTCAGAATTCTGTGGGGGTAGATTCTGTGTGGGTCTGATCATGAGTAAGATTTTCAAGATAGCACATTCATAAACGATGTGGAACAGATGGTTTATTGAATCACTTGTTTCACCTGTACTGCAGTTGGGTGGATTATGTAACTTATAATTCAAGTAAAGCACTTTCATTCATGTTGTTTCTTAAGATAGTTCTCATTGTTTCTTTCCCTCCTCATGACTCAGGAGCAGACAGTCCCACATGCAGTAACGGGGTCACCCCTCCTAACAAAAATAAGAGCCACAACAAATACACAGGTGTAAGCTCTGCCTCCTCCTCTCCATCCTCCTCTCCCTCCTCCGTCAATTACTCCGAGTCCAATTCTACCGACTCCACCAAGTCCCAGCCACACAGTGCCACCAGCAACCAGGAGACTAGGTGTGTGGTGGTGGTGTTTGGGTTAGTGATTGTCGGTTTGAGGCATATAAATTTGTTGTGTACTTACATTGTCTAGAAATCAACTTCACTGTTGAAGTTCACTGTTTTTTTTGTGTGTGTGTTGGCAGTGATAGTGAGATGGAGATTGAGGCAGAACATTACAGCAATGGCGTGACAGAAAGCTCAACTCGCATTATGAATGGCACGTACAAACACCAGGAAATCCTACAGGCGGATGACAGCAGTGTTGGCAATGGAGTAGCAGGTACAACACGCACGTAGGATTTTCATATTCAACAGGCTCTGAGAACGCCTTTTTAAAAATGCTTTGTTTTTTATTCTTCTTGTACCTTTTTCATTCTTCATTCTGATGTGACTAGTTCTTTCTCTGCTCTGTCCTTCTCCCCCTTGAGAGCTGCTAAATTGAGCTCCTCTATAATTTAGCCCATTAAATGTTTTTTTTCTCCAAGGTTACAAAGATATACAAGGTTACAAAGTAATACTTTGTGATTGTGAAGTTTTGGTAGAGCGTGTTGCTTTTATTAGCACCCAGTGCAGTTTTCTTCCTTTTTTTTTATTTCTTGGGATGCTTTCAGGCATTTTCGCTTTGGTTTGAGAAAATAGTTCAGATGGATTTTTTTTTTAAATGTTAGTCACTATTAGATGGAGGACTTTTTTATTTTATTTTATATTATATTATATTATATTGAAATATAATATAATTATAATATGAATATTCAGCTGTCATCACAGGATTAAATTGCATTTTAAAATATATTCAAATAGAAAACCATTATATTATATTATATTATATTATATTATATTATATTATATTATATTATATTATATTATATTATATTATATTATATTATATTATATTATATTATTAAGCGATATTTACATTCCCAGTAGTTCCACTGGCTTATTAAACATAGCCTCAAATTAATAAAACAATACTGGGTAAGATTTCCCAGCAGTACTATATTAGAGCATTTTTTTCAACCACAATATCTACAAACGCTGTGCAGTTATAGTTGCAAACATGTCTGCTTTCTGGGTGTCATTGCAATTTATTTGCTCCTCTAGATGACAGCTGCAGCTCCAGACAGCTGTGTGGAGGAAACCAGGCGGCCACAGAGAGAATGATCCAGTTCGGCAGAGAGCTTCAGGCCCTCAGCGAGCAGCTCTGCCGCCAGTACGGCAAGAACGCCACTCACAAAAAGATGCTGCAGGTATGGAGGGAAAGAGGAGGACAGGTTTGAAAATTTGATAAATAGATGGATGTTTGAACACACAACGTTGGAAAAAGGTGTTATGGTGATATTGTGCAATTGTTAATTTTTTTATTAAATATTGGTGAAGTGGTCTATTTAGACTTGCAGTCATATTGCGTGCATACAAAGTAATCTGTTCAACTCCTCTGCCTCTTGTTTGTTGCACATTTGAAGTGGTAAGTTGATTAGCCTTGTGGGTAGCAATACTCTTACATTCTTTGTGCCCACTCGTCAGTGTGTGTGTTTGTGTGTTCAGGATGCATTCAGTCTGCTGGCGTACTCGGACCCCTGGAACTGCCCCGTGGGCCAGCAGTTGGACCCCATGCAAAGAGAGGCGATCTGCTCCGCTCTCAACAGCGCTATTCTGGGTAAAGCTGCTTGGCTGGCTGAGATCATACATTAATACACTATGTGAACATGAGCACCTATGTAGGCTTCGTTATTTAAATGTGGCCACAGTAACATGAGGCATGTAAATTAGCTTGTAATGGCCCGGTAACATAGCCAAGTTGTTATGATCATTCCTACTTATTTAATAGTTGTAATGGCTTCATATCTGTGATCTTTTCCGTCATTCAGAGTCTCAGAATCTGCCCAAACAGCCTCCTCTTATGCTGGCTCTGGGTCAGGCCACCGAGTGCGTGCAGCTGATGGCCAGGGTGCGCTCTGGTTCCTGCTCCTTCGCCAGAGTTGACAACTTTTTGCACTAGCACCAGTCCAGGTGAGAGCACCAAGGTAATTATGGTATGGTTAATTTGACTGTTTTTTACACAGTATTTTGGTTTTAAATTTAAGTGAAGTTTTAGTTTGTTTTAAAAAAAACGATTTGTATTTTATTTGCATCTTTGGCCAGAGGAGAACTGGCACCCCGACTGAGCCTGGTTTCTCCCAAGGTTTATTTTTTTCCATTATGCCACCGTACAGCCGAATCAAATTCGGTTACATTATTTTCCTGTTTAACACTGTGAAGCTGCTTTGAAACAATCTGCATTGTAAAAAGCCCTATATAAATAAAGTTGACTTGACTTGACTTTGGAAAATGATTAGTTTTAGTTTTGTTTTAATTCAGTATAATTTTCAGTTTTCATTCCTTATAACACAAGAACATAAATCATTCTATGTATAGTTATCTAGTCACAGAGAAAACTATAATGTATGTATACAACATGAGCCTTTATTCTCTCTGCCAAGCCTGGTTTTCTTTACATTAGCTGTTTTGGACCGATTGTTTGAATGAATTCACTTACTGGCTCATTGGACTGAAAACTTTCCCAGAGTTTAGTGGCTTAAAATGATCTGATTGCAAACAGAGAAGCGAAAACGGCTTATTAAAGGGTTAGAGTAGCAATTTCCACCTACCAGGGTTACAGGTGCTTGTGCCATCCCGACTTCAAACAAAGTTTAAGACAAGTCATTTCACTCGGCGGCCATCTTTGAGACAGCTCTCGGGCATGCAAGAGCAGCTCCTATCTCTTTGAATGGGGAAACATAAAATTCAAAAAAATGTTCGCCAAGCTTTCAATTAAATTTCATATTTGAAATCACCAATGAAATCTGACAACAACCGTTGCATACATTTAGTTTCTAAACGCTCGAATCATGATAAAACGATAGATGGTATACACGATAGATAGATAGATAGATAGATAGATAGATAATTTGGAAAGAAAACAGAATAGAAGCGTAACTTATATGTTAATATAACAATGAACGCAACTTTAATTGCGTGGAAAGGGGCAATTAAATGCCACACAGCATGTGTTTTTTAATTCCATTGCGCTACTTTTATATGAATGGCCCTAAACTGATTAAAAGATAGTTATTGTTATTTAAGTGCTGTTATTTAAGCAGACTGTTTGCCTTGTACATTCAGTTTACAGCATCAACAGCAAGCCAAAGAGGGCAAGGTTTCAACTGAACAATTCATTTGCATTTTAAACACTTAGCTACATTATGTTCTAGCTCTGTCCATGCAATAAATGCCGTTTTTAAATGAGCGAGTTTTTTTTATAGCTAATTTCAACTTGGCATGAATCAAAAATCAAATCAGAGCTGTATATTAATATTTACAAGATACATATTCACAAATGCAACTCCTCGTAAATGCCTTAATAGCACGCAAATATTTCTGCCCGTTTTCGTTCGTGTGACTGCAGCCTCTGCTTTTCTGCTACAGACTGAAGCGTGTAAGTAGCCTTTAACGCACCGCGCCGTTGCTTTCAGTTAATAAAGGGAAAAATACTGCAAATTTCTGGTGTTATTTTTGTGATTGTTTGGGGCATTCTACAGCCCTTCATCAAAACACATAGCCCACCTCAGATTGTTTTAATCAGTGCACAAATCCTAAAAACAAATGAACACTATCAGTTCCTCAATTCTGATTGGGTGGGCAAGGCAGATGTTTGGGTGGGCTCAGTTCAGTTCAGCCCACCCCTGCCCATGCCTAGAACCGGCCCAGTCATCAACAAATTTGGCAGATTTACATTCCCAGTATAACAACGCTTTATCCACACACAAAAAAACTTAATGTAATTTGTTGTTTTACTTGTCAATCAGACAGTTGCTTCTAAATGTTTAATTCTTTTTGATAGTGTCAATTTTAATGAGATTAAATCAGACTATCCAACATTAATACATAATACAAAACCAAAAGTTAATTTCTTTTTAATTTTGTTCGTTTTAATGCACAATTTATAAGTCCAGGCCATTGTTTATTCTTTTGCAAAATCACTTTTTCATTTTTATTTTACTCTCTTTTTCCACTGCTAGTTTTATTTATTTATGTATTATTATTTCTTAAAATATTCAAGTATTTCTATTGTCCATGTTAAATAGATAATCCTTTTGTGTTTTCTTCAGGCAATGTTCAGGACGGCTACGAATAGGACTTTCCAGTTGGTTGCCATGACGAGAACATGCGTTTGAATTGGTGTGTCGCTTGCCGTTTGCCAGAAGCAGCCGAGCAGAATGAATAGAAACATGAGAAGAGAGGCTTCTTTTTAAATTAGTATTATCAAATACAAATTGTGTGACACTATTTAAAGATAATTAATTATTCTGTTTATCTAGTCATTTTTATTTTAGTTTATATTTTGTCTGTTTGTTGTGCTCATTTTGAAACAAATCAACTTCCCAAGCTACTTTTTTTTTCATGGGTGAATTCAGTGCATAGTATTTCAAGCGTACCATATCAACAATATACATAATGGTAAGTTCCTACTGAAAATTTGAGCTACGCACTCTGGTTTTTCTCAGTCAGAGCTCAGGTATTTAGACAAATGTTCTTTTATTTGCGGACACAGGTGTCGCTTCACCAGACCATACTGTGGCTTTTAAAGCAGATCCTTTTCTATGTACAAGCAAAATCTATAGATTTTTATTATTTGGTCCACCTTAGCTGCCCCTTTAGGAATTAGATGGACGTTGATGTTGCGCATACAGAAGTTTGGCGACCTTCCGATGTTTTCATTGGAGTAAGTGTGCGAATGACGGTGAGATAATGCATGGCTCCTATAGTGTCTCACCTTTTAAGCTACTTTAGTATCTCAGGCACCAGCACGAGTTTCATTAGACACAATCACACAGAGACGACGCAGACTTGCCTTTGGGTCCAATGTAGATGAATTATATTTTCAATTATAGACCTTTGCCCTAAATGGATCTATTTTACCGATATTTTACCATCTTTATAGCCGTTGGTATCATGCAAATTGTCAACCTTCACTTTTTTAAGTTAGGTATATTGAAGTTAACATGTGGTTTTCTAATTTTTGTGGCTGTACCAAATAAAAAGGCAAAGTTTTTGACAAAAGCAAATTAAGGTCAGTAGTTTGATTACTGAGAAGCTCCACTGAAGCTTGCAGACTAACTTCATATGCTAAGTCTGTACGTTTTATATCCATGTGAATAGTGTCACTGTGTTGATAGTTCTCCTGTTAGGTTAATAACTACAGACTGACACCGTTTCAGCTTTTGTTATTGGTTGTTTCATTGGCTGTTGAGTACTGTTGTACAAGTTTTGTTACCATTGGATGCACTGTACTTAATTAATGCACACGATGCATTACTGTATCCGTCTACCTCTCCTGTTCAGTAATGGAGGGACAGAGTATGAACTTGCAGCATGCAAGACAATTGACTGACCCAGCGTTCCTAAAAATGAACGGAAAACTTGCAAACGAAATATGTATTTATTTAGCATCTAGAACATCTCCTTTAATTGCAGTTGTGTTTGTTTCTCCAGAACTTCACCTCGACCTCACAACAGTGCAGTTGCTTTGCTTTATCCCTCCTCGATATCCTTTAACAATCTTTTTCTTGGCCTTTGTAAGTGTGATTTTTAACTGGCTCAGGCTTTTTCATTCTTTCTTTTAATCTGATCATCAATGGATCCCATGTCAACCCACCATTTCACTCAGCCAGCACGCCGCTGTGGTGTTGAATGTAGCTTAGGCCATTTTAGTTCCCACATTTTTTGCTGCTGGCCATCATGAGATTGTTACATTCCCGTATCTACACCTGCTTTTGTTCTTATACCTCATTTACTCTTAGGACAGTGCTGTCTAGCTTGTTGTATCACGTCAGGCATTTTAACAGAAGGTATGTGTAGTGCAGTAACCATTTTGGTTGACCTGCAGATCATCTGGCAGATGTTAAAGGTCACAGGGTCACTGGAAAGTTGCACATGCTCCTCAGTATCTAAACTTGGCCTTCCCAACATTATGAATATAGGCAATAAGAGATTAAACTGATTGGAGCCCCACCATGTGCTTTTAACAGTGTGTCAATCTGATTCTGTGGGGCTGAAATTTTACACATCCTGATCCCTAATGATCTCGATCAACTTTTATTTTACCATTTTACGCCACTAAATGGGTCAATTTGATTGTTAAATGGTGGTATCTTGTTGCATGGGTACATCTTGTGTAACTATTTACTTGTTTGAGTAACAAAACAGCAGTGTTGGAAGCACTGGTATTTCTGCTGACCTGTCCGTTGTAGATCTTTTGTCATGGGGCGGCTTTTTAATGCCAAATGTTTTGGAACTCATAATCTAACCACCTATAATGAATATTGTCATTTTAAAAGAATCCATCATAGAACTTCATAATGGCTTTAAATAGCGACCTACGTACATACATCGAAGGGAAAAAAGTAGCCAAAATATTTGTCAAGTTAGTCATGTTCCTGCAATGGAGCAGGGCGAATGGAATGGAGTATAGCAAGCTGTGCACAATTTACTTCTATTATGATTTTAATTTTATTTGAGTTTTCTTTTAGCAATTGTGAAATGAGTTACCCTCTACTTAGCATGAACCTTTAAAAACCTTTAAAACAACATAAAAAAGAAAAACAATTAAAAAAAGAAAAAGAAAAAAAGACATACCTATGTACTGGAAACATAAAGAAATATTGTACTCATTTAATTTTGACAGAATTATTTTTATTAAAATACACATCCATGAGCAAATTGTGTCTTTTGTATTATTTTACTATAGTTTTTTTGCATAAAATTTTTTTTTTTATATATATATATATATATATATATATATATATTTCTAATTCTTCTTGTGTGTAATATAATAATTAATTTGCATGTGTATATTTTAGTATATAGACTAGAGTCTATAGAATGTTCATATGCTCAGCTCAGGATCATATGTAGCCGTATGAAGATCTATGGGCTGCTGTTCCAGATGGAGGGGGACTGAGACTTGGGTGTCTCCTCTGAGCGATGGCTGTCTGGAAGTGTGAACTCATTGTTTATATACTGATACAGGCTCCTGGCATTTCTCCTCTTTGCAGGGGGAACTGAGGAAAGAAACACATTATGGGTTAAGATTAGTCTATGAGCATCAGTACTGTACAGTTAGGTTCTATTGTGAAGTGTTTTCGTGCATTATCTATGTTTATTCAGATCAAGTCTATAGATATAGGTGCCTCCCTTATTACATTTGCATGAATTCATTTAGCATATGTATTAAATTATTCAAAGGAATTTCTATAGTATAGTTAACAATAATGAATAATAGAGTATGTATAAGTCAAGTGCTATTCCTCTGTTTTTGATCAATCAATCAAACCATAGTTTAACAATAGTGATGTGCATGTAAGAAAGTCATGTTGATTGATCAGTATTAATAGATGTATTTGAAAATAATAGAAACATTGGTAACACTTTATTTTAAGGTGATGTAGTTACACATTACTACATGTACACTGCCGTTCAAATGTTTTTGATTGGTAAAATGTTTAATGTTTTTAGAAGAAGTCTCTTATGCTTACCAAGGCTGCATTTATTTGATTAAAAATACAAAAAAAAAGTAATATTGTGAAATATTATTAAAATGTAAAATACATTTTCTATATAAATATATTTTAAAATGTAATTTAGTCCTGTGATGGCAAAGTTGACTTTTCAGCATCATTACTCCAGTCTTCAGTGTCACATGATCCTTCAGAAACATTCTAATATGATGATGAGTTGCTGCTCAAGAAACATTTAGGATTATTATCAATGTTGAAAACAGTTGTGTAAAACATTTTTTTCAGGATTCAACCTTTGAACGGTCGTACAATGTTGCAAAAGCTTTCTATTTCAGATAAATACTGTTCTTATGAACTTTCTGTTCATCACAGAATCCTAAAATTTTTTTTTACACAACTGCTTTCAACATTGATAATAATCATAAATGTTCCTTGAGCAGCAAATCATCATATTAGAATGATTTCTGAAAATTCAGCTTTGCCATCACAGGAATAAATTACATTTTAAAATATATTCAAATAGAAAAGTTATTTTAACATTTGAATAATATTTCACAATATTAGCCTACTGTTTTTTTTGTTTTTTTTGTATTTAATAAAATAAATGTAGCCTTGGTGAGCATAAGAGACTTCTTCTAAAAACGTAACTTCTAAAAAATCTTACTAATCAAAAACTTTTGAACGGCAGTATACTTACTATAGTAATAACAGTAAATGATGCATAATTACAAGTAACTAACCCTAACTCTATAGTACATTAGTTACTTAATATTACTCAGTAATTATTTGAGTAAGTACAATGAAACTATGTCACCTTAAAATAAAGTGTAACAGAAACATTTATTCTACATTATATTGAATCTAATACACATATACAGGAGAATAAACGTACAAAGGTAGCTTGATGAGGGAGAAGGTTGGCGGTCCATCAGACACTGGTTATTAGTCTTTCTCAGAGGCTTTTGTCTTTGAGTTCTGGATCTGGATGACCCTGCACCTTCAGAGTCTCTCTTAACATCCTTATTAAGATGAACTGATTTGACTGAGAAGTTTGGATGCTGAAATATATGGATGTTACCTCTGCACATTCTGTGATAATACATAATTATACATTAAAAACAGTTTCACATGGCAAACATGAATATATTTATATTTGTGGAAATATACAGTAGTGGCCAAAAGTGATGTCCGGAGAGGTGATATTTGTATTATAACTATGTAATAAATATGAGGAATAAATATATCTAAGAGGGGAGAGTAAAACACCGAACTTCAGCTACAGATTTTACTATGCAAAAATAAAATGCATATATTGGCTACAACATAATCAGCTATTAATATTTAGCTAGTTCTGTCTTGTTTTTGCATGTGTTCATAATGTCTTTGTATGATAGCCTGGCCCAAAATTATGTCCACACAATTTGGCATGTTTCATCGCATTATCACAAACAAAACAGCTGACTCCAAGCACAACTACGCAATATGCTTATAAAATCTTAAAACACATTTTAAATAATACTTTAATAAAGGGTGAAGATGTCAATTTTCCTAGGCCGGACATCACTTTTGTCCATACAACTACAGCGTAGTCATTTTCAAGGCTGTACATCCTCCATAGGAGAGGAATATTTTGAGATTGTTGTCTGTTGGTATTCATAAATAATTTAAGCAAGAGCATACCTTGCCATCTTCTTAAAGCCATAAGCAATCATTAAAGTAAGGAGAGCAGTAACATCTTTAAGCATCTTTAATGTGGAGAGTTCACAGAACTGAAGATGGTAATATATAAGAGAGGCCTGAGGAGATCAAGTTGCGAAGATGTTAAAGAAGCATGTGTGAACATATAATGAGATGTTCAAAAACACTCCAGAAGCGCTCTCCTAGACAGCATGCAATCGTGAATTCAGCTCCCTTTTCGCATGAATGGTCAAATACAGACACAGTTGTCAAAATGCCCACCATGTGGAGTATCTCATGTAAATACAGTCGGTTATGGCTTAAGTGAACATAAACAGCTCGGCTGTGTCAGTATATTAGATCCTAGCATTCGTTCTTAAAAGTGACAGCAGCCTAAAATACCTGTCTGTGTCATTAATGTTAATCAAACAATAAAAGATGTGAAATAAATGTATACATGGTAAATAAACCCACTGTAGGCTACCTGAAAAATTTCATTTGTAACTCTGTCGTTTGTCTTATTGTTTGTAATTTGCTTATTTATTCTTTTTTATAAAACAAAAACTATATGATATATATCGTTATCATGAAATAAACTTTTTCATATGAAATATGTGAAATGTGGGGGTACCTGTCCATCCCGTCCCATGAGAAATCTGGTCACCCTACATTAGCTAAAAATAAGTAAAAAAAATAAAGGGTTAAAATGTTAAAACGGCTTGCCATACTGAAACACCGTTCTTGGCTGTTCTTTTCCAGATAAACACGGGAACTTGCTGTTTGACTTTCTCCTTAACAGGCAATGCTGTCGTGAAATTATGTTTACTATCATCGTTTTATTATATTTTCATGTTGCTCAGATTGCCTCAAATATTTCATAATCATTGGCTTATTATGAGCATTATGATTTAACTGAATGTAAGACCTTAAAGGATATTGAATATTTAAGACCTGAAAGGATCGGTTACCCGGATCATCAACGATAACAGCCAATATTTCCCAAAAAATCCGTCGTTGATCATTTTTCTTTATTTTTCAATGGTTTTATTCTTTGTTGCGACTTCCTACTCATTATGCTGTGTCAATTTTTCAAATGAGCTGCTATGGGAATTGTGCAGGTGAGAATCTCGAGTGCCGTTTGGTAACTATAGAAACATATTTGAATGGTCATTACCAGCGTTAGAAAGCAGAGGGCACAAACTCCCTTTATTTCACACTTGTGCTCAACCGGCCGGAGTCCACTAGAGGGCCTCAGTAAACCTTTAATATACCAAATAACGTGCAAAATATTGCATAATATTTCGTATTCTGGAGAAAAATACACGAACTATACAAGCACTTAACAAAATTGACGATGTTGTCCCCACAATTGTCAGTGGCTTTAAACATTTGTATTGGCTAAGTAGGCCTAATACTATATGCAATTTGTATTGGCCAAGAAACCACTGCTCTAGTCAGTGCACTTACATCGCATCGATTTTCTGACAGTGATGCAATCTGAGATAAGGTATCGCAAATCTAATGTGTCCTTTATATGTAATGCAATAATGCTTAAATTTCTTTGTACTGTGGGTGAAGTGTATATAGCTACTACATCCGGTTAGAATACAAATAACCAGGTTTTCCCGGGTTTCTTTTATAAGGAACATTAACCACAGTTCCCTTAGTTCTGAGCATCAATAATCATTTGATTAAATATATGAACTACAGTTCATAACATTCAAAACACCCGAATAGTACAATGACTATATCAGACTTGTAAACCTGTCAGTCTTTTGTGATTTTAAGGTGACGTAGTTACATTGTAATTACTCAAATAAGTACTGAGTAATATTAATTAACTACATGTACTTACTATTGAGTTACAGTTAAGGTTTAGTTTAGGGATAGTTACTTGTAATTATGCATAATTTACTGTTGTTGTTGTTATTATTATAGCAAGTACATATAACGTGTACATCAATGTAAAATAAATTGTTACTTAAGCATGATATAAATTGTACTAATCCTGTTGCATTGCATTACTTAAGTAAAAATGTAAATAATTAGTTTAAACAAGAAAACAGGTAACCGAAATAAATTTTAAATACTTTTATTATCTTGATAGAACATTTTATAATCCGCTTATAACATTCACAGTATTGTACACCTTGACCCATCTGATTATAATAAAAACACAAGCGTCTAAAGAGTTTAATTTTGTGATTCTCAAAAGAAATAGAAACCTCCTTTCCAGAATTCTAATATACATACAAAAGTACAAGAATAAGAAAAATACTTTCCATAATTTACACATATATATAAAACGCTCTTTTTATAAAAAGGGCTCCTAGTGTACAAAAGTGTCCATCATTACATATTTCTATTTATACATATATTTTGACATACACAAAAAAATAATGCTCATGTGGTATTATTGGTGCTCTGATTGTGTGCTGTTTATCACTTTCTTTTTTAAAAAACCCAGCGCATCACTTTCCATTTACTCTGTCCATCCAGAGAATGCCAATAAAACATATTAAATTAAATACAGATAACAAAACAAAGTGACAGTTCACGCTTCTCCAGCTGTCTCTTACTATACGTTTCAAATCACCCTCCGGTTTCACTAACAATGTTGCTGTGAAAACCTGAGGCAATGAGTGTCAGTCGTGCAGATGTTACGTCTAGACCTGTTCAAATAAACTAGATTCTCTTTCAGACTCAAGGCTACCTTGATAAATGTCAGTTTTGCTGCGAAGTAACACGTAATTTGTTTTGCAGATCGAGTTAAACCAGATAACGCTCAGCAGATGAGGCTACACCTTCATGAATCACGCCCATCAGTTATGACACGGAAAGACTGGCTTCCTAATTATTTCACTAACTGAGAATTTAAAACTGAAGATGTCCTTCAAAGCATTTGGAATACATATTAGTAACATTTTCATACATCCCCAAATATAGTCATGATAAAGGAGAATTAGCTCATCAGCCCAGCTGGAATGAAGTTCCTTCAAGCGCTGGGATGTTTTTGCATTTCACCGTCCTTCCTCCATCAATGCCAGTAGGTTTGATAGACAGCCTTTGAAGCGCTGGACGTCCCGAGGCAGGTATCTCCACAGTCTAAACAAGCGTTCACCTGGGAACTCGTTGCCTGAAAACAGCGCTCGGGTCTGTTGGACATTAGAGAAACCAATATTTGGCTCGGAGTCTGACAGTGTCCACCTCAGTGCCGTTTCTGTAAGATTATACTTTAAAAATATGAGTGAACACACACATACACACACTCACCATGGCTAAAAAAGCCTCACAGCTTTGGCCATCAGGAGTGGACTGTGTGGAAAAGGTCCCAATGTGCAGAATTCTGGCCTTTCCAAACATGAAAGGAATTTCCTTTTTTCTCTTTACAGAAAAACAGACCGAGTCAATGAGAGGTCGAGTCTTTCTGAAGTTACGCCGCACCGGTGCCAGTTAAGTATATAGATTCCTATTTTTCTGGAGGGGGGGTGGCTAAAAACAAAGCAAGAAAAATGGGTTGACGTCCTTCAAAAATAAAAAACCTGTGCGAAGGTGCTTTTTTCGACAATAAAAATCAAAATTCAAACCATTTTATAAACCTTAAAGGCATAGTACACCCAAAAATAAAAATCTGGTCACTCATCCTCATGTCAATCCAAACCTGTATGACTTTCTTTCTTTTGTGAAACATAAGAAGTGTTTTTTGTCCATACATTGGAAGTCAATGGCAACCCAAACTGTGTGTTCCACAGAAGAAAGAAGTCATACCTGTTTGGAACAACATGACGGCAAGTAATTTCCAATAATTGTATTTTCGGGGTGAACTATTCCTTTAAATGTATCAAGACAGAAGAGAACAGAAACCCCCCCAAAAAGTTTCCATTTCCATGTATGAACAAAACCCAATATATTCAAACATTGTTTTTTTTTAAGCCAACTTGGGTGTGTTAAAGGGATAGTTCACCCAAAAATAATTTACTTACCCTCATGTTGTTTCAAACCTGTATAAGTTTCTTTCTTCTGCTGAACACTTAAGATATTTTGAAGAATGTTGGTAACTAGACAGTTGACGGTAGCCATTGACTTCCATAGTGTTTTTTTTTCCTACTATGGAAGTCAATGGGTGCCGTCAACTATCTGGTTAACAACAAAAGACAGAATCTTATACAGGTTTGGAACAACTTGAGGGTCAGTAAGTAATGAAAAATTCATTTTTGGGTGAACTATCCCTTTAAAATGGCTTTTGAACAAACAAGAGTGTGAAAGAACAAGTTTAAAGCCAAAACCTATTTAAATGTTGTCATAAAGGGACTGATTTTAATGCTGCACTTCCAGTCTCTCACGTACTGCACATTTTTGAGTTTTTCGATATTAAAAATGTGATTAATAAACACATGAATTAGTAGTGAGATGAATGCAAATAACACCACTTCAAAACCATCATGTAGAGCACATTTTGGTGGACATTTTCAGCAACAGAAACTACGATCAGCATCAGGATGAGATGATATGAGCAAACAAGCATAATCAACACTGATCAGATCCGATTGAACACTCTAATATTTATCTCCACCTCCTCATCATCTTCATCATCAATGCAAGTGGCATCATAAAAAGTGAGATGAATCCACAACAAGACACATCATTTTCACAGAGGCGATTTGTTCGATTTGTCCTCTGAGTGATAACGTCAGGCATCCCAGTAGCAACTAGCACACTTCCTTGGAGTCAATAGAGATGAATATGGTTGATTTTTCCCAAAAGAAGAAAAAATAACTAAGGCGAGAGGAATGGAGAGCCATAAGGCACTTCCAAACAGTGCAACCTGTGTGATCTGGGTGAGGGACCTCATTCACAGGGAATATTGTGAATAGGTTGTTGTTTGTGACCGAAAAATAATAGTTGATCATGTAACAGTTCCTTCACTTTCTTATAAATGTGCATAGGGCTCCTACTGTGGTGTGAATCCTACTGTAGCTCACAACGTAATGAAGTTTCCGTCCTCTCTCATGCTTTCTTGGCTACTGCTTGTTTTGGTGGGGCTGCCGTTATGTGTAGGAGTGGTCAGAGAGCTTAAAGAGCTGCTACTGGGCAAGGAAACACTTTGTGGGAGGGGCCTGTGTGCAAATGCACCTGACGACAGGGCGTTACCATGGCTGCCGTTGCCATTAGTCATACGGTGTGGCATGTACAGGTTGTCGTTCTCGATGATAAGGTCAGTATCATCGTCACTGTCGCCCTCAGCCACACTGTTGCTGTTGCTGTATTGGCTGGCATTCTGTGAGGCGGGGCTGGGGGCGGAGTCATGTGAGAGGGCGGAGCCTCCCGAGCCAGCGGAACTATTGCCGGCAGATGTTTTACTTGCACGGTGCATCGTGTTGTTGCGCTGATTGGCGGGTTTCACCGTCACGATGAGGTTGTGACTATTAGCCACCATCATGTCGGTAACCTGGTCCAGTGATTTCCCGGCCACATCAATACCATTCACCTCCAGAATCTCGTCATTGACTCCCAGCAACCCCGTGCTCTCTGCCAAACCGCCTTTCACAAGGCGGGAGATGAAGACGCCAGGAACTTTCTCCACCCCTTGGGGAGTGACGCGGACACTGACGCCATCACGGATGTAAAAGCCGAGGGGTTTGTGGGTGCCGTGCTTGTGCAGACGGACACGGAGATGCGTCTCGGGTAAGATATCCACATCTATGATAGAAGAGATCTGGCGGAAATCCTGCGGATTGCTGATGAGCAGTGCTGGTTTGGACTTCTGTTGCGCCTGACGCAGACCAGCTAGGCCCTTTTTTCTTCTCTGAAGAGAGCCTGTGGGGAACGGCACAGAGTCGTCTACATCTGAGGAGAGAGAGAAAGAGAGAGAAACTAGTTATATGTACAGTATATATATGATATGCTGATAAATTCAATATAATTTTTTTGTAACATTATAAAAATGTCTTTACTGTCACTTTTGATCAATTTATTGTACTTCTTGGAAGATTAAACAAAAATGTTTTTTAATGTCTTTAAAAAGGTCAGTATTTTTTTCTTTCTTTTTTTTTAAAAGAAATTAATTATTTTATTCAGCAAGGATGTGTTAAATTGTTAAAAAATGACAGTAAAGACTTGTGATGTTATAAAAGATTTCTATTTTGAATAAATGCTGTTCCTTTTAACTTTTTATTCATCAATGAATCCTGAAAAAAAGTATCACAGGTTCCAAAATATATTAAGCAGCACAACTGTTTCCAACATTAATAATAACTGAGCATCAAATCAGAATATTAGAATGATTTCTGAAGGATCATGTGACACTGAAGACTGGATGATTAATGATGCTGAAAATTCAGTTTTGCATCAAATAAATAAATTATATTAGTATATTAAAATGGAAAACCGTTATTTTTAAATTGTAATACAAACCCGATTCCAAAAAAGTTGGGACACTGTACAAATTGTGAATAAAAACAGAATGCAATGATGTGGAAGTTTCAAATTTCAATATTTTATTCAGAATACAACATAGATGACATATCAAATGTTTAAACTGAGAAAATGTATAATTTTAAGGGAAACATAAGTTGATTTTAAATTTCATGGCAAAAAAAATTGGGATAAGGCCATGTTTACCACTGTGTGGCATCCCCTCTTCTTTTTATAACAGTCTGCAAGCGTCTGGGGACTGAGGAGAAAAGTTGCTCAAGTTTAGGAATAGGAATGTTGTCCCATTCTTGTCTAATACAGGCTTCTAGTTGCTCAACCGTCTTAAATCTTCTTTGTCGCATCTTCCTCTTTAAGATGTTTTCTATGGGTGAAAGATCTGGACTGCAGGCTGGCCATTTCAGTACCCGGATCCTTCTTCTACGCAGCCATGATGTTGTAATTGATGCAGTATGTGGTCTGGCATTGTCATGTTGGAAAATGCAAGGTCTTTCCTGAAAGAGACGATGTCTGGATGGGAGCATATGTTGTTCTAGAACTTGGATATACCTTTCAGCATTGATGGTGCCTTTCCAGATGTGTAAGCTGCCCATGCCACACACACTCATGCAACCCCATACCATCAGAGATGCAGGCTTCTGAACTGAGCGCTGAAAACAACTTGGGTTGTCCTTGTCCTCTTTAGTCCGGATGACATGGCGTCCCAGTTTTCCAAAAAGAACTTCAAATTTTGATTCGTCTGACCACAGAACAGTTTTCCACTTTGCCACAGTCCATTTTAAATTAACCTTGGCCCAGAGAAAACGCCTGCGCTTCTGGATCATGTTTAGATATGGCTTCTTTTTTGAACTATAGAGTTTTAGCCGGCAACGGCGAATGGCACGGTGGATTGTGTTCCCCGACAATGTTTTCTGGAAGTATTCCTGAGCCCATGTTGTTTCCATTACAGTAGCATTCCTGTATGTGATGCAGTGCCGCCTATGGGCCCGAAGATCACGGGCATCCAGTATGGTTTTCCAGCCTTGACCCTTACACACAGAGATTGTTCCAGATTCTCTGAATCTTTGGATGATATTATGCACTGTAGATGATGATAACTTCAAACTCTTTGCAATTTTTCTCTGAGAAACTCCTTTCTGATATCGCCGCAGCATTGGGGCAATTGGTGATCCTCTGCCCATCTTGACTTCTGAGAGACACTGCCACTCTGAGAGGCTCTTTTTATACCCAATCATGTTGCCAATAGACCTAATAAGTTGCAAATTGGTCCTCCAGCTGTTCCTTATATGTACATTTAACTTTTCCGGCCTCTTATTGCTACCTGTCCCAACTTTTTTGGAATGTGTAGCTCTCATGAAATCCAAAATGAGCCAATATTTGGCATGACATTTCAAAATGTCTCACTTTCAAAATTTGATATATGTTATCTATATTCTATTGTGAATAAAATATAAGTTTATGAGATGTAAATTATGTAAATTATTGCATTCCTTTTTTATTCACAATTTGTATAGTGTCCCAACTTTTTTGGAATCGGTTTGTAATATTTCACAATATTACAGTTTTTTTTTCTGTATTTTTGATCAAATAAATGCAGGCTGGATGAGCATAAGAGAATTATTTAAAAAACATTAAAAATAGTAATAGTATATATATATATATATATATATATATATATATATATATATATATATATATATATATATATATATGATATGCTGGTATTAGTAATTATATTATATTATATTATATATATATATATATATATATATATATATATATATATATATATATATATATATATACACACATATACACATATATATATATATACACATATATATACACACACACACACACACACACACACACACACACACACACACACACACACACACACACACACAAATAGAAAAAAAACTGAATATAGAAAGTGGACCTCATTTTGCATCCTAGACAACATTTATTTATGGTGTGCTAAAGACTGAAACTATAGACAAACTGAGACGTGCTGCTTTCATCTCCTCCCTATCAAATTCTTCCTGTCGACTGGCCTAATAAAGAAAGAGACTCTCCTCCTCACAACTCCACAAAAACCCACCATTTGTCCACTAAATTTAGAAAGATCTTCTGTACACACTGCAGTGCAGGTTTATCACTGGCATAAAATACTGTTCCCTGTTACTAAAAATGAACTCAAGGAGATACAAAGCGCCTCGCTATGTTATTCACCATCTGTTCTACCAGTATCACATCACTGTGACCTCATTTATAAAATTGATCCCTATAAATCAATCAATGTGAGATTTATTATTTTCAATGTTCTCTAAAAGAATTCAATATGACATCGATTTCTGAATGTTTATATCGAGCAATAATAAGGTTTGGCACAGAAGAAACCAGATCATAATAAAAACCGATTGGGAAAAATGGATGGATGAACAAACAAGGATTGTAATAAATCTGTCCAAGGCACTTGCAATAGGTCAAGGGTCACGAGATGGAATCAGATTAAAAGGCAGATTAATCAAAGCCTCTCTCCCCACACATTATATTCAATGTTCAGAAGATCTAAACAATCACAGCTGACATATCTGACAAAAACAAGACTTGTTTTAGCCGATGAGCAGGTAAGAGAGAACAGTGGGCCCTCCTGACTGGTATCTGGTGGGAGATAACATGCGTCAGCAGAGAGAATGTTTTTGGTTATTTTTAAACTACAGCAGGGGTTTTGAGCGTGGGTCTTTATGCTCTTTTTTGTGATTATGAGAGCACAGCCTGCTAGTAGAAATAGCAGGAAGCCATCAACACCTTCCCCTCAGTCTGCTGACTAACATTAAACCGTGTGCCTGTTTTTTTGCATTGCGCTCATTTAACTCTATAGCCTAATAGACAACATTCTAGATCGTTACATTTTCTGAAGATTTCGAAAAGGATAGAAAGACATATAGGGCATTGGAACAACAGCAGGGTGAGTAAAAGATGGCTTTATTTTCATTTCAGGGTGAACTATCCCTTTAAGTAGTATTTACTTAATTACTTCATGAATGTTAAGTTCAATAGTTAGTAGATTTTACTTGATAATAACAGGTAAGTAGTACTGAGCAGTAACAGTAAAATTGACAAAATGTGTTAGTGAAAATTGTTATGAGGATTTTATCATCAAGTAAATCCAAAAGTTATTTTTTTCAGTGTGTATATATATATATATATATACATATATACATATATATATATATATATATATATATATGCGCATATGTGTGTGTGTGTGTGTGTGTCCATAAAAGTTGCTAATTTAATTTATGGGGGAAAAAGAATAAAGCAGTGTTTCGATTCCATGTTTTCAGGAGAAAAAAAAAACGGTTTACAGTAAGGAACAGTTCCATATTTCCACTTAAGCTTGGTACGGCATGGCACAATTACAAACTGTTCTCAACCTGGAATTCTCAGCACGGAATGTGTGTAGTGACATTGGTCACTTGTCTGTTGCCTGGCTGCAATTTTCTCTGTAGCTGGCTAAGCGCACTATTTGAGCTAAGTTAACACAAGTTAATAATGAAACTGAAAGAAATATCTGAGCATCCCCATAACACTGTCGCTATTAACATCTCGTATTGTCTGTAAACTCATTATCGTGATGCATTTGTATTACATTCCAAAGCGCTCTGTTATATCAGTCCCACAGTGGAAAATGAAACCGTATCCGTACCAGCTGGGCCGGATCGGCACAGAATGGACCGTTTAAGCAATGAGAACGGTTTGGCCTGACAGCGGAAAAGCAGCTTAAGTCTCCTTAGGAAAAAAATTTATCCATCTTAAATGAACATATTTCCTTTATGTACAGTTTGGAAATTTTATTTATAGCTTGGTGTTTTCATCTAGCATTTTTTGATGCAATAAAATATGTGGATGGCAGTGTTATTTTTGTACTATTATAGTATTTATTAAGATATTAAATTAGCTTTTATTTTTATATTTTCAGTTTTCATTTAATTTGTTTGTTTAGTAAATTTGTTAATTGCCTTTTTTATTAAAAGCTCTTTATTAAGCTTTAAATTTATTTTTATTTCAATTTTAGTTTTAGTAATTTTATTAATTCAACATTTTATTTCAGTTATTTGCTAAGGCAACATTTGACTTTTTTTTAGGTTTTTTAGGTTTTTTAAGTTTATTTATATTTTATTTTATTATATACAATTTTTAATAGTTTCCATTTTAGTTAACAATAACACTGGTGGATTGAAAGAAACCATAGCAAATTACATTCTGGTTACAAAATATGTCTTCGGTCCATTCCAGTTCCAAGTTTGTAGGATTGTTTTTCACTCATTTTCATTATCTGCCAGGCAAAAATCCTGAATCTATTCACTTAGGAAAGAAATAGCACGGTGTACAAAATGTATCTTAATAGCAGTACAAAGCTTAGTAGAACATTAAAAACATATATCCATACCCTACAATCCCCAACAACTTAAAATATGTTTCTTGGTTCAATACCATTTCAAACCATCTGTCCAGCATGCACCTCTAGAGGCGATCACATGATAGGGATTATATTAATTAGTCTGTTTGACTACAGGCCCAGGTTTGTTTTAAGAGCCACAAACAGTAGATTATCAGATCGCATCTAATTAATTACCATCAGGCTCCAGGGGCCTGCATGTGGATGGGGTGATGGGTGGTGAACTCTGACCCCCGTGCTCATATGGAGAATATGACACACTACGGAAGGCAAAAACAATAGAGCTATAAGCTATAATGTGTGTTTGTGTGACCCCATATTTAATCTGCATAAATGTGTAAATATTTTGCCTGAGCGCAGACAGTATTGTCCGTCGCACATGACCGCCTGTGTGTGTCTGTATTTATGAAGACTGTATGTAGCTCATATAGTATGCAGCACACACTGCCCCTCTCCCTGTCTCACTACATTAGTCTGGTGTCTGGACCCCCACAGAGATCAGGATAGCCTCTGTTATTAAACCTGCTCACGGGCTAGAGAGTGAGAGAGGCAGACGGGGTACCCAGGGGAGGGTGAGTGGGAGGCATAGAGGGATCCTGCCAGACAGGCAAGTCAGAGAGGGTGATAAAGGGCTGGCCTGAGGGTCTACAGCAGGTCCAACAACACTCTTGGTTAATATGTGGAGGCGGAGACCACGCTAACAGCCAGCCCTGTCTCCAAACTGCGCATTATGTGTTAAGATGTACAGCTGAAGTGCTAATTTTCATGTGGGTGTGTGAGTGTACATTAGGTCCGTGAATTGTGGAATCTTGTAAACATTACTAATTAACGAAATGACGTGATGCATTAGAGATCAGAAGCTAATGCATCAAGCTCTCAAGGATGATTAAGAGACACCACCCCATTTGCAATCTCTCTCCCACACACATACAAACATCCTCACACAAACAATAGGTCCAAAGCTCCTGACTGTGACTAAAATGCTCACAAATGCGACAAAAAAGAAGACTTTGTGACAATTTACATTCTAGACAATCGGTACAAGCTTGTGTGCATTCATATGCATTCGTGTTTGTCTGTTATCATCTTGTGAGCTGTGGTTCAGTTATGAACACAGTGAGAGCTGTGATGTTCAATTTGTGAACAAATGACTCTAATGAGCCGGTTCTTTTTAATGTGACAGTCAAGCTGGCAAGCGCGCTATTTGAGCGAAGTTAACACAAGTTAATAATAAAATTAACATCCCCCATAACGTTATCTCTATTTACATCTTATATTGTCTGTAAACACTTGCATTATCGTGATGCATTTGTATTACATTCCAAAGCGCATTCCAAATCTTTGATCATAACCAAAATTAAATATTTTTTTAAAAAAAATTGTGAATTTTTTTATTTTTATTCATGCCTTAAAATAGCTTGAATGTAACTCTACACCCTTGCTTTATTTAGAATACGAGTATGTATGAATAAGCAAATGACCCCCGCCTCCACAACCTGGATAACCTGGATTTTCTTGAGACTCACCTGCTGCAGAAAATAGTTAATGATATGCAGGGCCGTAGCTAGGGAATTCTGGGCCCCCTGAAAAAACACTGATGTGGGCCCCCACCGCCCTCCACTCATATCATATACAGTATATGATATGGCCATATAAATAACATATAAATATTGCTTTTGCTCATTTTATATTAATTTATAAACAAAGTATAAATATTACATCAAAATGGCAATAAGTGATTAATAACTTTTTATGAAACATTGCAAGTCATTAAGCAATTATTCAAGACAAACTAATAAAATAACAACAAATAAAATATAAAAAGTAGGCCTACCAGCAATATAATATATAAAATGTATTTCCAGTCAGTCTAGCTGAGGTAAACATTCAGAAATTAAAGAATGCAGTCTAATGCTGCTGCATAATATTTCATTAAATAAAGCTAAGAAATGTATTCTTCAAGAGCAGTAAGTTGTATTCGCATTATATTGACAGTATACAGTATTGTTATCTTAAAGCTGCACTATGTAACTTTGTGTTCAAAATTAAAAAAAAAATTATATAATGAGTGACTACATCATGAATCCATTTTCCCAAACAGTGTTTTTGTCTTATCCTGAATGATGATGCACTTATAATAAGTGTTTATATTGCGACTATTTTAGTCTGGTTCGGGTCACACTGCTGCGGAGTAGGACAGTACCTGTGTGACTCGCCCTAGACATAAACAGAGAGAAGTAGCTCCGGCTACAATGTTCTTCCGCAAGACGCATGCAGTTTTGTTTATTAAACGCTAGGGCGTCAAAAGTTACATAGTGTTGCTTTAAACGTACACATCAACAGTCAGCAGGTCTGTAATCCTTTTGACAGGAAAATATCTGCACTAACCTGCCTTGATAAACATTTTGATGATTAAGTAGGTAATTAAGACTGATTAAGTAGTTCTCCTGGCCTCCCTCTCCTTGTTTTCATGACATTACTGGTATCCAGATTTTTTCCTGACATTTTCAGTCAGTCTCATTTTAACTGTAACTTCACTTTTAACTTCAACTGTTCTCGGAGCAGTCTTAACTCCGATTGGTTGTTCACTAGCTGGGGTGGAACTTGCGATTTGTCGCTGTTTGTCGCTGCCCTCGGATTAAACCATTTTCATGGAGGGGAGAGACAGGAGTTATTTGGAAAACGTCTTTAAATTGCATGTTTTTGTAGTTTTCATAAAACTCTCAGGCATACAAGCTGACGCTGTAGCATATATACTATAGTGATTCATAACAGTAGGGGAATATAGCATAATTACTCGATTTAGGGGGGCCCCTGTAATTGTCACCACCTTTCACCCGACTAGCGACAGCCCTGATGATATGCTAAATTATATAATGAGTGACTACATCATGAATCCATTTTCCCAAACCGTGTTGTGGTCGACGTGATTGGTTACAAGGTAGTTTTTTAATCAAAAGAAACACCAGCGATTTCAAACCGCTTTTTTGAGACTTTTTTTCACTGCATGTTTAAGGAGAAAATACTCACCATCAGCAATAGAGCTCCGGAGGTCACGTGACCCATTCTGTTTACAACTCCATTTTGGCAGGCATGAACAGCCGGCGCCAGCATGAGTTTCAAGGCAACGGAGTTCACTGCGCACTTTAATTCAAAAGACATAGACCTGTACATAACAAAACTTAATAGATTAAACATAACAGATCCCTATAATGCCCCCGGGGTGCTTTTCACGTGTATCGATAAATGAACGGATAGCTTTCCTGTCAGGACACCTGTTGCACCAGCTGTGCGCAAGTTACAACTAGCCTAGTTTTGACATAAATGGGCACTAAGTTACATCTTATGCACTACTAAATATTTTTGCGTTGCACCATTAAACTTAGTTGAAGCCTAAATCTACGTATAAACTAAGCATTTATGGAAGCCTCCGATCAGGAGTAACATTAACAGATAAAATAGCAGGCAGACTGAACTGCATCAATTACATGACAGACTTCAATTCTTTACACGTATATGATAATGCTGACATGTACACGCGCTTACATTTTAAGAGAGAAAACATGTGAATAGATTACTGTTAGCGGTTAACACGAACCTGTCCAAAACAGCGCCGCTGTGTGCATCTGTCCCATCGGCCCGTGTTGTGCATATCAAATAAAATCAGTCATAATCAATAAATGTAATTTCTTATTTTTTTGTTTCAGTATTTATTTATTGATCCTTAATTTCATTTCAAATAGCCTACAGTTTCTGAATGTTATTTAAATATAAAAGCACTTAAGTTATTCATGATTCATTATCGTATTTAATGGTAACTTATTTTTATCATTAGTTACGTGAGGCAAAAGTAGTTATAATGAAGAATAAACTGAAATTCATGGCATTTCAACAACTTACTACGATAAAATTATTTCCCCTTTGCTTTCCCCCACCTATTCTGGCATGCTGGCGCACAGCAGCTGTCCACCATGTTGAAATAGTAAGGTTTAAACAGTCTGGTTTTAAATTATTGTTTGACCACTATACACTCACCTAAAGGATTATTAGGAACACCTGTTCAATTTCTCATTAATGCAATTATCCACCAATCAACCAATCACATGGCAGTTGCTTCAATGCATTTAGGGGTGTGGTCCTGGTCAAGACAATCTCCTGAACTCCAAACTGAATGTCAGAATAGGAAAGAGAGGTGATTTAAGCAATTTTGAGCGTGGCATGGTTGTTGGTGCCAGACGGGCCGGTCTGAGTATTTCACAATCTGCTCAGTTACTGGGATTTTCACGCACAACCATTTCTAGAGTTTACAAAGAATGGTGTGAAAAAGGAAAAACATCCAGTATGCGGCAGTCCTGTGGGCGAAAATGCCTTGTTGATGCTAGAGGTCAGAGGAGAATGGGCCGACTGATTCAAGCTGATAGAAGAGCAACTTTGACTGAAATAACCACTCGTTACAACCGAGGTATGCAGCAAAGCATTTGTGAAGCCACAACACGCACAACCTTGAGGCGGATGGGCTATAACAGCAGAAGACCCCACCGGGTACCACTCATCTCCATTACAAATAGGAAAAAGAGGCTACAATTTGCACGAGCTCACCAAAATTGGACAGTTGAAGACTGTTGCCTGGTCTGATGAGTCTCGATTTCTGTTGAGACATTCAGATGGTAGAGTCAGAATTTGGCGTAAACAGAATGAGAACATGGATCCATAATGCCTTGTTACCACTGTGCAGGCTGGTGGTGGTGGTGTAATGGTGTGGGGGATGTTTTCTTGGCACACTTTAGGCCCCTTAGTACCAATTGGGCATCGTTTAAATGCCACGGCCTACCTGAGCATTGTTTCTGACCATGTCCATCCCTTTATGACCACCATGTACCCATCCTCTGATGGCTACTTCCAGCAGGATAATGCACCATGTCACAAAGCTCGAATCATTTCAAATTCGTTTCTTGAACATGACAATGAGTTCACTGTACTAAAATGGCCCCCACAGTCACCAGATCTCAACCCAATAGAGCATCTTTGGGATGTGGTGGAACGGGAGCTTCGTGCCCTGGATGTGCATCCCACAAATCTCCATCAACTGCAAGATGCTATCCTATCAATATGGGCCAACATTTCTAAAGAATGCTTTCAGCACCTTGTTGAATCAATGCCACGTAGAATTAAGGCAGTTCTGAAGGCGAAAGGGGGTCAAACACAGTATTAGTATGGTGTTCCTAATAATCCTTTAGGTGAGTGTAGATACCAATGCTACAGCCGCTCTAGCGCTCCCCTGATTGCCTGCCAAAATGGTGGAGTTTAGGCTGCGTGACATCAACCTCCGGAGCTCTATGGTGTTGACTTATGATTTTGCACACGGTTTGTCTTAACACATATTAAAAACACCACATAGACATATAAACAACATTAAAAACTTGCTTTTCACCACAGGGGGTCAATGTTTATATGTGAATAAAAGCGATCATATAAAGCGGTCAAGTCTCTTCAGAAATTTTGGACAAAAAAAATGTAAATTCATATGGATTAGTTTTACGATCTCTTTAAACTTTTTGAAGAGTCAAAGTGTCAGTTGCGTAGCTGTCAATGGAGGGACAGTAAGCGCTCAGATTTCATCAGAAAGATCTTCATTTTTGTTCTGAAGATGAACAAAAGTCTTATAGGTTTGGAAAAACTTTCAACCTGAAAGTAATATACCCACAATGCGAGTAATCAAATGACCCTATCATCAACCTGTTTCCACAGCAACCTTGCATTACTGTGATACTGTATGTATAGTGTCTGTTGGGTTCAGATCGCGATGCATTTTCAACTCAGAGTCGGACAAGAGTAACAGCATTACTGAAGCATTTATCAGATTATGCTAGTCTGAAGGAGAAAGCAGCTAGTATTACAAATAACCACTTGCAGTTTAGACAGAAGGAGACAAAGTTTTTCACAAGCAGACTCACCTGAAAAATACCATAAAAACATCAAAACTCCTGCCAGGTGTCTGAGGCCTCCAGGCACAGACTGAGCAGAGCTTTGTGAACATTGCTCTCTGGATTACAAAGATACAGAGAGACTTTAGAGACTTCCTCAGACAAAGCGCACTGGGGAAGGGTTGTGCCTTTCCCCACACAGAAACATCTGCAGACAAGACAGATACTTAGTATCTAAATACACTTTATGTCACTTTATGTATTATGAAGCTCACCAAGTGCCATAGTAAAGTAGCATTTTATATAATCATATTAACTATAAACATATGAAAGTATCTTTTATGTTTTGAGTCTTTGGTCACTATATTGAATAATACTCCGGATTAAGAGTGCATGACAATGTACTATGGTACCAATAGTACATTCAAGTCTTGTAAGGAAAACAAGAACTGTTCAACAAAACTTAAATTCTTCTCAGACCAATATCAGAACATCATTATTTCCTCCAGTTCCTTGGTGAAGTATATTATTGTAGAACAGGATAGCTTATTGACTCATGATACTACCTCCGGGCCGTGTGTTATGCCTGTATAGGGGAGCTTATTTACCCAGTGTTAACACATAATAATGTGGTGTTATGGCAAGGCTGGACAGCTTATTGACTGTGACCCTACACAGCACATTGGTAGGTTATTAGCAGACTCATATATCATGCTGACCGTGGAGCCAGTGTCTCTCACCAGCAGAGAATGGCTGCTGTGTGTTTGAGGTGTTGATGTGATATTGGACCTGCATTGAGAGACAATGTATGACAATATGAACAGAATTAAATTGTTTAACGTGTTATTCTGTTGGAAAAAAGAAACTTTTATCTTAATGAAAATGTAGGGCTGTCAATCGATTAACGTTTTAATCAAAATAATGATGTGTCAATTCATGAAATCTTAATATATTAATTTAATATTTTTTATTAATATTAAAATCATAAATGCTATATATACACACATATTCAATTATATATAATAATGTATAATTATTTGATTTCATTTATTATATATCAATTATATATAATTAGATATGCCAATTAATTATTAAATGAACTGTCAATTTAATGTTTTATTGGTATTATTATTATTATTATTGTTATTTAATTTGTTATATAAAAATGATTGCCAAATAATTAAATTCTGTGTGTATATGTAATAATTAATTAGCATGGCAATAATGTATATATTAAATATAATAATTGAATATATTAATATTAAATCCTAAATCCTATACACATTCAATTATATATAATATAATAAATAATGTATAATTATTTGATTTTATTTATTATATATCAATTATATATAATTAGATATAATTAGATATGCCGATTAATTATTAAATTAACTGTCAATTTAATGTTTTATTAGAATTGTTATTTAATATGTTATACAGAATTGGCAATTAATTAAATTGTATTATATATATATATATATATATAATTTTTTTTTTTACATGCCAATAACGTGTATATTAAATATAATAATAATTTTGGATGTAATTAATTGTACTAAATTGACAGCCCAAGTATAGACTCTTGTCCATTACCAAACCTCTAAAAATGTGGTCTGGTTTTCAGCAACCTCCATTTGCCAGGATTCTGGACAATGTTGTCTCTGTCAGTCTCTCTGTAGACTGCAGGCAGGAACAAAGCACAGGTGGACAAGCTTGTCAAGATGAATAAAACAGGGTGGCAGCTGGAGAGCTGAGAGGACCAGACACCTGATGCTGTCAGAGGAAGGCAGGTGACACTGCCACATCACAGGTGTGTTCACGTGGATCTGGATCTTATTACCTTCACGGCCTAGTGACCGAGAAGTGTCCCTTTCTGTATGCGTTTCTGTAAATCTGCATTTTGATTGTTAACTTGTTTGCTGCTGTAAATATATTTTCAAGAGGGAAGTCTTATTTAAAATAATAGGCAAGTAGTTGCTTCATAAATAAGCTTAGAGTGCATTTTTCTGCAGTACAGGCAACAAAAACAGATTCAACACACTAAACTATGCTTGTACCAATGATTCTGCTACGCAGCATTGTTCTGTTTATGCAGGCAGTGTGAGTACTGTGACCTATTAATATGGGCACTGAAATTAACCACTGTGTAACAGGCTTAAATGTTATCACCTACTGTGAATGTCTGATGTAGGATGTTTGTCTAGTTCTGCATCTGTCCCATGTACTTCCACCCCATCATTCAGTAGCGTGCTTATGGCTTTGTTTGGGTGTGGCTGTCTGAAGTTCACTGCTCTCACACACACACACACACACACACACACACAAATGGTACGTGTGCATGGTCCTGACTGTCTGACCTCATCCTCTGTTACCACCATCTGGAGACTAACCCTTAGCCATATGGTCGCCACGACAACAGCAATCCCCACTGCCACACGTGCAGAAGAGTTTAAGATCCGATCAAACCTAGGACTGAACATTGAGCCACTTACAGACACAGCCACACTTGTGCATTCATCATGTTTTTGATCTCAAATAATAACATGAAGTAACATAAGTAATAAGTCACTCGGTTAGATTTGATTTCAGCACGTTCTGAGAAACATACACACACACACACCCCATTTAGGGATAGTTCACTCACTCTCATCTGTTTTCAAACTTGTATGATCTTTTTTCTTCCATGGAACAGAAAAGGAAATGCTAGGCAGAATATTAAGTAACAAAAAGTAGTCTATATGACTTCTGTTATGCTGGTGTATAACCAGGGCCCGGGGGGAAAATGCCACGAAAGTGACAAAAATGCCCATTTAATCAATTCCTCTTTGTTCTGTTATCTAATGTAATTTATAATTTATAATATTCTATTTTAGTCCTATCTAGTGATGGGTTTAATCCCCAGATACAGTAGTGATCTCAGAGGTAAGCGTTAATGAACGTATTGCTATTATAAAAATAAAAACATTTATTTGACCAAAAATAGAGTAAAAGCAGTAATATTGTGAACTGTTATTAAAATGTAAAATAACTGTTTGCTATTGGAATATACATATTTTAAAATGATATTTACTCCTGTGAAGCTGCAAAGCTGAATTTTCAGCATCATTACTCCAATGTCACATTATCCTTCAGAAATCATTCTAAAATGCTGACTTGCTGCTCAAGAAACATTTCCTATTATCAATGTTGAAAACATTTGTATTTTTATTTTTTTTTACAAAATAATTTTGTGGAAATGTGATACGTAAGCATTTATTTGAAATATTGAAATAGAAATCTTTTGTAACATTATAAATGTCTTCACTGTCACTTTTGATCAATTTAATGCATCCTTGCTGAATAAAAGTATAAAATTCTTTCTTTCTTACTAATCCCAAACTTTTGAACATGTTAACAGTACTTTCATATTTTATGTTGATTTGATAGACGAGACAATTTCTCATACTAACAATTTATTCCAATTAATTGATTTAATTGTAGTATTTGATGTGTAATTATATGTGGTTAGAAGAAAAAAAAAGTGCTAAAAAAGCAACTAAACAAAAGTGCACCTAAATCTACACTCAAGTGGGCAAATATATTTCTGATCCTGTTATAATGTGTACTTTTTTGCTTGTCAGCATCTGTCCCCATTGACATTCACTGTAAACAGCAGAATGTTCTTTTTTGTGTGCCTCAATGGGATGGGGTAAATATATGCTCTTTCCTCACAGTATAATCATAAATAGGACACTACAGATCTACACGTACACAAAATCATCTAAATTCACGTTATTGTGTTGCTTCTCCCACTTAGTTTAAAAATGGAATAGTAAAGTGAAGTTCTTCTAATCAAACAAACAGTACTTCCTATACTGACTTCCTCCTTGAGGTGATGAGGAGGAAATACAGTTTCCCCTTCCAACCTTTGCTGTTTATGAGACAACACTGACATAGAAAGATCCTTTTCTCTTCTCATATGTTCTCCTGGACCATTCATGTGGTGATGCTTGCACTGCTAAATGCTGTGCTGAATGGAAAGAATGATAAACAGCTATTCCCAGCACCGCCGCTGACTATAGAGGAACTATATGAACGGCACGCATTCTCTCCATAATGTCATCAGCTGGCAGGTTGAGCAAGCATTCTTTTTATTTCGCACCGTCCCTCTCGAGCGCAGCACACACCCTTATTTAACACATTTATGTGCTTTTTAACGCATATTTCTGTCTTTCTGTCAACAATTTTGCAAAGTGTCTCACAAATGGCCCTATAAATAAACCTATAACAACATGTGTGTCATACAGGGAGTGGTGCGTACTATCAGAGGCCACTATCAGAACCCAGTCTAACATTAGCCACAACCAGTTTAGCAAGTACACTGTTAAAAATGGAAGCAATGTCATCTCTGTCACGGAATTTCCCCAGTGTTTCTCTCGCTCTCTGTTCTTCACTATGCAGAACCTTCCATTTGTATGGTTGTCATGGTGATTGGCCGTATGATAGTGCACCTGTGGAACAGACCTGTCAATCCAACTCAGACCTGCCTTTGTTCTTTCATTTGCTCTTTGATTGTCTTGGCAACATACCTGTACTGGCTACTGACCTGTCGGGTAACAGTAAAGCAGATGTGCACTGATAAAACAAATGTAAATATTGGACTTATCACATCTCATGACTGTATGTGCAGTTTAACTTCGGTAAAGTGTAGATTTGGCTCTTAAAAGGACTAATTCACCCAAAATACTTCCTCTTGTTTCTTTCTTCTATGGAACACAACAAGGGATTTTTTGAAGAATACCTTAAACTCGCTTTTCAATATAAAAGTGAATGGGGAATGCGACTGTCAAGCTTCAAAAGAGAAAAAAGAAGTTTCCAAAAAATAGTCTATAAGACTATATTCCAAACTTTTTCCTAAGACTATAAGACTAACTTTTCTGAAGCTATATGCTAACTTTGTTGGAGAAACGGACTGAAATTTAATTTATTATTCTCTTACAAGAAAGCCTTGATATCTACCATAGTTCTCTGCCATGGAGGTACACTTCCGGGTCGGAAATATTTTTGAATGTTTTTGGAAGGAGTATGTTATGCTCACCCAGGCTGCCTTAGTAAAAACAGTAACATTGTGAAATGTTATTACAATTTTAAAATAACTGTTTTCTATATGAATATATTTTAAAATGTGATTTATTCCTGTGATGGCAAAGCTGAATTTTCAGCATCATTACTCCAGTCTTCAGTGTCACATGATCCTTCAGAAATCATTCTAATATGATGATTTGGTGCTCAAGAAACATTTCTTAGTATTATCAATGTTAAAAACAGTTGTGCTGCTTAATATTTTTGTAAAAACCATAATATTTTTTAAGGATTCTTTGATGAATAGAACGTTCAAAAGAACAGCATTTATTTGAAATATATAATTTTTTTGTAACAATGTAGAAGTCTTTCACTTTTTATCAATTTAATGCATCCCTGCTGAATAAAAGCAGAGGGGAACCATCAGGGCCCTCATAGAGGGCCTAAACTATTGTAAAACATTATATTTACAAACTTTTAATAAAAAGTCATCAGTTCTAATGTTATTTCAGGAATTTATCTTTTTGAGGAAACAAACCCAAATCTGCCTATTCAGTGTGTGTTGCGTTATGTAGACCCATTTTCTCCATATTAGAATTTTTCCATCTAGCACTTTCAGTTCTGTGAATGGTGGTCCAGCTGTGAAATTACAGAGGGCCAAGCCATAGAAAGTCAATGAGAGATGAATTTCAAATGACAGGAAAATTGACCAATCATATCGTCCCTCTAAATGGGTGGGGCTTGTTATCATCAAGTTTATGACATGTTCCGCCCACTATGGGAAACACCATCGGGGGGAGAAAAACGCTGATAATATAGCTATTTGCAATGGAAATTGCAAGCTTATTTATTATCCACGCAGTTTTCAAGATTCACTTTTAAAGAAAATCTGGAGTCAATCGGCAAAGGAAGACCTACACCAGAGGTGTAGAAAGCCAAAGCTTTTTAAAGCATTTCAACCCCAGCAATTATAAGCGATACCCCTAGTTGACAGCATCAATCAAGATGCTGCTGTGCCAGTCTAATGCTATGATTAATTATCAACATATGCGTACATGTCTGTCGCTAATGTGCTTTGGTCTGAGCTTACATTAAAATATTTTGGTTTTGTGGCCAGTTATCACCATATTCCGCTGAAATGCACACCCGATTATGTGTTGATGCAGTTCTTTGTAATGATGATTTGCACTTTATTACTTTTAGTTTAATTTTGGTGATAATAACTCTCACACTCACTCTGATGTTTGCTTGTGGCATTTCTTGTCAAAGGTAACATGCAGTATTACAGAAGGGGACACAGTAAGCTAGGCTGATATTAGGCTGAGTTTACTCTTTTCCCGAAAAGGGAAGGGGTGCGAGTCATAAGTATGCTGAATAAAAGTATTAATTTCTTAATTTAAAAAAAAAAATGGCTGACCCCAAACTTTGAATGGTAGTGTATATCAGTAAATAACTTCAATTTTCACCTCACAAAGCTTGTCTCTCTAATCACAGAAGACTTTGATCAAAAAAGCACCATAAATGTTCCATATGAATCATTAGCTATATTCAATCATATCAAACCTGGTGCAATGCATTGATGCAACATTTTGAATTGAAACATTAAATTAAATTGTGGGGGAAAATTACATTTTCTTTCTGTTCTTCACATAAAGCTATCCTATAGACTTGTAATACACATGATTTGTGTTAGTTGGATTAGTTTTATGGTCCTTTCGTGGTGTTATTTTGACCTATTTTAAGCTTGACAGCTTTGGTCACTATGAACTGTCCTTGAACGGGAAAGAACTTCAACATTTCTCCCTTTGTTTTTCATGGAAAAAATAGCAACATACAGTTTTGGAATGACTTGAGGGTGCTAAAATAATGACAGAACTTTCATTTGGGGGAACTTCCTTGTCCTTACAACAGGAAACAAAGACAATGTGATAATTATGAAACAGTGTTAAAATACAAAACATGCTACAATATCTTTCTTTCCACTTGATCTCTTTCTTTTTCTTGCCTTTTCTTTCCTCTGTTTTCCATGACTCTTTTTAGGAGCACTTTCAAAGCTTCACAGTGCAAATTGATTATTTTTGACGGTAACTGTTGGGATGATGTTTCCATATCATCCAAGATATCAAAACAAAAACAGCATGGAAGGAGCATGTTACACCGACATGCCATCCAGATAACCCTGTGTACTATACATAGCATACTCATTAAGCATAAGCAAGTGCAGGCATGAACACACACACACACACACTCTCACACCCTAGGGTGCAGAACAGCTGCTGAATCCTCAGATCATTGTGCACAGAATGGGCATGTGGGGAAATATCCTTCCCATTCTTTCACTTCCTGCTCAAAACCAGCAATACAGCCAGTGGGATTTACACCTGCCTGCCACATATGATCTTCCTCACTTATTAGCTGAGGACACACTGCCACACACTCAACTCATTCAACCAAAATGTTTAAGAAAAGGGGGATACAGAAAGTTATTTAGCTTCAAATGAGTTTCTGCCTATAGACAGTATCAGTTACTAATAAGACAGAGTTTTTCCTGAATTCAATATAGTCACACACACAAACACACATCCTCCTCTGTACACACCAAAAAAACATCTCTAGGCTCTGGGGTTTCTCTTGAAGTGCCCATCTTATTAGCCATGTGTTCTCAACGTGGAGAGAAAACCTAGAGAGCTTCGACAGTTAAAAAACCCAGTTTGTTACACTTCTGTACTTTATCTTTTATTTTTGATTTCTCTTGCTGTGAAGTCTGCCACTTCTTTGAAAAGAGAGTATACCATCTTCGCATATACACTGCAACAGTTCAGATGTATTATATATAATAATAGTAAAAAAATAATATATATATATAAATATATATATATATATATATATATATATATATATATATATATATATATATATATATATAAATATAAATATAAATATAAATATATATATATATATATATATATATATATATATATATATATATATATATATATATATATATATATATAAAATTATATATAACTATAATATATATATTCATTTTTTTCATATCTCAAGTTTCATGCCAACAAGTAAGTCATTTTGAACTATTCTATATAAGCACTGCAAACTTTTTTTTCCCCAAAGAGACTTAAAAATGTCAATATTGGATGAGTTAAAAAAACACAGGACCCTTATATCACCAACAAATTTTATATATATATTTGTTATATATATATATATATATATATATATATATATATATATATATATATATATATATATATATATATATTTGTTATATATATATATATATATATATATATATATATATATAAAAAAACACACATTTGCAAACCATCTCAAAGACTTTATATATAGGAAGATGTTGCACTCCAATTGTGAATGGGAGAAAGTGCAATGCCCAGTATTTTTATTATGATTCGAGCATTTAGAATCTAAATTTATGAGACAGTTGTTGTCAGAATTCACTGGTGATTTCAAATATGAAATTTAAGCGTAAGCTTGGCGAACAGTTTGAGAATTTGATGTTTCCCCATTCAAAGAAATAGGAGCTGCACTTGCATGCCTGAGAGGTGTTTCAAAGATGGCCGCCGAGTGAAATGACTTGTCTTAAAGGGACCATCTCACCTCAAATAAATAAGATAAATACAACAAAAATTTTTAATTTTTTTATTTTAAAAAATAATATAAAAACATTTAATAAGAAATTGCTCATAATAATAATAATAATCCATCTAATTCACTAATTTACTTGCTTTAAAAAAAAAAGATGTCCTGAAGTATACGTTTTTTACAAATACAGTAGAGAAATGTGTCTGTTCTATTCACCATCTTACCTGTTTACACAATCACATGCCTTATCACTTTTGGCTAGAAGGTAAACACTTCCTTCACACTGCTCAATTAACCTTGATAAAGTATTAGAAAAATTGTATATCAAGAGTGATGGCATGACTCATATCAAACAGTGACAGAATCATAACAGGGGAGATATATATCCTACTCTAAATTCAAAATAAAATAATTTATTATTACAATAAAAAAAGATGTTTCTCCCGATTGGCCCCCAAAAGTTGCATGGCTGTGTGTAACTGGTCCCCATCTGCTCAGGGAACACCATTATCTGCTGGGATGAATGAGTGTATGACCACTCAGTGGGATGAGCTCATACTAAAAGCCAGATCAATCTCTGTCTCAGTCTAAAAGCCCCAGTCAGAGATATGCGGATGGGGCTGAGATCTGATTAGGGACCTCTGATAATCCCACCAGCTCACGGGATACATCACATCCTAGTGTCAATCAATCTGTTCACAACCAGTGTGTTACATTTATGGTTAGCAGAAAACCTTAAAAACAGCTGTGTTTGTTCTTGGTTCCTGCGTTTATACTTGTGATTGTGTTACTGGGATTATTATAAACATTGACTGGACATTTAAACCCAAATGCAACTTAAACTCAAATATTGTAGTTAGTTTAAGTAAAGCAATATATTAAATGTACCTGGTTTACAAACATTTGTCAGATTGCCTGATATATAGTTGGGGCCGTTTATGTTTTTCACCATAAAATTAAACAGAATATTTTTTACAGACCATAGAAGGAAATGTTTTGCAGCATGTCAAAGTTCCTCTTTCTGTACAGTAAAAATAAATGTGCGTCAAGCTACAAATATGACAAAAACAAAAGTAGTCCATATGACTGAATTATATTCCAAGTCTTCTGATGATTCTGATGAACAGAAAAATGACAACATCATGACACTGATGCATTTAAAAACACATTCCTAAAAACATGTCCTGCCAGTTCCTGTTGTTTTGCTGACACAAACATGTCGACCATCAGACGTCATATATGAACATTAACCTACAATAGCGAGCTTAAATACCTCAGTAAAGGCACTACACAATCAACATTTATTATGGCTTGTCAAATTTGCCCCTATTGGGCGTGAGCAAAAACACACTGTTTTGTGTGTCCCTTTAAATGCAAATGAGCTGCTGCTCCCAGCCCCCTTTCCAGGAGAGGACGGAGCCTTTACAGCTTGTGCTTTGGATACTTCAGCAACAACAAAACTGGAGAATGTCACACAGCCAAACTGTCAGAAATTGTCAGTAGCGATGTTCAGCCACATGTTCGAGTCAGACACTGATGGAGCGACTTAGGGCGGTATCTATGCTAATAGGGCAGATCATCACCAGTCATGGGCGGGGCTTCCCCTTACTCTTCTGTAAGAATAGGGGGAAATATGGAACCGCTCGTTTCGAGAGACTGTTTATGATTTATGGAGATAAAAAAAAAAATTGGTGGATTTTTAACATGGTTAGGCTGGTTGTTTACACACACACTGTGGACACACATCTGTGTTCAAATACCTTAATAAAATAAATAAATAATAATAATAAAATAAAATTTTGCATAATGGGTCCCCCTTTAATGATCAAAACAATTAACACAGCAGTACATGGGAATTGTGGGTACTCTACAAATCTAGCATACCAAGCCACATTAATACTAGTGTAACCCCTTCAGTTCTACTCGCACTGCTCCTTGCAGGATTAAAACCATCAGCATCTCTTAAGGCCAGGGCCCATCTGGGTCACGGCACCAATGTAACCCCTCCGGTTCTACTTGCACCGCAGGACACAGGAAGCGGGTGCGCTAACAAGGACACTAAAGACCGCAGCCTCTAGCATCAGTTGCTAGTGCGCCTCTTAAGGCCAGGGGAGTGAGGTTTACTCACATAGCTGTTTACTAGTTGAACTCTGTTACACTAGATGCAAACGTGATGCAAAACCCAGCTTTTTCTCCCATGGAGAAGATGAAGCTGTAATCACCCACTGACAGCTGAGCCCCCCCAAAACTGTTCCCAGCTGCCACAGCGATAAGCCCTCTCTGGAAATGTGGCTTTCCTCCTCCCCACTTCAAATAGGGTTTGATTAAATGGATCCGCACTGAAAAGCTGGTTACCAGAAATCTGCAGTAGGGTTCTTGAGTACCGGGAAGGGAGCTGGTACAAGGACAAGGGGGGGGCTAATCTAAAGCCGCCTTACTCTTTAAATAGAAAAATAGGCATTTACTAATACTCTAAGCTGCAAACAGTGAGCATTTCATAACCAAACTTGTCAGCATGAACAAGCACAAGACACAAGACTGAGGACAACAGGGAAACACTTGTGAAACGAGATGTGAACTGAGAGGCAGTGTACTTCAAATAACATCTAAATGTGAAAATTCTGTCATATTTTCTTACCATCATGTCCTCAATATGCTCAAAATGAGATTAAGAATCTTTATGTGGCTCTATTTTATGCAATAGGAGTTCATACTACAGCTATTAAGCTCCAAAAATTAAAAAAAAACACCTAAATGTTCCCTTTCAATGCTTAACGGAAAAAGCAACAGATCTTTTCTTCCATATTGTGATGTACATCTGTGTGATATGAATTACTGAAAAAGAAATAAATGTAGTGCGAGTCCATCGGTTGTTGATTGGATGAAGGAAGTTCTAAATGTGAATTTGCAGTCGATTGTATAAAGTGGCAGAATTTAAGTGGACGAAAGGGATTGGTGAAGTCTTGCATACACACTGTAAACCCGAATAAATTGGGCTAACTAAAATAATTTGAGGTAAGCAGATTTTTTTTAGTTATGATGTTCCTAATTTTAAGTAAGCAGAACTATCAAGTTGAGTTTGTTGTACTCATGCATGTTAACTGCTCCTAACTTAAAGTACTGAGTTAGCTAACTCAATATATTTTGATAGCAATTAACACAAAAAGTTTAGTTAATTCACTTTTTTATTTTGAGTTCTTGCAAATCAAATGAGTTATTTACTTCACTATAAACCCTAATATGTTGTCAGAACTGTTCCAGATGTTTTCAATGAACCAGTAGATCCAGTTCATTAATTGCACAATATGATTTATTCACAAACTGGAGTGATTCTTTACAAATCAGAATTCAACTCATTAACTTAATGATCAGAATTTTCATTTTTGGCCCTCAGTCACACAGGAATGCGGTTCTAAATTGTTGGTCACTTTGGAACATGGTGCAAACTGATATTTCTGAGCAGCTTCCAAGGCAAATGGTGTTGCATGGCCTTGAGAGTACTATAATGGACTTTCTGGCTCTGAGTGATGACTGGCTCAGACAGATATCTCTTCAGTGGCAGTGCTCATGGTTTTTTTAGTGTGTTCAAAGTCACTTTAAGGCAAGTCAGTCCATCATGGTAACACTTTCATGCAGCTATTTTCTATATAGGCTACAATACCGTTCAAAAGTATTTTCTTTAAAGAAATTAATACTTTAATTCAACAAGGATGCATTACACTGATTAAAATGACAGTAAATACATTTAGAATGTTGCAAAACATTTATATTTCAAATAAATTATATTTCAACAAAATAGTTTCTTGAGCACCAAATCAGCATATTAGAAAGATTGCTGAAAGATCATGTGACACTGAAGACTTGACGTAATGATGCTGAAAATTCAGCTTTGGAATCACAGGAATTAATAATAATTAAGATAATAATATACAACAGAAAACCGTTATTTTAAATTGTAATAACATTTCACAATATTACTGTTTTAATAGTATTTTTAATCAAATAAATACAGCCTTGGTGAGCATATGAGACTAAATATATTACCGACAGACCACAAACTTTTGAACAGTAGTGTAATTAATAGGTATACAAGTAAAGCTCCCATCTATTACAATGAAGAAGGACCAAAATTTCTAGAAATTTCTAAAAGTCATTTTCTTACAAGATGCATGTGGTTTCAAACATCATTTAAGGCTATAATCCCTGTGCTTGCAATGAAAAGCTGCAAATATTTGGTTTGTTGTTATGTCAACTTTAGTCATTTGTTCTCATACTCAGGAAATTACATCACACATATAACCCCATATGTATACTGTAAACAGGCAGTATTAGTGTAATTATCAACACTTACCAATTAATAGCAACAGACTCTGATTTATCATGCAAGGGTGTGCACAAAGGTATGTCATTTTACAACTGAATAAACATGGAGTTATTATCACTATGTACACATAATGAGGTGTATCTGTTATGCAAATTATGATTACATAATACAGGATTATTATTGCTGTCTCTTTCCCTCACAAATCACATTCATAAGAGGCTGCAGAAGTCAAAGTGGTAGAAACCACTGCAGGATGCAAGCAAGCACCTTATCCTTCCTTCCCACATTTTCTCTCTTTATGTCTTACAACACATTACAGCTGATTTCTCATTTGCCATGTCAAACAAAAGGCAACCTTTCACACACTCAAACACACACACACACATACTGATGGCTTCCAATCTGATACAACTAGTCTGTCCTAAAAGAACTCACTCTGTCCACTAGTTCATACCAAAGACATTGCCTCCTGAAGTAGTCCACTTCCCCTTATGCTACAATCTCTACATTTGATGCTCTCATTCACCTGTTCATCAAAGTCCAATAGCTTTACAAGTGCACTGTAAATGTATATATATCCTATATAGTATATCGTTTATTGATACATTGAAAACAATTGGTGTAGAAACAAGTTTCACTCAGGATTTGCTTGTAAATTTTACAAATAGTTGCAAAGAATCAGCAAACTAATGCATTGAATTAAATGTGCAATTTTGGGGTGTTCACAGGTTTGGTTCGATTAAAACGAACTCTGGCACGATTGCTCTGTTAGTGCGGTTCACTTGAATAAGTGTGAACGCTGCCCAGTGCGGACTAAACAAGCGGAAGTTCCATCACAAAATATACGTTATCAAAGCCATTTATGTTTATGCCAGTTTTAATGTTCTGTGTTAAAAATGACGGTGTGAACGCCAAGCGAACCAAGACTAAGCGTTTTTTTGTTTTTTTTTGGGTCCTGACCAAAAGAACCAAACTACAAAAGTTAACACACTCTTTTAAGTAGAAAAACTGAAATAGTATTTTCATATTTCAATACTTTTATTTACAACTTAAAATTTAACAGTGTATGTTCACATACAGGTGTTAGAGTCCACACATGACGGGCCATCAAAAACATCTCTAGATTCTGTCAGACAAACATCCACAGCTCCACAACTGAGCAGTGACATTTTATAGATAATTTCCACCATAACTTCCACAAAAACGGCACACACTGAATCTGCACCCAAAGTTTTCTGGCACAGTGTTATTTTACTATTATTACTTATAAAAATAAAAGTGAATTTAAAAAAAGGGTTAACCCAAAAATGAAAATTCTGTCATTATTTATATTGTTCCAAATCTCAATTAATTTATTTCGACTGCTGAACACAAAAGAAGATATTTTGAAGAATATGTTGATGGGACCCCATTGACTTGCATAGTATTTTTTCCCCATATTATGGAAGTCAGTGGGGCCCACCAACTGTTTGGTTACCCATATTCTTCTAAATGTCTTCTTTTGTGTTCAGCAGAAGAAAGAAAGTCATACAGGTTTGGAACAACCTACAGGTGAATAAATTATGACAGAATTTATTTTTGGGTGAACTATCCCTTTATATTTTTATTCATTCTGTTATGTGCTCTTGCCATGCTTATCAGTTTTTGATATGATTAATTATTTTAGTTAACAAATAAGAGTATTAGTACTTTTAAATCTATGTAACACATTTTACCATGTTTACACCATTATCCCACATATTTCACTTTAAATCTTTTCAGAAACTGCAAAAAAAGCCTGCAGATTCCATTTGGCCCTATATCATCCATAGCTTTAAGGGCTAGTTGAAACTTGATGTTCAAATAATACAATTTTCACATAACTAATAGGCAATTTTAGATTCATTAATCTGATTTAATCCCTTTGCTCAATAAAACAGTTCCTTTAAAACTAGGAACAATGGCGCTCAGTTTCTTTCACAGTGGATTAGAAAGGTTGGCGTAAACAAACAGAACAATGAAATCAAGGAAGAACGATTTGACATCGAGAAAAACATTCCTAATAGCATTAGAGAAACATTTCCTCATTGCTGCTGTTCAAATTTAATAAAACTCATTGAGTGATGAAGAAACAGGAGGGAGAGCAAGAGGGCTGTGAAGATGACAGAAAGAGAATATAGACAAGGAGGGACAGGAAAGAGAGAGAGTGAGAGATGAGGGTGTGGGCTCATCACTCCTCCGCACCGCTATCAGACTCATCACCTCGGGGCTGGCGCAGTGCCATCACAGCCATGAAACCGAGATGGGCCCCGACTGGCACCATCTAACGCTGATGCCCACCCATCATAACATCTCATCACAGCCCATAACTGTCCTCATCCTTATGCACAACATTATTACACTGCTGGAATTACTTTTTATTCCCTATGGAGTCAAATAACGACACATGACAGCAAGAAATTATATATAATAATTGAATGCCTAACTCTCTCATACACACAAACACCAACATGCATTAGCAATGCTGCACGCATATCCTGGCATTTCATCATAAAAACCCTTTAGCAATACCAAAAAGCGATATAAATAAAAATTCATCAAAAATACTTCCCCGTTTCCTGGTTTGACCCTGTTAAGATGAAAGTTAAAGAAGGAGTGTGTGATTTCTGCACCGCTAGAGCACCAAATTGCAAAAATAATCTTTTCAAACAAGTTTTAAACTCCAACTCAATTGGACAGATTTGCAAGGTTGCATTCAATTGATCAAAAGTGACAACAAAGACTTTTATAATGTAACAAAAGATTTATATTTCAAATAAATGGTGCTCTTTTGAACTTTCTATTCATTATGGTTTCCACCAATAATTCATTATGGTTTTCCAATAAATTACATTTTAAAATAAAAATAGAAAAAAAAAAATTATAATATACCACAATATTTAACTTTTTTTTGTTGATCAAATAAATGCAGGTTTGGTGAGCACTTCTGTCAAAAACATTATAAATCTTAAAGGATTAGTTAACTGCAAAATGAAAATTTCCTGATATTTTACTCACCCCCATCTCATCCAAGATGTTCATGTCTTTCTTTCTTCAGTCGAAAAGAAATTAAATTTTTTGAGGAAAACATTTCAGGATTTTCTTCACATAATGCATTTCAGAACATGAGATGGAGTTTTTTGGCACGGAGTCGTTACTTCCACCTACATCACGCGTGACCTTTCCACCGTGATGGCATCATACACCGTGAAGAAGACACCGAAGTCGCGCATTTGAGGTTAAAAAGTAAAAGCCCCAGAGGTTAAAAAGCCTCTGAAGCCCTTCGAAGCGCTTTGAAACTGCATTGATTTGGAGCTTCAACTCGATGGTTGCAATTGAAATGCATTATGTGGAGAAAAATCCTGGAATGTTTTCCTCAAAAAATTTAATTTCTTTTCGAAAGAAAGACATGAACATCAGTCGTATTTTTTTTAACTCCACTGTTGATTCGATTAGCAAACAACTCTTACTGCACGCACCGCAACAGACTTTTAAAAATGGTGTTTGAAATAAAATGCTGCGTGAACTCAACCAATCAGCATGTTCAATGCCCAAGTCCCACCCCTGAAAGTTTCTGAACTTTGAAAAAGTACTACCTCGCGAGCAGGGACTTTTTGAGGGGGACATTTTTACCCGGAACTTCATTTAGACCCTGGTTCCTGTGGTTGAAACACACAGAGTACCACCCTAAAGTCCCTGGGGAAAGTTCCTGCGGTGGAAACGCGGCTTTACTGACCGCAAACGTTTTAACTCATTCATAATGATCACATTCAGGTGTTCATTGGTTCACATTCACTGGTCAGACAAACAGGTAGCCCCGCCCCAAACTGACACAATTGGTTTAGCCAATCTATTCTTGTTATGATCGGCCAAACAAACAAACAAACCGATTTCAATTGTGTATTGAAAATTGACACTTTGCCTTCAAGCTCCAAAACAATATCAACCAATGATCTCTTTGCAATGTACATACAGTTTAGCGACTCACCTCTCTTTTGAATGATTATTCGAAGCAGCGGATTGGCGGAGGACAGTGCTTTGTGGAAGTTGTCATCATTGTTAATTGGAAGAAGATCTCCGTGGATGTCGGCATATCCCAGCAGCACGTCCACTCCGGGGATTCGGTGAATGGTCTGAAGCAGTTGGTAGAAATCCTGGAAGCCCCCGCCTCCTTTCCTCTTCAGGGCAAACCTTCGGTACTCCGCCTCAAACTGCGGGACAACACCAATCATGTTAAATTATATCAAAAAACACAAAGTAGGCTCTTAATGCACATCACTTAGCTTGGTAGATCAATTATGACAGATCACAACCCAGTGGTCGACCGATATTGTTTTTTTGATGGCAGATCCCGATATATTAAAGAGCAGCGTGGCCGATGGCTGATAATTTTTAATTAATATTTAATAAATTAGAAATAAATATGAAGATAAATTTAAAAAATAAAATGTAAAATAAACATGCTTATACTTTAGATGATAACTTCTTGATTCTGCAATCCTATTAAAGTATTTTTCACAAATAAATTTTTTCGCTATTTGTTTAAAAGTATATGAATAAAAAGGATATAAACACTGTAACAGGGCACTCAGTAATCTAAGTTTGTGCGCACTGGCAATCATATTTTTATAAAAATAAAGACAAGGTAACACTCATTTTACATACAGCACACAGTGAATGGCATGAATATGAATATAGCAACTGAATATAGCGCAGGATATTTTGAAATCAAGGGTTTAAAGTTTGCCGATTGTGCATCTCCAGTGAAGCTGAACTCGGATCTATTCACAAGGACCATCCGTCATGCGCAGAGTAACACGTTCATGCAGGCTACAAATGCACACTTCAGAATATCTGACAGCTGGATTCGATTAAATCTGCAAGGTTTGTGAAATTAAATGTTTATTAGATATTCAGAGATTTGTTTCAATGATATAAATGCGTATTTGCTGAATGTTAACAGTAAATGATAATGTACTATAGCCTATTGTTTGCCTTTCTTTTACTAATAATATAAAAGCAAATGCCATAATTTTTGAAATAATATAACTTTTATCAAAAACAATCCCAATTTCTAGAAATATTTCCCACCCAAACTTAGTGACTTAGGCATGCATACACATTCAGTGGCAGTTCTTCGTACCAATTTTACATATTGTGTTCAGCAGAAGAAAGAAAATTCAGATTTGGAACAACACGAGGGTGAGTAAATGATGACAATTTTCATTTTTGGCCAAACTATTCCTTTAAAGTTTTAGTAATTCTATTATGTGCTGCAAAGTTGTTTGATGTGCACTTGCAGCTCTAAGGAAGTCATTAAGGTAAAAACAGAGCAGTGAGGAACAAAGGGAGGGTCAATCTAATCAAGTGCTACAGATAAAGAGAAAGATGAGAACAATGGCATTAAAAAGCTGAGCTTCTCCAGACCACACACACACGCACCCTAAATGTGAATGGGAAATTCATCTCAAGAGCTCAGCTGAACATATTGGATGAAATCTGTCAGATTGCTCAGTTTATGAAGAGGAATTGCATCTGGGCCAAAAATGTTCTTCTAAGTTACATATGGAGATGGAGAATGCTAGTCCACAACATGTAAGGTCACATTGGTAGATCATTTGAATAGGACATTCAGTAGGTCACAGGGTGTGTTTTTTTCTTCAGACTGTGTGATTTCAGCAATCCTATAAGATCATTACACTGTACAACATGGATCTAAACTTGCGTACTACAACATCATGTATGTAGACTGTATGATGATGACACCTATTGAATCGCAGGCTTGTGACGCAAGAAAATAAAACATCAGCATGTGCTAATGGTAAACAAATAGAGCACGATGAATCGCACTTTGGCAAATGTGTTTTTTTATGTGCGCTGAAAAATAGAGGGAGCCAAAGAGGAAAACATGGATAAGGTCATGGCTAGGGAAAAGAGGCCAACTTGGCAACCACATTTAACAAATGGAGCTTGAGGTAAGTAGTTTTAAGTTTTAGCGCCATGTCGCGTTGATCAATACGCCATTTCATGTTGCATTTTTATTGGCTAGTCAATAGACGTAGGTCAAAAACACTGTGAGATGATCATGCTGACACTGTCAGAAAATTATCGCAGGCTATCTTTGGTCGCAAGACCATGACAATGGCCGTCTTTGAATCTCTCTCACTGTACGACGTAGGACCACCGTTTAGGAGCCACGACCAAAGAAACCGCCACGATTGGTCATCTATCGCCCGAGGCAGCCCAAAACCGTACAATGTGTACTGGGCATAAGGGGCCATCCCATTCACAAAAATAAAACCAAAGGCTTTTTCCTGTGGTCGATAATGTAAGAATGAAGGACATTGTTTCTTACAGGCAGCTGTCGTGTTTATTTTGACCATACAGAATGATCTCAGGGACTGGAATTTTCATACATGTTTAAATAGTTTTCATCTTTTCTTTTCTTTTTTATAACGTTGTATTGAGGTTGTCATCTCTACTTTCATAGTCTAATTAATTTATGATGGATAAAATCAGATCTTAAATTTTTTCCTTGTTGAATATCCTGTTTCACTCAGCAATAAATCAGAGAAGTAAAATATTAATCTCCCAATTTTCAATAAAATTATTTTTACTGTTCCTCACACATTTACATCACCTTCCCCTTTATAACAAGCATCAACTCCTTTGAAATAATTGCTTTTGTACCAAAATTACATTTGAGCTATTATTCTATAATAATCTTATTTTTCAACAAAATGAGGTCACAAAAAACATTAATTTGAGCTGTTATGTGGGATTACCACAGTAACCATAGCAATACAGATAAAAAGGCCATACCTGTCATACTTTACCAATGAAAAAAAAGCCTCTTGGAAAAAAAGACAACACTATGAATTGCTCAATACAAACCTCAAACTACATGTTCACTGAAAATGCCTTTGCAATGAGTAAGTGATAGATAATATGAGACAGGATCCCATTAAGTAGAAAAGAAAACAATTCCTACCAATTTCCTCTTAGGAAGAAAAGAGTGTCACCAATAACATTGCACTGCCTGTTATGAAAAGCAAAACATCATGCAGGAGGATTCAAGTGATTAAATTAGCCAGTTAAAGCAAAAATAATAATAAAAAAGACACCATCACATTCAGGCCTGGAACTTCACTGGAATCCCACTAAGCGGCCCTCCTGTGTTTACTACTCTCATCTTTCACACACATCTATGCACAGCACGCCTAACATTTCTCAAGGATGGAGGGATAGTAAAACATATCCTACTCTGTTTGACAGATTGTGGTTGAGGTTTTTCAATAAGTATACTGGGCACACTGACAACAAACAACTGCAATACACCAGAGGCCAACAATAAATGGTCTGTGTCTTTAGTAATAATAAGAGGCCATGAGGAAAGTAATAAAACAATGACATTTTTTAAATATCAATACAACAGTATAGTTGTAGCTTTATTTCATGTTGCCTGTTGATATTCATTCATGCACCATTATATGCAATGTAGATTGTTTCCTCCCATAAATGAGGCTTGTTTACACATCTGTATGGCCTGAGATCAACAGACATTGTTTATCACAATGACAACTGTCAAATACTATTAAACAACAGCTTCGCTGTGTCCAAAATCTAATACTTCCCGCCAAAAACAGTACGCCAATAGAGTAGTATATCCGAATTCATATTATTCGAAAACAGTTGGTTGAAAAGTCCCAGGATGACCTACTACTTGTGTGCATTCGATGGACACTTTACTATCCCATGAGGCCACGGGAAAGGATTTATGAATGGAGGTGAAGCGACGCAACTGACGCTGGTAAGTCATGTGATAATGACAACATGGGGGATGTAGCATGTCCAGATTACATTCATACTACACACATTCACACTATATAGAACATACTTTTTTTAACGGTCACGAAGTAAGTTCAAATTCAAATGTAGTACCTACTCAGACAGTAGGCTACTGGTCTTCTAAAACAGCGGTTCTTAACCAGGGGCCATACTAGGGGGCCTCAGCAAACTTCCACAAGATGACTTAAAATTATTTCAAATAAGTCAAATCAACTAAAAATATTGTTTTTTCAACTAAAAAATATTGTTTTTTCAATCCGCACGAAAACACTTGGATATGCACCTAATAATTGTTCACATTTATTCATGTTAACAGTTTTTTTAGTTAGGTTTTTTTGCGACTAACCGACCAATTAAAATTTGGTCAACCAACTGAACCAAGCCTCTTCTCATTGTCGACTAAAGTTTGGTCGACTATTATGAGGCAGCCCAAATATTTGTTAATTATTAATTTTCACTATTCACGGATGTAGCACGAAATAAAAAATCTTGAGTTGAGCTGGAGTTTAGAGAGACCCGATTTCGATGTAGGACCAGATTTGTCAACACACCGGCAGATTATACGCTTTGACAGGTTCCGTTCCACACAGACATCGATCCAGTCCGGCTTTTAATGTGTGTTGCTCGGCGACACTCAAAGCTTGATGTTTTGGCTTATTTTATAACCATTTTCACCAGCAGAGAAGAAATCTACAAACTAACTGGTTAATATTTGTCTGAAACGTGAGATATTAAAATTTTTATAGAGCAATATCGCTCGCAATCGTGCTGTAGCACTCAACAGCCAGGTTATGGTTACCTGTGGCCTCGTGCCAACTGAATTCCAAACAGCTGCACTTTTGCTCGTGTTTTATTGCTTATTAATACCTGCTTATTTTAATTGAAGAAAAATGGGCGAATTAATCTTGGGTAAAGACCCTGAACCAGCGTCGTATCGAGTGCTAATATGATTAATGCCTCTCAAATGCATCATTACGTTGTGATTCTTCTTGGACTGCGTTATTGGTATACGTAACATGCATAATCGATCAACAGGGCCCAATCGCCTCATTGCGCACGTCTGTCTATTGGTATGGTCCTTCACACTGCACCAGAACCGCATTTCACATCACAAGAACCGAACAGAGACCTGCTGTCATAATGATCCCAGCCAAACGCGCTCGTCTCGCGCCTCGTAGTCTGACACATACAGCATCATCAGCGTTTCTCTCTATGGATGGATTAGTACACAAACCCCTACACTGATGCGCCGGATTGAAAGCCCTCCAGTTACGGGCACGCTCCAGTGGAGGGCTGCGTAAACAGCAGTGTTTACATATGCACGCTGTCAAACGCACCCTAATGCAACATTTATGGGATTCACTTACTTTGCTCTTCACCTCCACCACACTCTCCTCGTTTTTCAACGGCGTCCTGTGATGCCGTGACATGTTTGCGGTGTGTATATTCCCACGGGCAGTATCGCACTATGGTGCCCCTAGATAAAGGAGTCAGCAGCCAGAGATCGTGTGCGCAGCATGAGTGATCTGACAGTCGCGATCCGCAGTACTGCTTCACAGGCACGGACTGATTTGTTAGAGCTGTTCGACCGGTGGTGGGCGGGGCCTGTGGCTTTCGATAACACTGACGTCAGGCGGACCGCCGCTAGAAGGCGTGGTCGTGCGTAATGTCACATGCAAGCCTAATGTTCCTTTGACCCTTCATGGCTCGGTGACCTCATTGTGTTAAAAGATATTAATAAAAGACATCAAATGACATCATGACCAATAAGAGAAAATTCCCATTCAACGGAGTCCAGATCCTCAGGATATATCAGATTTGTTATGTGGTTACTTGCATCATGAACCTTAGGGGAGACTGGGGGCTAGTTGTCACATTTTGTACGCCAGTGAATATTTCAATTTCTATACAATTTCTATATTGGCACATAAAAGAAATATTAAACACCTTTTGTAATATCATGATTCAGGCATGTTGTCCCACTATACGGGGTAAGTTGTCACAATGAAACCTGCGTTTCACCCAATAATAAGCTAGGTAGTAGCAACCTAAGTAGCAACAATATAAAATTTGACCTTTTGAAAACTAGCACAATTTTTTTTTTGCTATAATAATGTCAATGCTGCTTGTTTAAACTTTTTGTATGAACAAAAATGCGGAAACAAACAGAAACAATAGTTAATAGGGGGGGGAGTGATTTGCCAAATCATTTTAATCTATCAATAATATTAGTCAGTCTGTATTTTTTAGTGAAAGCTGCAAGGGAGTGGACCTCCATCCCATCAACAATTAGAAGACTGGATATGGTTCTTTTAAGTTTAATCTCAAAAAATGGTTACTACTAACCAGCACTGTCAACATTAATATCTTAATATTTTGTTTTTAATAATTGCTCTTGGTTATTTGCTTTCTCCTGTCTTATGTAGCACAATATATGTTTAGATACAATTTTCTGTTAATGTATTTTAGCATGATTTCCATGTGGAATCATGTACTTGTACTTTTATTTGATAATTTATTATTTTGTTTACTTCTCTTTTTTTGCTTCTTTCTCTTTTGTGTGTGTTTTAATATAAGATGCTTGTTTTTAGGATGACTTTTTAACATTTCTGTTAAGGGTCTACAGATGAAAAATAGCCTTTCTGGCTAATTTTGACACATTTACAACCATGTTTATTAATGTGCACAGCCCCTGTAAACAAATAAACGTAACTAATAATATTAATTTGATTAATTATAACATTTATTTAAATAATTGGATCATCCTGCTGTCCCGTTGGAAGTTTTCCGAGGCCCCCTGGTTAAAAACCACTGCTTTAAAGTGTCTGCCTGTTCTCTCAGTGAACGATTTTATACCAGAACAGATATAATTAATACACTTCCATTTATGTTTCTAAGAAGAGCACACCTTAAGGTTTAGAAAATACTATGAGAAAACTTTGTACACGTAAGCATTTCTGTGTACTGTAAACAGATTCTGAATCTTGCATAGAGAAACTATTAACACAAAGCCATTCGTGTACAAAAATGTGACATTTGCTCACTAGATTTCTCTGTGGGTTTCTTTGCATCTTTTCCCCTTTAGTCTTTCAGCCGCTGGTCCTAATTAAACCTTCCCTTTCTTGTGTTTCCCTTGTTGTGTGTCCAGTCTCTGCACACCCTCTTCACGGGCCTCTGTCCAGCTCGGATGATGATGGAAAGCAGAAGAATGCCGGAATGTGGAGGGAGATGATAATCCTGGTTGCTCATCACAACGGTCAGTACTTTGATCTACTTTTTCAATTGGTCTAGACCCAACAATTTCCTGGAATATAGCATAGAAATGAAGTTAAAATACATGTGTATTAGTGACTCAACTGACCCATAAGGTATTTGGAAAGAGGGGTGTTTTGGACAGTCTTGTTTGGTTCTTGAAAACTCTTCTAAATATCTTGACCTGACCAAGTAGGCAATGTCCTCTCCTCTAGTTCATCCATGTACTCATACTTAAAGTATTTAACCTGTCAAACCAGATGTTTGTTAGATAAGTACCTGCTGAGGCTTAAGGTCTGTGGAGTGATTTTTCGCCTGAGTAGCAGAAACCCGAGAAACATTTTAGAATAAGTCGTCCTTTGTAAAATGACTCACTGTAATCTTATATCACTACAGGAAAACACGTATTACGCATTGCAGGAGGACAGAGATGGAGGTGATGAGAGCTTCAAAATACAGAGAGACAGGTGGCAAACCTGTGTTTTTCTGTTTAAACAGGTGAATAGGTCGTTATACTCACCCACAGAGTATTAGTCTTTAAAACAGGGTCTATTTAAGTTTGTAGTTGCTCAGGTGATGGAAGCTTAAGAATGTGAGCTATTCAAGATAGGTCTGGTTAGTACAAGCTGATAAGATATGTAATACTCCCACCTCTGCTCTTCATCAGGCCTCATAATCGAGAAAAAAAGGGTGAAACTGCACTTGAATTGTTGACCTGTTATTTTTTGGGGGGGATGATTTAGTAATTTTCTCTAATCTGTCAGCGAATGGTTCACAGTTCACTTCTTGATCTCAAATGAAGCATGCACCATCGGGATTTAGTATGTCCTTTAGAGACATTTTAAGCCGGATATAACCAGTCAGTTTAAATAGGTGACTTTATGATAATATTAAAAAACAGCCTCCTAACAAGGAAGTTCTTACTCGCCCTCTCACATGAAATTACATAGATGTCTCATACCTCAGTCATGTCAGCAGTATGTCAAACATGCCGATCATACCTGTCTGGAATCACAAATATTTTTTTTGTTCTCTGACCACGCACTGAATTTTTGGTTACATCCCTATTGTATTCAAACAGAATGATCATTTAAATTACAAAGCACAAGTGATGGTGATCCAAATATGTGAAACTAAATCAAATTACTAGTTTAAATTAAAGAGTCTGACTGTTTTTAACATTGATAATAATAAGAAATGTTTCTTGAGCACCAAATCAACATATTAGAATGATTTCTGAAGGATCATGTGACACTGAAGACTGGAGTAATGATGCGGAAAATTCAGCATTTCCATTGCAGGAATACATTTTATTACATTTTAAAATATATTCAGGTAGAAATAGATTTTTTATATTTCACAATATTACTGTTTTGTAACTTTAGTGTGCATAAGAGACTTACCGACCCAAACTTTTGAACATGTGTAGATGGTGTGACATTCAACAAGTGTTGAGTTCTCTGGTCAGAACAAAAGCAATTCTAACGCCTGGTGAAATTGTACAAATAAGTGCTGTAGCTTGTGACTGCAAATGCGACAAAATTACATTTTAAAATTGCAATTGAAAATGTAATCAAGACCATTTTGTGTGCATCTCTATGCGTTTTTGTTGAATATCATCTTCTGAGGAGGTGTAGAGTATGTGCCGTTTTTTTCTGCCTGCAATTAATTCAAATAATTTACAGATTCAAATAATTAAAAAATTTAATCAGTTGTCAGAGAAACTTGGTAACACTTCACAATAAGGTTTCATTAATTAACATTTAGTTAAAATTAGTTTACTACTTTAGTTAACATGAACTAACAATGAACAATACTTTTACAGCATTTATAATTCATAGTTAATTTCAACATTTACTAATACATTATTAAAATCAAAAGTTGTATTTGTTAACATTAGTTAATGCACTGTGAACTAACATGAACAAACAATTAACAGCTGTATTTTTTAGGAAAGAAATAGTCACTGGCTATACCGTAAACTGTATGGTTACCAACATTCTTCAAAATATGAACAAATGAAAGTAACTCATACAGGTTTGGAACAGCATGAGGGTGAGTAAATGACAGAATTTTCATTTTTGGGTGAACTATCCCTTTAAAGGTGTCATGACCTTCATTCTGATTCTCTGTCTGAAATGCCTGGTTAGTGTGTGTATAAAAATGTTGCTGCCTGAAATTTTTAGGAACAGTCACATTGGATGTTTAAGTTATTTCAACTTAAATTACATTAAACTGACTTAATAAACTGAGTTTAATCTTGTTTAACTAAAAAGTTTAAAATGTCTTAACTTATTTTGATAAGTTAAAGCAATGTAAAAACATATGTTGTCATAACTTATTGATCATATAATTTTTTACAGTGCAAGGTGCGTGACATGTTGGGACCACAATCAATATGGACAGACAAAAATATTCTTAGAAAACAGATTGACATTGATGTGGCATAAATAGAATCATTATGACTATGACAGCATCTAGAGTGATTCTGTACTTTGTCAAATAAAATGTTTAATTTTATAGTCTCTTTTATTTAGTATGTCAAAATTTACTCTAATTACCTGGAATATATAGCTCAAAATCAAGTATATATATATATATATATATATATATATATATATATATATATATATATAATAAATGTACTTGTATGACGGTCAAATGGCACACTTTAAGCAAATATCATCCTATATATATATATATATATATATATATATATATATATATATATATATATATATATATATATATAAGTGTGCCATTTGAGCATCATTTGTTGTTTGCTGGGTTTAGATTCCCAATACAGCATGATGAGAACATGAAGTCTTCTGTGGCGCTCCAGTCATGGGAATGACGTGGTAAGTATAGACCAGCTTTCATTAATGTTTGATAAGGAAAGAGGCTGGTGATGTTTTTAATACATGTACACTCAGTACTGCTAAAGCTGTTCATGCACCAATGATACGCTCGGACGTACAGGTTGTGAGAGAAGAGAGGTGGAATGTTTGTGTGGGTTTTCGAGGTGTGTGCGCATTTATGTCTGAGGAATGCTGCCGGACTAGCTGGTACACTCCGCTTTGAGGACTCTACATTCCCCTGGCTCTCCCACATCCCTCAGCAGGTTACCAGACCCAAGCCGCCAGCCGCCAGCCTCTCAGCTGCCTACCCAGCATTCCACAGGCTTTAGCTTAAAGAAGAAAAAGAATTCCTGGCATGGTACGATTGGCCTCTATCTTGAGGCTAATGCCCTCTGTGCTGTCACACAACTCAATAAGAACAGGCCAAGCGACAGGGAAGCACTAGTCGTGACATCGCAAACATGCGGATTGGTTGCGGGAAATTTAAGGATGCTCACCTGTGCGTGGTCTGAACACCAAGCTAGGCACAATTTACTATAATTTTCTCTACAGCTGTTTTTAATTATTTTCTTGGCTTTCTGGTCAATAAGTCCTTGCCACCTTCCCAGACTGGTATCGTTTTAGTCAGCATGATGGAGGTACATGAATATCTCCCATCTGAAATCTGAGAGCTCAAGCTGAAATGAGAGACGTCACCTGGTCACCATGGTTACGTGTCTCTATCAGCTGCTCTTTGTCCTAGTTTGAGAGCTCGGGCTGTTTTGTGTTTTTGTCTGTTGTGAGTGCTTGTGAACAGGTATGAGAGTGAGTCTGAGCAGTTATAGTCTGTTTTGTGTCTTGTTTGTGTTCAGTGTGATAAAAGATCCGTGTGGATTTACACATGACCTTGAACTTGAAAAAAGAAAGAAAAAAGTTTATTCAACTCCATATTATTTTCCATATTTTTAGTTTTAATTTGTTTACCCTGGTGACATAAGTAATTATGTTCTGCCACCTAGTGGCCACAATGTCTAATTATATTTATAGCAATATACTGTCAGCGCCCTGGGATTTGAATGTCCTGTCAGAAAAAAAATTATAATAATATAGTCAGTTCCTTAAATCTGCTTTAACTTTTTGCTAAAAATTTTATCATCAAATGTCACAAAAAAATGTATAATGTTTTTTTTCCCCTTGTTTTAAGCAAAACCTCCCTAAATTTTAAATTCTACTTGGGTGTATTTAATAATTGATTTTATTATTTTTTTTGCATTATTATTATTTTCTAATAGGGAATGTATACGATTATCCGTGTCACATGTATAAAATATATTCCTTGGTTTCAAGTGATTTAATTAATGTAATTAATAATTAGTGCTGGGCAATCCATTAATCACATCCAAAATAAAAGTTTGTGTTTACATAATATATATATGTGTATACTGTGTATAATTATTATGTATATATAAATACACACTCCTTCATGTATATATTTAAGAAATATTTGCATGTATATACTGTATATATATATTTATATATTTTATCTTATATATAAATATAAAATTTTTCTTAAATATATACATGCATGTGTGTATTTATATATACATAATAATTATACACAGTACACACACATATATTATGTAAACACAAACTTTTATTTTGGATGCGATTAATCGATTGCCCAGCACTATTTTTGTGATTATTTAAGTGTTTTACATTGATACATTTTTTATTTCCCTATAGTGATTTAAATAAATAAATAAAGCAAAAATAAAATAAATTTTTACTGTAAAACGAGACTAAAATACTGAAAAAGAAAATGGAAGCATAACAGTGGCATTACACTAACGGCACCTGCATGTTCTGAAAATAGCTGTTAGTTGTTAGTCTAGCTTGTCTGAGAAGAAAAGGCTTTTGTAGACTCAGGGAGGGACTCAGTAAGCGGCGACACTTGTTAAACATTTACTGGACTTCGATGTTCTGATAAAAGCATGGAACACAATTCGAGTCGGTTCACCAGTCGTTTGAATCACACTCATCTCCAATTTAAATCTTTGAAGATAAACAGAGAGGAAAACCTTTAGGAACGTTTTCAAGATTATCTGCATGATTTTTAAAGGCTTGTTCTGGTTTAGTTTTACTAGTTTTCTTTAGTTTATCATGACATGGCTATGCACTATGATGTATTTCAAGATTTTATCTACATTTCTTGCACTTGCATATGCATCATATTTTATTCATAAGTCATTGTGACACTGAAACTAGTTCTGCTTCTGCAGGTCTGCTGTAGATAAATAGTGCGTTGTGACACAAGATACACATGTGCTAAATCATGTACAATTTATGCAGACACGCATAAATCTCCTAAAATGATTCTGATTCAGCAACTAGCTCAGAAGCACCAACATATGATCACAGTTTTACAAGCAATTTGATTATTAATTGAATGGCTGATATGCCACCTTAAATAAATGTTTATAATAAGCAGTTGCCTAGACAGAAACATAGTGTCGGCCCAAATCCGAATCACTATGTTGCTGTCTGGGTGATTATGTATCCTATATCTTTTGGTGTTGTTACTAATATTGTTGCTTATGAAACAATGTTCTGTCTAATTTATCAAAGGCACTGATAGTCCAGCCAATATTATAAAGTCTTCATAGCTGAATGTCAAGCTGAGAAACGAAGGCCTGAATCTGATCATCAACAACTCAGCCAAAAACAGGAAGAAGATGGTGGAAGTGTACAAAGTTGCAGGATCATTACTTATCACAATGGTGAGCATACCTTAAGATAACTAATGTTTAGTTGCATAGTTAAAGGGATAGTTCACCCAAAAAGGAAAATTTTATCATCACTTACTCACATACCCTCACGTTGTTCCAAACCTGTATGAGTTTCTTATGGTGTGTAAATGAGGACAGACTTTTCAATTTTCCCTTCAACTATCCCTTTAACAATATAAGTTACTATTCATATTGTTTACATATTCAGTCGATATATATAAACATCCGTAAGACAAGACAAGTAAAATTGTATAAGACAGAAAAAGTTTTTGAAAGAAGTCTGTTATGCACCAAGGCTATATTTATTTTATATAAATACAGTAAAAACAGTATATTCTGAAACAGTATTACTGTTTTCTGTTTTATTTAAAATGTAATTTATTCCTGTGATGGCAAAGCAAATTTTTCAGCATCATTACTCCAGTCTTAAGTGTCACATGATCCTTCAGAAATCATTCTAATATTCTAATTTGATGCTCAAGAAACATTTATAAATGATAATGATACATTTTTTTTCAGGATTCTTTGATGAACAGAAAGTTTAAATAAAAGCATCATATCTGAAATAGACCTTTTTTGTAACACTATAAATGTTTTTACTGTCACTTTTGGTCAATTTAATGTGTCCTTGCTGAATAAAAGTATTAATTTCTTTCAAATAAAAAATAACTCTAAACATAGCCCTAAACATTTGAAAAGTAGTTATTTATATACACTCACCTAAAGGATTATTAGGAACACCTGTTCAATTTCTCATTAATGCAATTATCTAATCAACCAATCACATGGCAGTTGCTTCAATGCATTTAGGGGTGTGGTCCTGGTCAAGACAATCTCCTGAACTCCAAACTGAATGTCAGAATGGGAAAGAAAGCTGATTTAAGCAATTTTGAGCGTGGCATGGTTGTTGGTGCCAGACGGGCCGGTCTGAGTATTTCACAATCTGCTCAGTTACTGGGATTTTCACGCACAACCATTTTTAGAGTTTTTACAAAGAATGGTGTGAAAAGGGAAAAACATCCAGTATGCGGCAGTCCTGTGGGCGAAAATGCCTTGTTGATGCTAGAGGTCAGAGGAGAATGGGCCAACTGATTGAAGCTGATAGGAGAGCAACTTTGACTGAAATAACCACTCGTTACAACCGAGGTATGCAGCAAAGCATTTGTGAAGCCACAACACGCACAACCTTGAGGCGGATGGGCTACAACAGCAGAAGACCCCACCGGGTACCACTCATCTCCAATACAAATAGGAAAAAGAGGCTACAATTTGCACGAGCTCACCAAAATTGGACAGTTGAAGACTGGAAAAATGTTGCCTGGTCTGATGAGTCTCGATTTCTGTTGAGACATTCAGATGGTAGAGTCAGAATTTGGCGTAAACAGAATGAGAACATGGATCCATCATGCCTTGTTACCACTGTGCAGGCTGGTGGTGGTGGTGTAATGGTGTGGGGGATGTTTTCTTGGCACACTTTAGGCCCCTTAGTGCCAATTGGGCATCGTTTAAATGCCACGGCCTACCTGAGCATTGTTTCTGACCATGTCCATCCCTTTATGACCACCATGTACCCATCCTCTGATGGCTACTTCCAGCAGGATAATGCACCATGTCACAAAGCTCGAATCATTTCAAATTGGTTTCTTGAACATGACAATGAGTTCACTGTACTAAAATGGCCCCCACAGTCACCAGATCTCAACCCAATAGAGCATCTTTGGGATGTGGTGGAACGGGAGCTTCGTGCCCTGGATGTGCATCCCACAAATCTCCATCAACTGCAAGATGCTATCCTATCAATATGGGCCAACATTTCTAAAGAATGCTTTCAGCACCTTGTTGAATCAATGCCACGTAGAATTAAGGCAGTTCTGAAGGCGAAAAGGGGGTCAAACACAGTATTAGTATGGTGTTCCTAATAATCCTTTAGGTGAGTGTATATATACACACACACACATATATATTAATTAACAATGAATTGATCTTGTTTTAAGGATGTTAAAATTTTTTGTGTTTACTCAACAGTGATTACTCAACTCACTTCTTGTGTGGAGCAGCTTTAGTAGTTTAACATGTATTTCCACGTCAGTTTGTTTGTGGTTAATTCTAAACTGCTGAACGTGCTGAAAATGAAACTGCATGAGGTGTAATCATCAGTGTTCATTCAGTCATAATATTTTTGAAAGCTGTTCTTGAATTCATTCATTCTTATGAAATAAGAAAGTCTGCAATCTGGTGGCCATAATATCCTGTTTTACTCTAACCCTCCAGTGATTTGGACATTACATCAAATTACATCAGACAATAATTTAATATCAGTATAGCATCTAAGCATCTAAAACTATATGTATCTGAGTCAAAGTACTTTGTTGTTGGCCATAAATTAATGTCAAACTTAAACAAGAGAAAATCAAAAAGTCAAGACAGTTCATTCCTTTGCATTTAAATTAATATATGGTACCAGAATTACAACGAGACACTGAAGACATCTGAAATGTTACCAGTTTCTCACCACATGTCTCATTTGCAAGATTGTTTGCATAAAAACACCTGCTGAATTAATAAATGTAAATGTTTTCTCTCTGTCCAGGAAGAAGAAGGCTTTGTATCCTGGGAGGGACTAAGAAGCATAAGCGGTGACACACGGTAAACATTCATTACTCCATAACACTGATTACTCCCACACGTCCAGTACATACACACTAACATACATGTAGACAGAGTGCAGGTCGCAGGCAAGCCTCTGACTGATAATGGCATCTAGAATGTGTGAAAGTGTTCTGGTGACTGGATCAAACCGTGGAATTGGACTTGAGTTGGTTCACCATATGGTTGATTCACTCGTGTCTCCACTTCAGATCTTTGCTGGTTGTAGAGACCCAAATGGACCAAGAGCACAGGTAAGAAGCCATGATAACTCTATACAGAAAGGTTCAATTGGTTTACATGTGTTAGATCATTAGGTAAGTAAATGTTAATTTGTAAATATACTGTTGTACATTGTTGGTTTATAATATTTAAACAAATTTTTGTTACACTTTTTTATAACATTGATTTAACTAAATTATATTATATAGTTTACTTAATTCATATCATTTTAATTATATACAACTCATATATAACGCCATGCCACATGCCAGTATACTATGTGCTATATGAAAAACATCTTATCGATACATTGAAATGTGTACTATCTGTTGAACTTTGTACCATCTATTCAAGTTTTACAAAGACAACGTACTGTAGATGAGTCATTTTTCCACTGAAACAAGTTGGGCAACTCTGCTGTTCCTGTGCTTCAAATATTGGGTGAATTGTGACATATAACGTGTGTCATTTTGTCAAGATGTATATTCCTAGAAGTTCCTGAGAAGCACGTATGTCTGCTTGTCTTCCAGGAACTCCAGAAACTAGCTCAGAAGCACCAGGATGTGATCACAATTGTCCAACTGGGTAAGAGATTCATAGTAAAATAATGGATGTTGCTGGGGCAGTCATATTAATCTAATATTATGTTGTTCTACCTCATTTTTCAAAAGACACCGATAGTCTGGCTAGTATCACAGAGGCCTCAAAGCTGGTGGAAGCCAAGCTAAATGGCAGAGGCCTGAATCTGATGATCAACAATGCCGGTGTGAACATCCCAGGATCTCTAGCGGAGACAGGACAACGGGAGATGGTGGATGTTTTCACAACTAATGTTGTAGGACCCATGCTCATAGCAAAAGTAGGTAAACCTTCAACACTGCAACAAATGATTTTCTTAATTTGTATATTTGTCTTGTTTTCCATCACAAATATCTAAAAATACATATATCAATATATATTTAACAGGACATTTATTAAGATACAATTTATTAAAATCAAATCAAGTTTATGCTCAAAACAAGAATAATCTTGTTTTCCCTTTGAATTAAGTTTATTTGTCTTACGCCACTGACATATTTTTTCTTGTTTTGAGCATAAACTCATTAGCGTAATTTTTTTTCTCCAGAGGACTAGACTTGATATCTAAGGCATTTTTCTTCTCAAACAAATATATTGATTTAGAGTGTCCCTATTATGCTATTTAAAGGTTCCTAAATTTGTTTTGGAGGTCTCCTAAAATAGGTTTGCATTCATCGAAGTCTAAAAGTGGTTCTTTCGAAGATTTAGTCTCTCTAAACCCCTCCCTTGCGCCAGCCTACTCTGCTTTGATTGGTCAAACAGCCCAGTTTGTTGTGATTGGTCTACCGCTTACAGTGCTCATTGGAAACGAAACGCCATATCTGAATTTCAGCTCCGGAAGCTTCCTCAGTGCTTGATACACAGTGATAGAAAAAATGGAATCGATTTTTCCGTATCAGTTCCAGCGCGAGTCCTCATCCATTGCCGTCAATTCACCAAAAGCCAAGGTATGGCAGACTCTGATGATGTCATCATATCTTACTCACTCAACATGACAGTCCCCCTTAAAATACAATGTGTGTGTGGTTCATTCAAAGATGAATCACTTATAGCTTTGATAGTAAGTTTTGCAATGTAGGAAAACGAACACTTATGAAGAACAAAAACTTTTCTTTTATTATTAAAAATGACCACTATAACCAGTAGATGGCATCAGAGGAGCACTTATTGGCAAATTTATTTTTAGACATTATCAAATCACTATTATAGTAAAATCTATATTTTTGTTACTTTAGTACACAAGTATACAGGAAAAGCCACATTAAAGTCTCATTTAAAAAACAAAACCTTTCTTTAAACTGTGGATGAAATTACACAGACAGTGAGTAAATAGCTTCCTGTATAATTACTGAAGCTGTCAGTCAGTTCAGCACAAACTCATTTAGTGTAAAAACTCCCGTTTTAAACAAAGCATCTGACTAAATTTAACAATTAATCTTTTATTGTGAATAAATTATTGTGTCTTTGTTGTTTATAATGAGAGGATTTGTGCGTAGAATTTGTGTAGAACTTAGTAACATTTCGCTAAACAAACTCATTCAGCGTTTTGAGAGATACTGCGGATTCTCCTTACCGGTAATTTAAACATCTTTGATTGGTCATGATTGGTCATTTTTAAAACATTTTTAAAAAATTGACTTGCTCTTCTCTTTTATTAAACAATTACAAATTATGTTACACTTAGTAATATAAATCTGTTAATCCTGCACTAAAAAAAGGCAATAGATACTATTTACACGTGAAATAAGCATATTTTCTTAGCTATAGATGCTATTTACACTGTTTAAATAGCAATAGATTCTATTTACACTGTTTAAATAGCAATAGATTCTATTTACACTAAGTGAAAAAAGCAATAGATTCTATTTACACTATGTAAAAATAGCAGTATTTTCTTTGCAATAACCGTAGCCTTAGGGTTAGATGATATTTATACTTATAAATAGTGGCAGATACTATTTGCACCTCAGTGTTGCTGTTCATTAAACAGTATGCAATAATAACATTGAGTGTAAATTATTATATTTATTAAAATTATTAAATGAATGTCGCCTTATTGGGACAATAAAGCCCTCCCTTAACCTACCCCTAACCGATAAACACTTTATTATTAAACACACATTAGACACTTTATATCCACTTTTGGAATATTTAATGTCTTTCTGATCTAATATGTAATGGGAAAAGGGAGTAGAGCGAGTTCGGCAAAAGGCGGATTCGAACCTCAGATTGATTTGCATCAAAACTTCATGCCACACTCCTTACCTCTACACAATTGCTACTGTAAACAATCCAGTGTCTTCCATAATTTTATCTGGTCAGTGGGCAGAGTTAGTGTAAGTAGCTATTGCCAACAAGGCGAGCTATTTGAGCAGCCGCCACACCCTGTCATACCCAATTGACGCCCCTGTCCTAATCCTTCTGAAGTGCATGCAAAGTGGATTTGCAGCGCTGAAAACAGCGTCTTTTCGACATGTCAACAACATGAACCAAACTCTTCCAGGCCTCAGCTACAACTACAGTGTTTGAGGGCGGGTCAAAGTAGATGTCATTTATGTATGCAAATTTGTTACATTGTTATGTAGGTATGTAACAGGAAGTGAGACTGGAATTACTGATGACTAAGCAGTTCAGAATCGATTCTTTCTTTTAGGAGACAATAACTTAATTTGTCATACACTTTGATCTTTAAAAACTGACCTTTTACACTCACAAACAGCTGTATTACACACTGCATGAAAGGTAATATTCGCATAAAAGGGCCACTTTATGAATGTTTAGACATTTATACTGGAAAACAAGACAAAATACAGTAAGAAAACAAAGTTTTGCTGTGAAAACTATAATTATGGTGTAACACTTTCCCTTTACAGTAAATTGCATTAATTCATTTTCAGAATTTCCATCCGCTCCTGTGCAAGGCTGCAGCTCAGTTTCCTCATCAGACAAGCATGTCTTGCAGTAGGTCGGCTGTCGTCAATATCTCCACACTGCTGTCATCCATCACCAGATGCCCTGAGAATTTCTCCATCTCTCCAATGTACCCCTATCGGGTCAGCAAGGTATGGTGCATCTTGAGGCCTTTTACTGTAATCTAGTTAAGTAATAAGTAATGGTTAAGTAATGTTAAGTAATGTTAACCACAGACTTTATTTTACTCTATTAAAACTACTATGTCATGAGTGTTTCTTTACTTCAGGCTGCACTGAACATGTTATCTCGCTGCTTGGCAGAGGATTTTAAAAAAGATGGCATTCTAGTTATGTCTCTCCATCCAGGATGGGTCCAGACAGAAATGGGAGGCCCAAAGGTAATACAAATGCGTTTTTATATTCATCTCAGTGCTTTACTTTCTTTGGCATCCTCACATTTGTCATTTTTCGTGTCGTGTCACCCTCAGGCTCCCCTGACGACAGCTGAGAGCATCAGCGGTATGATGAAAGTCATCACAAGCCTCACCGAGAAAGACAGTGGAACTCTTTTAGATTGGGAGGGCAAAAACATCCCCTGGTGATTGCACAACTCATCTTGTGTGTCGTTTGCACATTGACATGTACTTCCACATTTATGTCTGTCTGCGGTTTGTCTGAGAACATTTCTGCTGCTATTCTAGTGCAAGACATGAGTTGTTTCAGGGTGCACACACTAATCACACTATTTATACTACAAAATGTAACAGAACAGTGCATAAGTACGCAATTTGGGACACACTTTTTTGACCGTTCACAAAGTTTGTAATACTGTAATGAAAAATGTGCAGTCATCTTAGATCTCATATAAAAACCTTCATGAAAACAGGTTTCCTATGCCTTGAAGTTTTTCCCCTAACTGATATTTGTATTACAGACTTTCCAAATTCAGTATCAGTGATTGTAGTAAGATTAGCGGTGAGACAATGGGAGAATGAGTACTGGTAAGTAAAGAAAGGAAATAAGGAAAAAGTAAAAACAGAGCCAAAAGTGACAAAGCCAACCACAACATGCCCTTCTTCGACTGAAATTTCCAGCAAGGTCAATAAAATTATGTTATACAATAACAAATAAATCATAGGCTGTAAGAGCCACTTCATGCCATGGTCTGATAATTAGTAAATATTTGGTTACATTAGTCAATCATTCAAAAATGCATGGGTACAGTGCGCCCTCTAGTGTTAAATGAGTATACCCAATGTAGAGCAGTGGTTTTTAACCTTGTAGCAATGTAAAAACTGCACATAATGTAATAACTGCACATAATGTAAAAACTGCACATAATGTAATAATGCACATAATGTAATAAATATTACATTTTTATTATAATAAAATGTTCATAATGTAATCATTTTCTCAAAATTATTATATGTTTATTAAACAAAGCATTGGTATTATACAAATACTAATATATATATATATTAGTTCAATGTTGTATATCTTTATTTTTAGTTTGTTTAGAAAATCAAAAGGAAATATAAGAAATTAAAGTCTACATGAAGAATATTAAGCCTATTTTAATAGCGTTTTAATTACATTTATTGAAATCTGTCTACAAAGGGACATTGTCACAAAAGCGATACCTAAAACTATCAAGTCCCAGTCCAGTCCGCAAATTTTAGCAGTTTTTTGTATGTTTGTTTCAAAGTAGCATTTTATGTTTTTTATTTTATACTTCTTTATATAATCTTATTTTTATGAAAAAAGGCTCTATGGCGGTTTTTATTGTGACAACTTACCCCATGCGTTGCAATGCATGACGATTAAGGACTGAAGTGTCATGAAAAAAGTGAGATTTTTATCCCCTTAACCTTACCTACATAAAGATTGACACTATTATGTCTTGAAAATATTTTTTCACATTTTATATTAGCAAAACTGTAAGCTAAGAACGCAAATAAAACAAAACTAGGACATCAATAATAAATGATACAACTATAGTAGTAGTACTCTTAGTTTGTCCCTTTACAGGGCAATTTCTGCAGCATCAACAATAAAATACAAATTGACATATCACAATAGGCTACATCTCACAAACATAAATGAACCACATTATTTGTGTACATCCATTTTCCTCAGTGCTTTACAATGTGGAAAATCCACCTGTGTCCTTATGCTTCAACTGAGTAGGCTATTTACAATCAAAATATTTGACACAAAAGACTGTTATTAAGTTTAAACATGGTTCTAAAACTCGGTTCTATAAGCTTACTCTTACTGGGTGGGTTGTGATTGACGCTGGTGGCATTTGTTTAAAGATAACCCAATCAATCAGTCTGACAAAAGAATCAATCATACGAGGTTCCACATTTCGATTAGCTTGGCAGTGAGTATAGTGATTCATTGACGTGTGTCTGTCTGGCTGTTAATTTGTTGAGGAGAGAACTAACTGACTGTTGATTTTTCATTAACTATCAGCTGCCTCATGTCTTTACTCCTCTGGTCCTGTGAAAACAAGCACAGGAGGTTTTTTTTTTTCTTCTCTCGGCTTTGAAAGTTAAAGAGGTGGGCATAAGCAGACGCCTCTGGACAGCGCGAGTACACGCTTCACGCGCTGTTAGTTAAGATCAAACAACAAGACTTCACTTGTTTACTTCACGTTAACGCGTATTTCTTCGTACGGGATTGTCGCTTGGACAGCACTCCTCAGGTAGGAACCTCATAGTGGACCAATATAGTTTAACATGTTTGTTTGTTTGTTTGTTAGAGAGTATATTTTTAATAAAGGTATGTTTTGGGTATGTCAATAACAACTTAATTTTTGATTATTTCTACTTAGAAATATTTGCGCGTGAGGCATGCTGTGGGGCTTCATTTCATATCGTTAATCATTTGTCGGCAGGAGAGGATTATTGCGCCAGTCTGGGATATTCCCGATATTCCCACTACGCCCAGATTCAAACAGAGGTTGTCATGGAAATCGAAAGTTTGTTGGCTTCTAGTAATGAGGGTGCCTGGTAAAGTCGTGAGGGGGAAACTGGAAGGGGGACGTGCTTGGGTTTGGACTATGATAACATGAAATAATGAAGTTCTTCAAATAACTTGTGAACTTATAATGGGGTGACCACCAGCAAACTGGCCATTAGATTTCAACCTTTCAACATCGCACTATTCTGTAAATAAATCAACCAGAATGGTTTATCAATTTTGGGCACTTTGAACTCTCTTAAAACACTTTTCACACTATTCTAATTTCTGTACAAACAACATTTTTTAAATAAAATGTTTGACTCCTTTCTCTAGCTAATAAGACAAATTTGATAGCTATCATCTTATGTATTTTATGTAGTAAATATTTTCACACTTCTTGCATAATTTGACTAAATTACAGCTTGATTGGAAATGACGTACAGTACCTTCTGAAAAAAGAAAAAATTATTTCAAAAATGATTTTCACAAAACATATTGAAATGGTTTGTTTCATCTTTATATAGCAATGATTCATAATTTTATCGGTAACACTACAATAAGGTTTCATTAGTTAACATTACTACTTTTAGTTAACATGAACTAAGAATGATCAATACTTCCACAGCATTTATTAATCTTATTTAATGTTAATTTCAGCATTTACTAATACATTATTAAAGTCAAAGTTGTATTTGTTAATATTAGTTAGTGCACTGTGAACTAACATGAACAAACAGCTGGATTTTTTATTAACTAATATTAACAAAGATTAATAAATTCTGTAATGTATTGCTCATTATTAGTAATGTTATACATTACTAATATTAACAAATATGACCTTATTGTAAAGTGTTACCATTTGATCATTTATATTCATAGATTATTCATAGGATTTCATAGAAATTCTAGGCCTATAATAAGAGTAAAACAATCAAATCTATAAACAAAAGGCATGGTAAAATGTTTCACAAATTGCATAGCCTCCATGAGTATTTATTACCTGGACAGAATGTGAAATTGCTGCAGCTGATGTGTCATGTTACACTCTTATCACTTATGAAAGAATTTTACACAGAAAAATGTACATTCCAGAACAACAGTTACTCCCGCCTCCTGACTGCTTTCGAGTGTTTTATTCTGTTTTGGCAAAAGTGTTCTTTTGAGGATTGCATTTAGTTGACTATTTATAGAATAGATTGTTAACAATTAACTATAACAACTATTTACTGAAATCTAAAATGTAGTCATTAACAATGTCAAGAAAAACTTCAGCTGAACCCCTCTGACTCGGACAGAATGCAATGATTTTAATGGGCTTTCTCAATGAGCTGCTCATACAAAATCACAGTGAAAAGTGAAACGCAAGTACATTTACATGCAGGGTAAGAAGTATAAAATATTTCTTTATGTATATATTGAAATAGCTGGTCAAAAGTATTAACTGAACGAATTACCACAAATAAATTGATGTGTAATTGAGGATACAGTTGACTTTTTTTTCTCTCTGTTGATCAAGCAAACCAGAAGGAAGTGTTTTGGCCCTGGGGATTAGCTCTCTTATGTTACGGTCAGCTACACACATATTCATTCGCTATATATATATTTATACACACAGAGTCACAAGAGCTGTTTTCCATGCCTTGATGTTATAGGAAGCACCTTGTCAAATTTGTTAATGCTGCAGCCTGCAATATTACTACATGTCCTTCATTTACTGTAGCTGTGTGTGCTTGTATTGCGTGTCAGTGTTTTTGTCAGCTGTTCGGGCAGGCTTTATCTTTGACCTCAGTCTAGTAGTGGTCAGCAGAAAACAAATAGCCGTGAGAGGGAAAAACAGAGGTATGACACGTTACATGTAGACACGTGGCTTGAGCCATGTTTTACTCTCTGAAGCTGATTTTTTTCTTCTTTGAGTTTGTTTTTCTCACGGTTTCTAGTTTCCTCCACAGTTTCTATTGACTGTGTCACGTCTGCTCTCTGCTTGCTTTTTTATCTCTATTACAGTCCCACAAATTCCATTGACTTACACTTTAAAGCAATAGTTTATGCACTATATGGTTTTGTGTTGTGAGCTTTTAAAGAATCTTTACGCAGTTTTTTTTCTATACAGTGGTAGACAACATTTGTTATGCAGCAAAAACATCTTAAAAGCACCATAAAAATAGTTACGATAAATTTCAAGTCTTCTGAATCCATAAGATATATTACATTTTAACACTTAAAATGGTGAACAAATCTGAGAAAATTAGAAAACATGGTAAAACATCATTATGGTTAAATGAAAATACACACTAATCTTAAAGTATTGATTGCATTTGCAAACAGTAATGTGCAGTTAAACAACATATTGATCACTGAAATAAGATTTCAGTTGATTTAGTTAATAGGAATGGTCTGCAAAGCATGTAGATAAATAAACTTAAACTGCCCCAATTATGCTATTTTAAATGTTCCTCATTTGTTTTGGAGGTCTCCTACGATAGGTTTACATGCATCCAAGATAAAAAATTCTCATGCACATCACCTCTTTTCTCACAGTGTCTGAAATGCCTCAATAAAGGATTTAGTCTCTCTAAACCCCTCATTTCTGAGAGCTTCCTCTGCTTTGATTGGTCAGCTGACCCAGTCTGTTGTGATTGGTCTACCGTTCACAGTGCTTGTCAGAAACAAAACGCACATGACCATATCTGAATTTCAGCTCCGGAGGCTTCCTCCGCACTTGACACACAGTGATACGAACAGTAACAATGGTGTTGGTTTTTCTGTATTAATTTCAGCGCGCGTGTGCACGTGTGGCACGGCCTCATCCTTTTGAAGTGGATTTGCAGCACAGCAAACGGTGTCTTCCCAACATGTTGACAACACAACGTGTTGCTACAACATGTTGCTCCTCAGATAAAACTACAGTGTTTGAGGGCAGGTCAAAGTACTATGTAGGTGCTGTTCGTGTGGCCTAAAGCCCAATTTATACTTCTGCCTCGAGTGTACGGCGTAGCTACGTCGTAGGCTGTGTGTAGCATGCGTAGCCTGACGTGCACCTCTCCAAAAAAAGCGCTGTGATTGGTCTGCCAGAACTCCTCCCTCAGGGGTTATCATGCTCCCTCTGTATGTGTAATTAAATGTTGACGCAGAAGTATTTTGTGGCCTAATGGTTAGAGAGTCAGACTTGTAACCCGAAGGGTGCGGGTTTGAGTCTCAGTACCGGCAGGAAATGTAGGTGGGGGGAGTGAATGAAGTGCTCTTTTCCACTTGAGCAAGGCACCTAACCCCCAATCGCTCCCCAGGCACCGCAGCAAAAATGGCTGCCCACTGCTCTGGGTGTGTGTGTGTTCAATACTGCTGTGCTTGTGCACTTGGATGGGTGAAATGCAGAGCACAAATTCTGAGTATTGGACACCATACCTGGCTACTCATCACACGTCACGTCACGTCAATGCAAATTTATTACAAAACTACGTAGATATGTTACGGAAGTGAGACTGAAATTGCTGAGTTCAGAATCAGTTCTTTCTTTTAGGAGACAATAACTTTATTTGCTGTGCACATTGATCTTTAAAACTTTGCAGACCTTTTATATTCACAAATAGCTGTATTACACACTGCATGAAAGTGCAAGTCCAACTGACTTGGATGAAATGCAGCAATGAATAAATGTTTAAGTCGACATGAAAGTTGCGATAGTCTTTTCTTCCCCATTGTGATGTATATCCGAGTGAAACTGTTTCTTGAAATATGGTCTGTGGTGAACACAAGCTCAAGATCACGTTTTATTCTATGAAATAAAATACATCAGTGATACCCTCTTGTGATTTTTTTTATAGCTTTTACTTGTCTTGTAGTGGCTAAATGGGACTACAGGTTGTCGTAAACTTGTCAACTCACAGTTCGCTTTCACGGCCTTGTTTTGGGGAAATGTTTTTAAACGAAGACTGAATGAGTTGTTGGAAGCTTAGAGATGTCATGTGACCGTGGTGTAGTTTGTTTACCTTTTGACTTCTGCCTTTTGTATTTACGCTTCAAAATTCATAGGTGTGCTCATTTGTGAAGATTGTCACGACGATGTACAAAACATGTAAGAATCGTAAGGTTTTGTTAGTCACAGACCTTATTTTCTGCAATAATCCAAATGCCAGGAAAGTTTGCAGGAAAGGAAAGTTTGCAGGAAAGTCCCCATTGTGTGGGTGAGATAGAAAGATAGCTATCGATGGTTACATGAGGAAGTGTTTATTGGTACAGATGTGTAGGGTGACAGATCGAGGTGGTAAGGTCACACCAGCCCGTGATGCACTTCTTCCTTCCACATACATTGCCAAACACACTTATATGCGTTATGAAACACATTACAAACTTAAATATTGTTCATTTATATACTCTATCAGTAGTCATGAGCAGAAATAAAAGTTGTACATTAATCAAAACAACAGTTGTACATTAGCAATTAACCTGTAAATCAAGCAGCAATTATCCTAGACATTTCGAGAACTTTTTTGGTCAAAAGATTCCATACAAACTCAAAATGTTGGAGTACCTGTCACACTAAGGATTAATTTAATCAAAACATGCTTTGCCAGTCTAAACACATAGTTTTTCTACAGTGTTGGGGATTTACACTGCGGATGGAAGTCCGCTTCTGGCTGGACTTCCATCGTGTGCAATCAAAACGCTTCAAATGATTCAGAACGCAGCGGCACGTCTTGTCTTCAATGAGCCCAAAAGGGCCCATGTCACACCTCTCTTCATCTCTCTGCACTGGCTACCACTCGCTGCCCGCATTAAGTTCAAGGCTTTGACTCTTGCTTATGGATCCACCACAAACTCAGCACCCGCATACTTCGACTCGCTCGAGTCTACACCCCCACCAGAAGCCTGCGCTCAGCTAAGGAGCGGCGGCTTGTGTTACAATCCCAGAGAGGCATGAAATCCCTCTTCAGAACTTTTTCATTCACTGTTCCCGGCTGGTGGAATGATCTTCCCACCTCCATCCGGATGGCAGAATCACTGACATCATTCAAAAGACAGCTAAAAACCCATCTCTTCCGTGAGCACTTAATCTTATCATAAAAAAAACAAAAACATTCTAATTCTTTTTCCTCTATCCTTCTCTACACCCTCCCTATTCTAGCTTAGGCTACTCTGAGCAATGCCCAAAACTTAGTATTTAAGGCACTTGCATTTCTTCGTCTGCTAAATGCATAAATGTAAATGTAAATTTAAAGAGTCAGGACTAGTTAGCCTAACTAGTTGCAATGCCTTGCCCTCCGTCTTTTCCAAGAATGATGATGACTTTAACACTACAGGAACATAAACTAGTTTCTCTGGGATAAAAATATCCCATGGCACTGTTTATTTTCGCCGCTGAACACTAGTTGTTTCATAGGAGACAGAATAGAGCTTTGAGTGATATGTGCAGTACAATGACAGGAAACGTTTGGTCCCTCTGCCCTGCTCTGTTTATTAATGTCTGTGTTGGCCTTACACTTCCTGATAAAAGGGCAGTGTGGACAATGAATAAATGCTGCAGCTTGATTCCATTTCAATGTGATATTCAAAGTGCTCCTGTACTAGCTGTTGATAATATAATTATTTGACCAGTTACGAAAGTTATGAGGTTTTTAATTGAAATTTAATCAAAAATAAAATAACTGAATTTGCTTAATTATTGAGGTCATGTGACTATGACAAGCACAGTGACTTATAGGGTCATTCCAAATCAACCAAATTTTGTAAACTTCCCCAGCTCAAATTTTTGGATTTTGTTGGTATTTTTTTCGAAGAAAGACAGACATAAATAGTGATGAAAGCCAAAATATTAAATGTCATGAATGAGACATCCATGAGTAATCCACTATTTTGTCAAGGGGTTCAAAATGAAAATTTTCACATGAGATTTGGAGCCAAATTACAGGGGGGTAAGTATGACTTTAGAAAGTTGGTAGCATAATTATTTTATTTTTACACAGAGATTGGTAGGTCTATTAGTTAAATATGTTGACCTTCTCAGTATTTGTTGTATTATATGCCAACGGTGACAGTTCAAAAATAGGAAAAAAGCACTTCTTGTGTTTTTTGCCCCAAGTTTGCATGTCTGTAACTCAAATAGTAATATCCTTTTAGAATTTGTTTTTTAATAAAACATTTTTTTGGGGTATTTCAATTTTAAAGGCCCTATATCAGGGATGGGCAACGTCGGTCCTGGAGGGCCACTGTCCTGCAGAGTTTAGCTCAAACCCTGATAAAACTCACCTGCATGTAGCTTTCTAGTAATCCTGAAGCCCTTGATTAGCTGGTTCAGGTGTGTTTGATTAGGGCTGGAGCTAAACTCTGCAGGACAGTAGCCCTCCAGGACCGATGTTGCCCATCCCTGCCCTATATGTGGCTGTGGCATCTTTCAGCAGGATAATGCGCCCTGCCACAAAGCAAAAATGTTTCAGGAATGGTTTTGAGTTTGAGGTGTTGACTTGGCCTCCAAATTCCCCAGATCTCAATCTAATCGAGCATCTGTGGGATGTGCTGAACTAACAAGTCCGATCCATGGAGGCACCACCTCGCAACTTATAGGACTTAAAGGATCTGCTGCTAACATCTTGGTGCCAGATACCACAGCACACCTTCAGGGGTCTAGTGGAGTCCATACCTCGAAGGGTCAAGGCTGTTTTGACAGCATATTACACACAATATATTGCACACAATATTAGGTCATTATGTTATGCCTGATCAGTGTATATCTCAATATGATTTTAGATTCTGGTTCTTAACAAACGTTTTTCTTTTGGAATCTTAATTTTCAAGGCCCTATATGGTTCCATCGTTCCAATGGAACACAGAGAGCTGTTTCCAATCTCTCTTTGTTCAGGGTTTATGGGGTCATGATAGTACCAGGCAGTGCTTCTCACTGAGCATGTCATATTTTCCAGTGGAGGGCAGTGTTGAATCAGGATTCGTAGGTCTGATTTGTTTCAAGTGTAGTTGCTGCTGTTGTAGGAAGGGGTCATGATGAGCCTCATATTTTTTGTCATATGCTCCTTTTTTGTCCATTTCGCTGTTCTTCTACACTAAATAAATTTGTAAAACATTTACATACACACTCATGTAGCCATTGCACAAGACAATCTGTCCTGTTTTCACTTTTACTTAATTAATTGATTTAGGAACAATAATATTCAACCAGTATGTGATACTCCCTACCTCTCTGTCAGAGGCAGATGAAAGCAACTAGCATGTCATGTGGACTCCAAGAAAAGCTCAGCTGTTGACATGTGTGATGTAAGTGGAAAGAGAAACAATTAGGACAAAAAGCACCTTTAGTAAATGAAAACAACTACAACAACACAACACCTGCCAACACAACTGATCACAATGGAGGCTTTGTGGAAGGGAGTGAGACATTTATTGTGGGAAGAGAAAGATAACATTCATCGCCTTCTGCCTGCAGGGAAACCTCTCTCTTCTTTACCATCACTCATTCTCTCTCTGCAAGAAAATGATCTACCACATAATTGACACATGTACACAATATAAACGATAAATAAAAAGATCTTCACCACCTCAGTATGAGACTTTTACATATTTACTTGATCCATGTTTTTTTTTATTATATTACTGTCAGCGCTGGTTGCAGCAAGGGAAAGTTGAGGTAGGATCTAGTCAAAACAATATTATTTATTAACCAAACTAAAAAGAAAAAAACAATGAGAGTTCAATTACCTCCATTGAATAGCAAAATATCAAAGTTGCATCTGCAAACAAATGATTCTAGAGAGCTTATCTCAGAACTTATTATTTAAAGATATTCATACATTTTTAATAGCTTTAAGTGTTCGAATAGCTTTTTGGAATTTGGAATGGTAGAAAGTATTTTAACATAAAACATTTTTTACACACTTCAGCTTTAATTTGCACCAGGGAAGAGTTGAAGCCATCTGATTTAAATTTTTAAACTGAATATACAAAGGATCTCTCTTGTGCTTCATTCTCTCCCTTTCTAATTTTCTTTCTTACTCCTCAGAATGAATCTAACCAAGTGGGTCAGCTTACGCAAAAAGAAACAATGTGTATGAGCTCATTGCTAGCCATGTTCTTGCATCCCCAATGCGGGCTTTGCTTTCACTCATCACTTTCTCTTTCACTTCTGCCTTCACTTCTCCCTATCCTCCCCCCTCTCCCTCTCTCTTTCATTACAATCACTTTTCTCAGGATAACAGACACTCAGCAGACTTTCATTGCTATCAATAGGAGCATTAAAATGAGCCCTGAGTGAGAAAGCTTTTGTTGGAGTTTAATTGGATGGAATTACTGGGCCTGGATCTGGACCACGCTCCATGAGCTTGCATTTGGGACATTGGCTGCACTCCACACGCCCACCACCGGACACTATCTGTGTCCAACTCTAGGCAGAAAAACCGAACTGTGGCTAACTACATCTACCAGGAGAGCATGTAAACTGACTTAAAGACTGGAAAGCAGTGCTTTCTAGTCTCTGAGTGAGTTTACGTTTTCACTACGCCCTCACAGGTCGGGTCAATCGAGATGCCATCACTCACACTTCCTCTCCTCCTGCTGAGCAGCATGCCCAGGGGAAGGGACCAATCACCATATTATTATGACCCAGTCGGCAGGGTCCCACCCTGCTTTAATCTAAGAGGAATTTAGCCTAGAAAGACAGATTAACTGGGCTGGAGGGTCAAAGATTCACCCCCTGGGTCTTATGTCCTGCCTGAAGGTCTCAAGAGTGGTGGGGGTTGGTCATTTAGAGAGACATTTATAGAGTACAGCCTGAAATAAACTGCCCATAACAGTGACTCAGTGTAAAGTGACTGTTCCAACTGATCTTTCTTTTATTTGTTATTAAAGGAGTAACATCGTATCATTTTATTAAATAAGGTCCACTTAAAAGTTTGAACTAGAGTAAAAACAGTAATATTGTGAAATATTATTACAATTTAAAGTAGTTGTTTTCAATTTAATATATTTTAAAATGCCATTTATTCCTGTGATGGTAAAACTGAATTTTCAGCATCATTACTCCAGTCTTCAGTGTCACATGATCCTTCAGAAATCATTCTAATATGCTGATTTGCTCAAGAAACATTTCTTCTTATTATAATCATTATTATAATTTATATTATGAATTGTACACAATCATTAATAATGGTTTATTATTATCAATGTTGAATTTGATGAATTGGAAATGAAAAAGAACAGCATTGTCTAGTCTTAATGACTAACTGCACTACAAGGGCACATAAAAGTTTTGCCTTGACTAAAGTACCACTACTTTCAAAGATGAATAGCTAGCTAGGCACTAGAGAATAGACTAAAACAACAACACCAATCCAATTATGCCCCTCTAGTTCTTACTTGAGTCCATGTAAATGCACACTACTGAGTGTACAGTCCTCTTGCCCCAAAATGAAGCTTGCCTGACCCAATGCATGACCCAATTAGACCTTCTCATGCCTCTAGGTATGATTTTATCACACAGTTCCAATCTGAGATTTCCTTCAGCAATTAAACCTATGTGCATTTTATGGACTTGTTAGCGTGAAGTGTGATATGTTGGTGTGCTTGTTATGTGTGATATGTGCGTGCATGCTATGAAATGCCAGAGTAGCAGATGGAGTGAACAGGTGGTATGTAATGTGTGTGGGTTAGCACGCATTTCTCTTTTGTGTGGGTCAGCATGTTATGGTGGGTGAGTGGGTGGGCTTTATAAGGGTAGCTGACAAATGCTAAAAAGCTTCCTGTGATGACTAAATAAAAAGCTCTCTGCCCTTCATAAGACTCAGAACTGTTTAAAAATGACCTGCATTTCACTTCTGAACAGTGAAAATGTGGACTGAGAAAACATCAGAGAAATAGAGTTTGGTTTGGAAAGAAAGGAGAGGCTTTCAGAGCTGTAATGTCAATGTCTGAGCTAAGCATTAAATAGATGAATAAACACTTAATCAGCATTTTAAAGCCTTTTTTGCTGTTTGCTGTACTTCACCCTTGTATGCCTTTCATCTGTTTGATTGCTTTTATACCCTTTTAGAAGCTTTTGGTTTGCTGCGGTGCTAGAAATGAATCCTATGAGCATTGCTTTCAGCCATCGGCCCCAAAAAACCATCCCCAACAAACATACCCTCCCAGTCGGACATGCCAGCCCTAGGCCAAAATACATGAGCAACGAAGGACAGGGGATGCAGAGAAATGGAAAGAGCGACTTGACATATTTATAAATATTCATGCCCACTTTTGGCACGTCCTTGCTTCAAAAGACACGTTTCGCATTATAATTCAGGGTCAGTAGTGAGACATCCAAATAATTGAACTCAGACGCCAATAAAAAAACAAGCAAGGACAAGAAAGAGAGGAAGGAAGGACTGAAAGTGATGATCAAATGTTACCCCCTTCTTAAACTGTGGACATTCCCACAGGGAGTCTGAGAGGCAGGTTGCACGCACTGGGGTTCAGGGGTTAATGAGCATGAAGATGGGGCAGAGAGGGGGCTTTGTGTGATTGACAGCCAGACAGCAGCAACTCTAGGCTCCTCTGACCATAGAACAGTAGAAAAAGGTGTAAAAGGTGTAAAACCATAAAAAGTAGAACAAACACATCAGATATTTAATTTACTAGTAGTAGTTTCTATTAACATTATGAAGCTATTTACATAAAGCAGTTTATTGAACCTTTAGACCACAGGTGTCCTAACCTGCTTTTGGAGGTCTACTCTCCTGCAGAGTTTAGCTCCAACCCTAATTAAACACACCTGAACCAGCTATTTAAAGCCCCCCTGCTTTTAGTATGAATATGTTAGCCTTAAGGTTATGAATAAGCTGGTGTGTTCCAAAACAATGACAAAATTCGCATTTAGGAGATGTAAGCATTCAAAACTTACAGTCTCTCACCTCCGCTAAAATGGATCATGGATTTTTATCACCACGGACTTCATCTTCTCATCACATCTTCTGTCCAATCAAATGCTCTCTAGAATCTGAAGCATCCCATCCCCTAAAAAGACATTGAAAATGCGGCTGAAATTGGTCACTTGTTCACACATTTACTATTTTCTTCATGGTGAATAACAGTGCATTATAAAGTGCTCTATATAGGGGATAGGGAACAATTCAGACAGTGTAAATATGCTTTCATTTGTGGCGAAAGTCTGGTTTTACGTTAGTTTCACGCACACCGCCGCAGCGTACACACAGTCTGCTCCGGTCCAGAGGCACGAGAGCACAGAGCGGATCATGTGCACGAGTCGGTGCAGACAACAAAACATATCGGACCCATTTGAATTCTTCACAGAATGCTGTAGCCTATTTCAAAGCGATATGGAGAAGATTATGATGAGAAACGGTTAGAGATTAGGAGGAAACTGCAGATTTACTGAGCTAAAAGGCTCTAGTCAAACTGTGATATAAACGAAATGCTATTGGCTTTTTTTAAAAAGGGGAGGAGCTGCTTGATATGTCCCGCCCTGTCTTCCTGTTTCAGGCGAAATTACGTCAACACATTGACTAATGCTAAGCGTTTCAAGGCACTTCAGTGGGCCTTTAAGGCCTTCAGACTCACTTGCTCACTTACATCCGAAATCGCATACTGTCTGAGGTACTACATTTGAAATTGAACTTAGTTCATGATCATTAAAAAAGCACATTCTATATACGAATGTGGGTAGAATGAATGAAATTCGGACGTACTACATCCGCCATGTTGTTACTGTCACATGACCTATCAGCATAAGTTGTGTCAATTCACTGTCATTCACAAATCCTCTCCCGTGGCCTCATGGGATAATAAAGTGTCCATCAAATGCGCTCTTAAGAACCGCACCGGAAGTAGTAGGTCATCTGCCGACTTTTCGCCTACTGTTTTTCTGAATAATATGCATTCTGACGTACTACTCTGTTGGTATATCTATACTGTTTTTCGCATACCATATAGTAGCGAAGTATTAGATTTTGGACGCAGCAACTAGAAACTTCCAGGCAAGTCTGTTTAAGCTGGTTGGAGCTAAACTCTGCAGGACGTTGGCTCTCCAGGAGCAGGATTGGACACCCCTGCTTTGTGTTTTTTGTTGATCATATTTGATACATCAGGCATTTATGGCTCATACAGTATGAGATAGGACAATATGGAGCTCATACTCAAGGAGAGAAAACACCTCAATTTTATTCAGGCGTTATTATAGGGTTAAAGTCTGTTTGATTATGGTCTTGCACATGGCCTGGATTTCGCTCTACATTCTGCAGCCTAATTACATAATTTAGGTGCCGTGCTTTAGCCCTGGGCAGTGAATACTTTGTAGTGCTCTTGCGAGGGCTAACCCACAGTGGAGTGATTTGGAGTGGGGAGAGGGGCGAACTACATTGATTTAGGGTAGTGAATTCAGAATTTAGATAGATAATGGCTGGCTGGGTTTGAATAGGGGGCAGATAGGGAGGGTTAAATAGGTAGCCAACATTGATCCCACTCTTCAGTCCCAAGCCTATCTTTTGCTGGCAGGTGGCCACGTCAAACCTCTCTTCAAACAGATGCTGACATCACCTTCGGTATCGCTGGCAATGTTGCTGCAGCAACAACTGGCCATGACCTATGAGACCATTCACATCTTCTTTGAGAGGGGGTCTCAAGGTACAACACGTTACACATGCACATACAGTACAAATCTCACATTTTAAACTATTATGCTTGATGCATTTAAAGGCACAGGGCTCTTTTGACTTTGGCCATAGCAGTGGCTTGACAATCACTCATTCTAGCATTGTGGTGCCGACTGTTGCACAGAGGAGCATTAGCTATCGTTTTATTAAGGGTAGACAATTCCAGTCACACAGTAAAAAAGTTTTGCATAATATGAACATGGTAGTAGTTTAAACTTTGCCCTAAAATCTTCAGAAAAAATGTCCTTCATAAGCATTGCTTCCTGTTTCTCATACCCTGCCCTTACAACGTTTCTATCTATAGACTGGTGTTATAATTGCCATGCAGTCACTTTAGCCTATAATTTAACCTATAGCTGCACTCCTCATCAGGAGCCTCTCCACTATTGCCTATGTTTACATGTTGGGTAAAATGTATGTTTATTTGGTGATAGTAAATTAAATACATTTTAAATGAATCTATCTATCTATCTATTTGCCTTTATGTTTTATAGATTTAACAAATCAAAATTAAAAAGTATCTCAGTTTGGGACTTTATGACATGGCATACTGTTCAACACACTGCATAAAGCATGATGAGTGTTGTATTTTAGCATAATATCAATAATATTTTTTTTGTTGATACTCAATATCTAGCCTATATATATAAACACTGAGGGGGAACAATAGAGAGTAAGACCCTGATGTCAGTTTTGCCCGTGTGATGATGTTGCTGGGAGGGTGAGGGGGTGTAATTCACATCTTTGGGTTTCACTGAAAGAGGCCAGGGAAAGCTCAAATCTTTGTCCCTCCCCTTGTCCCTTCCCCCTCTCCGTTTGGAACGGGGCTTGTGTATTAAGTGTATTTATTAGTCCAAGTGCGTGTGTACAGTCTCCCTGACTAAAGGAAATTGAACATTTCCTCTGCGTGATATTTGTTCTGCAGCTTCATCACCCTATTATTCATGCCTATGAAATAAGGTACCTCGATACTCCCTCCACGCTGGCCGGGTGTGAAGTGGACACGCCGGGCCGGGGATGGACGTCTTTTCATTTGCATGTGTTTTGTCCACACCCCTTACGAGATAACGACAGGACCCAGCCTACAGCCTTTCCTTCAGAGGGAGAAAGTGACACGGCTCGCCGTGTGTATGCAGTGAATTGAGGATACACCGTGCATAAATCGAGGATATAATTGTGTACGTCTTGCGCGAGAAACTTACTCGTGCCATCCATTGCGTTGAAAGTATCAGCGCGCGGATTGAAAGATTTGGATTTACACATCGATGATACCAACCCTGACAGACATGTATGTAGTTTCCTTCTTTATTAATTTATTTTAACGACGTTTATGTGATATACACGGACCTGTATTGAGTATATTCGGTGCTTATTTAAACGTCACGTGTACTTAAAAATCTTAAATGGAAATATACAATAGGTAGTAAAGTATAATGCCAACGCAGAACAAGTCTATGCCAATGTATTTTGAGCTACATGGCAAAACTGAGTACATACGCCGTATAAGTTGTGATTTATTTGTAGTTTTTTGGGTAATTTTGCAAATGGATGTGCAGGGCAGTGTGATAGACTTTCTCATAACATGGCACGGAGGACTGGGAGTGAGCCCAGATGACAAAGAAAGCTTTGTGTGGCATATGTGTGTAAAAGATGTAACCTCGGATATAAATAGTCAGGAATTACATAGCGGAAAGACACCGTCAAGCACTGTGTTATTGCTTTGAAACCTTTCTTTCACTCTGCACGTCCTTGCTCATAGCCACTCAGTTGCTTTAGAGAATATCCCATGAAGCTAATCCTGCACAATCTAATCCCTCTGATTCTTTTCCCCCTTAAACATGCTAGGGAATGCTGGCCCTAATAACCTATTTTTGTTACTTTGGAGTGTATGTTTCCCTTTTCTGGATTGATAGGTTTATTGATGCTTGTAAACAGCTTTGTGCAATGAAAACTGACACATTTGGTTTGTTGTGGAATAGGAGATGTGCACCATGATTTGTGCTGTCAATTCTTCACGTGAGTGAAGGATTTATGAGCCCACTGAGACCATTTTAGCCTAAAACTGTGGTTCTCAACCTTCCTGCCTTCAAGACCCCTCAGTGTCCATGAATATATTAAAATATGTATGTAGTCTACAGTACTTCCTCTGGTACGTCTGCTGCATTTAAAGGCACAATATGTACGATTATTTTTTTTTTGGATATTTAAACCACTAGAACAGTGTTATATATTTTGTTGACTTGTGTACTTACATTATCCCAAATGTTTCCAAGAATGTTTAAATCCAGAGAAATAAGCAATTTTAACCAGGACACAGACCGTGTCCGTGCGTCGCCTATCAATGACATCATATTAGCGTTACTCTCGATTTCCGGATTTTTTTGTAGAAACCGTGGAAACACCAAATATGCTTTAATATTTTATGTGTTTTATTAGACAACTGTTTGGATACATTCATCAACAGAAAACTAATCATTGTTATATAGCTCAACACAGTTAGTCTTATTGTTTAAATCTCGTTTTCTTGATTTACCGCGAGTACCATGTTTTACCATGCCTAATATCGATCTAGCTGCAGTGTGCAACAAGTGTCTCATAGTAGCCGTTGAGCGAACGCACAGAGTAGCATTATATCATAACTTTCAACACACTCAAATGATATAAAACAGCACTGTGTTACCCCACATACACATGACTGGAAAAAGCGGAAGCGGTCGTTTGTGGCATAATAAAAGCTCCGTGAAATCCAGGCGTCATCAGGCTACGCCTTTGTTCTGAATAAGCGACCTCTAGCGGCGAAAAATTACATATTGTGGCTGTACATTTAAAAAAATATATTTTAAAGTAGGAAATCACAATATATTGGTGGTACAATTTGTCATATTTAATTGTGCATGCTTATTTCCCCTATTTTTAAATTTAGATGAACTTAGATAAGTTAATGTTTAAAAACACAAATAATTTAATAACAATTAAGTGTAATCTCAAATCTCAACATTCTAATGATGCATTAATTCATTTATAGCATTTAAAATGCTTAATTTGAGTCTTTTAAATTAAATCCTAATAACATTTTAGACAAATTAGAAATGTATTAGTTATCATCTACAGCCTAAAAAATATTATTGACATTTCGATATTGGACAAAATCCTAATATCTGTGGATCCATAATTTAAAGTCATCAGTGCCCCACTTGGAAGTTTGTTTAGGTCCCCCAATGGCCTTTGGCCTTTGCCTGTCCTATAACTTTATATAGGCATCCTAGTATCCGCTCCACATGACATGGAAAAACGGAATAGGCAAAATGTCGTTCCTTTGACGTGGCTGTGTCTTGACTTCCAGTTCTTTGTGTGCTGTGCTATTTATGAACTTGCACGTGAGATTTGCTTCAAATCTTGTGACTCTCCTAACCATTAGGCTGTGTTGCTGTACTAGCAGTCATACTTTCTGTGAAGAGTGTGGGAACACTTCTTTTGGAAAACTCAAAGCCTTGTGGGCAGCACCACGGGCCACACAATCTGTCCTTTGTGCAGACCTGGACCGACATGAAGGGGCCTAATTTAGCTAATGATTTGATCAAGAACAGCCATGAAAGTAATAAAGCAAAAGTGTGCTGCTTGTCATACTGTTTGTTTATTTTAATGAGGAATACAGTCCTTAAAGTATGTAAATCAACTTGAATGTGATATTTAGAGTGGTTTAGTGCATATTTTCTTTTTAATCATTTTTTTGTTGTTGAATATTTGCTTAGATGGTCTATTTTGCCTTTGTTTGCGTTGTCTTCTCTAAGTTACATCATATAAGCTCATTCAAACAGTGTGTGAGATGTGTACTGTAATTCCAAATCTTTATTAAGTAACATATTTACATGATACAATCCAACAGAATTCTCTCTTTACCAAGTCAGTAAGCAGTGCACATGCAGTTTTTCCCTTCGCTTTCTCTCTATAAACTCTCTCCCGCTTATTTTCTTTTTCATTCCGTTTCCTCACAAAGACATGCACGTCCTCCCCCCAGAGGAAAGACTGTCTGTCCTGGCTGACCATTCTGAAAATAGACACGCCTTGAGGAAGGACCAGTTGACTGTTAAAAAAAACCCTCTACAGTTACTATCACGCTTCTGGCTTGAAATGAAATGTGTTACCTTACTTACTCTTTAAGACAGTTAGAATCCAGAAGCATAGTGATTTGGGAGTACACAATTTGTGGGATTCTGTTTCTCAGAAATGGATGTAGGTTAGCTGCCAGCATCTATTGAGCCTTTTATCTTCTACAATGCTTTCTCTTCCTCCTTGGGAAAGCAGACAGTGCATTAGTTTTTCTTCCTGTCGGTCAGACAACCACTTGTTTCAGAGGAAGCCAGCGCGTCTTGAAATGAGTGTCTGGATTTCTGTGGGAGGTTACAAATGCTTCGTCCAGTCTTCTGCACCTGCATGCATGTTATTCACTGGTAATGTGGTGGCTGCTTTGAAAATTTCAATTATCTTCTTGCAGAACAGAAACTTTTCCCATTGTTGTTCCTTCTAACCAGTTCAAATGGAGTGGTTAGTTCAAGACTTTAAGCACATAAATGTCTCATTCTAAGACTAATAATGCACATTGTCTTCCTTTTTTAGACACACAGCACATGCACACAAGGCCTCCTACTGTAGTTAGTGTGGCATGTTATTATCAATGGTTAATTTGTTTGATTGCAGTGTGTGCCTCCACAGTGGGTGGTGTTCATTTTTACACAACACTTTTTTTCCAACTCACCCCTGCTCAGAGCAGTGACTCGGTCCAGTGAATGTTCCAGGCAATATACTCGCAGGGCTCCAGACAAAAAATGACAACGTTTAAGTGCCATATTACTTTTTTATAGTCATTGAGAATCACTCAATAAAGATGGTTGTTCAGAAATGCTTCAGTTCACAGAGATCATAGCTTATTACTTTAGCCTCTAACAACAACTGCTATGTGCTGTGATAAAGACTATGGCGATTTAAGTTATATAAACTAGTTTTTCTAGTTGTATTTAGTAAATTATTTCTGGTTTAACCACTGATTGTATTTGTGCCATATAAATACCCAACCGAGGCTCGCTGGAAAAACGTGCCTGCGTAAACATTTCTGCAAAATTATTGCTTCTTGCATGTTTCTTGATACTTTCAAAATGAAATGTCCAGTGACTGGTGCTAAAAGGTGATGAACATGAATCTGGCAACATTTTATTATGTTGGTTGTTGTTATACATACCACAGCAGTTCGGAAATAAAATGTCCTCCGGTGGTGCTAAAAGGATAATGCTCTATTGCGTTTGAAAACAACTTGCCATCTACACATGTGTAAACCCGAATAAGTTGGCAAAACTCAAAAAAAGAAAATTGAAGTTATGAAATTTAAAGTGGAAGTAAGCAGAACTTGCAGGTTTTTATCTTATTTTAATTGCTCTGAACTTGAAATATTTAAGCTTATTCATACATTTAACTTAAAAATATCATGTAATCTCACATTTTTAGTAGTGGAAACTTCAATAAATGCCACCTTGTTAATTGGTTACACAATGCTTTGGTAGCATTAGCATAGCATAGCACTTGCTGAATGAGGACAGCAATGTAATACATTTAACATATATCTGTTCTCAAACTAACCTCATGCTCCACTCGTCACCATTAAGCTAACCCTACAAAAGAACAACATAACAGAAACTCTTCTAAACTAGTATAACAAAACATTAAACACTACTAAATCTCCCACTTAACGTTAATCTTGCACAAAAAAACATAATATAACATCTAATTTTGGCATTTACTGCCCCTTTTGAGTGTCATGGCAAAGCATGCTGGGAAATAGAAATCCCAGCCCAGTTTCGGTTAAATTTTAAGTTGGTCTAAATTAAAAGAAACAAGTTCATAAAACTCAAACTCAAAACAATGAAACAATTCAGATTACTTAAAATGTGTCAGTTTTGAGAACTCAAAAGAAAAAGAAAGTTCTAAATTTAATTAGTTTGAACTAACCAATTTATTATTTTGAGCGTTTCGGATTTATAGTGCACTAAACCTAACCAGCAGTGTTGACCACAGCCGTAACCACCATAGACATTGAGGGAGACAAGTCCCCCCGAATAATTAGAAATTGCCAAATTGCCCCCCCCCCCCCAAATATTGATGCTGCTGTGCTGTACTTCATTACACACCGTTCTGTTTGTTGCTAGGATGACAAACATTTAATATTTGACAACTGTTTTACGTTCAGCGACCAACAGTAATATCAAGTGATGCAAACTAATTTTGCAGTTTTATATGTGTACATATATAAAAAATATATTATTTGCAAATAGTTTACTTCATAAGTACAATAGAACTGGAACTTTTCCCATTCTTATTTCGTTTTCTTTATTTCCTTAAATCCCTTTTAATCCTTTAATAATTTAATTCCTTTTTAATAAATCAATAATGCAAAAATTATGCAAAAATAGTAGAGGCATGTTTTGAGCCTAGCCTAAGTTGGAAATATCATTGTCATATAAATGACTCGCAGTTCAGTGAGAGAGTCAGTAATGAACTCAATAATGTTTCTGAATAGTTCACTCTGATTCTGATTCAAACTGCTAACTCACACAGGTGAGTTTGAGACTTTTCATGTTTCATGAATCTTTGTGACTGATAATTGAACCAGTGCTTGAGATTAATTTTCTGGCTAATCAAACATCACAGGCCGTGCTGTTTGTTACACTCTAACATGATGATAAAACTGCATATTGGCACAAGTTTTCCCGGCTGTACCCCAATGGAGACCACATTTTGAATTAGTCGCACATTTTTATTTTTTTGTCACGTTTGCGACCATTGCAGTCTGGAGGCCTGACTCGTCAAAAATGTTTTTAGTGGATTTTTTAGGTACTGTAACTCAGTTTGCTCTGTTTCAGAAGACAGCCCACATCTCTGCCTCTGGCTGTGTGACTGCGGGAAACTCCAGCATAGTTGTCAGTCCTATCTCTTGGATAAACAGGAAGCTGCTAAAACTACAGCGCTGTTCAGTGAGGACGGTGATGTCTATGAAGTATGACAGCATTGTGAAAGCCTAGTGCTAAAGTTAACCAAATGCACATTAACCCTCATGTGTTTGGAAACAAAGTGCTGTCACACATTGCTGTACATAGTTGAAGAAGATATTTCTTCATTTCTCAAAGAAAGATCACTTTTTGATTTGTGAAACAATAATGCAGTGGTGAGAGGTAATAAGTAACTTGTGCATATAACTTTGCAGTGTTGTGCAGTTACTTACCACGCAGTACTGCATATCTTCCAGCCAAGAGAGGTTTTTCAGGATGGTTTAGTCATTAAATCCTCATTTAACTTTTCTTTCTCTCATTACCTCTTCCAGAGCTCCCACCCATCCGTCTGTGCAGCAACCTTCCTTAGCCTAGCTCTTTTCCCCACGTGTGGATTGGCTGACTACCCACACCCGCAATAAGATTCTGTTTTCTGACGGAGTAGAGAAATGAATTCCTAGCGTCCCTAATGATTGTGGGGGTGTTTGTGATGATATCATTGTGAAGAAGAGACAAATATAAGTCAATTTTTTTTCTGCTCGGAAAACTTCACTGCCTCACAATATTATAAGTAGGGTTGGGTCATGATATTGTTACAGATGATTCACTCTTTGCCCATTTATGTGTCCTAAAGAATGTGCCTTTATATTATATATTCACAACCCTTGCTTTTTTGTGACTCTTGAAAATGAGAGGTTTAATAACTTTAGTCACAAAAAAGGTCATTTGAGTTTGCAAACTCACTTCATCTTGTGTGAGTCAGTTCATACTGTTTCAATGAATCGATTCAAAACTGATTAAGTGATTTTTTTAAGGGGGGGGGGTCCATTACTGTTTTAGTTAATACTACCACCATTCAAAAGTGTGTGTTCATCGCATGTTTGGTGCGTTTGCTCTGTTATACCGTGTCTACATCTGACGCGACCGCTAAAGGCTGTCTACACTGGACGCGACAAAGCATCCGTTACAAAGCATTTGTCCTTTGTGTCAGTGCATCATAAATAGAACGAGACATCAGTTTACTGTCGGAGATTTGTCGCTCGCATCGCACCATATCTAGTGTAGACAACATCACTGATTATAAGGGTTCTATTGTCTTTTGTTGCGTCGCACCGCTGGAGTCCAGTGTAAACACGGTGTTAGTGCGGTTCATTTAAATAAGTGTGAACGCTGCCATCCGAACCCTGGTGCACACCAAACAAGCAGACAGAGACAGCTGAAAAGATGGACTCTTCCCAACAAACTCTGGTGCGGTTCAAATGAAATATGAACACAACACAGACCAAAGACATGTAAACAAACCAAAAACGGGACATGATGTCACAAGATGCGACCCTTAAAAGGACAGAATGCTCAAGCATGCCTGTTTTTTTCTTGTCATAGTCGCGATGTTGCCCATCACAGTTTGGTACAGGCGTCAGAACCGCATCTCCTCGCAGTAGATCTTCGTTTGTGTGTGTGACGGAGGGATTCCTGTTTTGACTCCTTTACACATTTTTTAAGCTCTTTACAGGTTCTCAGCTGGTCAAAATACCATCATATGTAGATACATACAACGAGTGCATTTAGCCTAGCACACAACATTGTTTTGGATATTCTGAAAGTTCCATAATACGTAAAAAATATACGTAAAAAAGCTGACCAATCAGGTTATGAGCATCTCCCTATGCCTTTAGGTTCGGTGTTAAAATGCCAATGTGAACACTAAATGGACTAAACCTTTTTTTCATATCATTCTAATATGATTTTTTTTTATTTTATTGTCAATGTTGAAAACCGTTGTGCTGCTTTTTGTAGAAACCGTGATACATTTGTAACATATAACACACATATGTCTTTACTGACAGTTTTTAAAAAAAAATCTATTTAATGCATCTAGGCTAAATGAAAAATTCTTTAAAAATCGTACTTGCCCCAAACTTTTGAAAATGTAGTGTATGTATTTAGGTAAATATTAAACGCTTTAAGACATTTTTGAGCAAATACATAAATAGTGAGATACACTGAATTTGTATTTGTAGCTAAAACAAATGTCTCAGTAACAATGTAAAATATGCTGAAGACATAGTTGTTCTGATTCCAAGAAAAATCAATTTCAGGTGAGTTAAAGTTCTTGTTTGCTAAAGATAAAGTTCTTGACTAAGTCACCTGTTATTTTTGGCTTCCTTTCACACTCATCAAATGAGAGTTAACACACCTGAGAGTGTGCGGTGAGTTGTTACACAATGGTGGAATGTTGAGCAATGTCTGGATGTTTCACAATATGAGCATGCGGTGCCATTCTTGTAGTACCTGCAGCAAAGCATAATCTTGGCGTGCTGAGTACGACCCAGCATGACCATGTGTTTAAACTGACTGTCATTATAGGGTTGCCATGGCAATGTGTCGTTGAACAACATCCGCATCATGGCTCTGTATTTCAAAAATGTATAGTCGAGTTGTATTTGGCCTAGCATACTGTGTAATTCCTAGGTAGGCTGTGTATTATAGTACTCTGTGTATTTCTGGAGTGTATCATTACGCACAGAGAGAGAAGACTGTTATTACTGAGTCAGTACAGGGGGAACGAGCATCTGGACTGGGTGACTCACTCTCTCCCCAAGGCGCGTTCACACGCACGGGACTCACAAACTGTGACGCAGGATACCTGAAAGTTTTCACGATCAGAATAACCTATGTGCTCGCTCAAGACAGACATTGGACAGTAGTGCATGGGTTTTTGGGTTTTATATTTGCTATTATATATTTACATTTGCAGGGTTGTTTTTTGACAGTGCAAAGTACTCTAAAATCTATATAGGACAAGAGCAGTTCATATACAGTGTTTTTTGTTAAATGGCAAGTCAGTCTTTTACAATCAAAATACTCAAAAACATTCAGTAAACGTTTTAGGCTGTGACAGGAGCAGCAAGAGCAGCCATTGGGAATCTGTGGGAAGAAAACTGGTATCAGTAGGCTGTTCCAGTTCATTACATGACAGTCTTATTATATATTCATGTTCAAAAACAGCTTTACCTTGTGTCATCTTGCCTGTCAATCATTAAAGTTTCAACCCATCAAATGCATAGCGCGACCACAGCTGCGAAGCTAGCGCACTACATCAATAGCGCTCCTAATGTAGTCAGTAGAGCACACGGCAGTAGGGGTGGGACAAAATATTGATAGGGCAATATACTGTTGTCCTCCATGCGATACAAGAATCATTCATTTTAATTAATAAAATAAGGTGCTCTAAATTTTTCAGCTCCAGCTCCCAGCGTCACTACTTCATGGCACCTCGAGGTGGCGCTCAACACATGAATGAGGAGAAACATAAACATAAATTAACTAGCCTAAGAAAAATAGATTTTTAACGGGATGGCAGGAAATCCTGCACTTAACCTTTTCACAGGCATTTTGTCTTCATAGTTAGACAGATATCGTAATGTATAATTATAGGATTGTCTAACAATACACCGCGTTCCAAATTATTATGCAAATTGGATGTAAGTGTCATAAACCATAAAAAATTGTGTTTTCCAATTAAACTCATGGATGGTATTGTGTCTCAGGACTCTTTGGATCACTGAAATGAATCTTAGACACCTGTGATTAATTAGTTTGCCAGATGAGCCCAATTAAAGGAAAATTACTTAAGAAGGACGTTCCACATTATTAAGCAGGCCACAGGTTTCAAGCAATATGGGAAAGAAAAAGGATCTCTCTGCTGCCGAAAAGCATCAAATAGTGCAATGCCTTGGACAAGGTATGAAAACATTAGATATTTCACGAAAACTGAAGCGTGATCATCGTACTATGAAGATTCAGAGCACAGACGGGTTTGTGCAGATAAAGGCAGAACGAGGAAGGTTTCTGCCAGACAAATTCATCGGATTAAGAGAGCAGCTGCTAAAATGCCATTACAAAGCAGCAAACAGGTATTTGAAGGTGCTGGTGCCTCTGGAGTCCCGTGAACCTCAAGGTGTAGGATCCTCCAGAGGCTTGCAGTTGTGCGTAAACCTACTATTTGGCCACTCCTAACCAATGCTCACAAGCAGAAACGGTTGCAGTGGGCCCAGACATACATGAAGACTAATTTTCTGTCTTGTTTACTGATGAGTGTCTTGCAAACCGGGATGGTCCAGATGGATGGAGTAGTGGATGGTTGGTGGATGGCCACCATGTCCCAACAAGGAGGTGGGGGAGTCATGTTTTGGGCTGGAATCATGGGGAGAGAGCCCCTGAAGGTGTGAAAATGACCTCGGCAAAGTATATAGAGTTTCTGACTGACCACTTTCTTCCATGGTATAAAAAGAAGAACCGTGCCTTCCGTAGCAAAATCATCTTATTACATGACAATGCACCATATCATGCTGCAAAGAATACCTCTGTGTCATTGGCTGCTATGGGCATAAAAGATGAGAAACTCATTGTGTGGCCACCATCCTCCCCTGACCTCAACCCTGTTAAGAACCTTTGGAGCATCCTCAAGCAAAAGATCTATGAGGGTGGGAGGCAGTTTGCATCAGAACAGCAGCACTAGGAGGCTATTCTGACATCCTGCAAACAATTTAAGCAGAAACTCTCCAAAAACTCAAAAGTTGAATGGATACACGAATTGTGAAGGTGATATCAAAGAAGGGGTCCTATGTTAAGATGTAACTTGCCCTGTTAGGATGTTTCTGATTGAAATAGCTTTTGATTTCAGTAAATATGACCACCTAATGCAGCAAATGCCCGTTTTCAGTTCTTTACAACCTATAAAATGTTTTAACTCTGTTGTGCATAATAATTTGGAACAGTGCATTTTCAGTTTTTTTTATTTTTGAAGTGAATACTGTAATCATTAGGAGGTTTGTTCAATAAAATTCAAATTATACCCTAATGATCGATGACTTGAAAATTATACTGACTGTCATTTGCATTATTCTTACCCCTACATGGCAGCCCTGGTCGCGCGTTTGTTTAGGGAAGGTGAAACTTCTATGGTGTTTACTTTAGGGAAGGTGAAACTTCTATGGTGTTTACTTTGAGTGTAGATCCGCTGTACGCTGCGTTTGTAGAAGGCTAGCGTTCCAAGCAGACATTAGCTGTGACGTTCATGTAAACAAAAAAGATAAAATGTGAGACTACAGACATTTCCTATTTGTACAGTAATAATTTGATAGGCATACAATGTAATACAAACCTTAATTTCATTCAGGAAGTTTTCTCTCAGGACAGAACACAAAATGACTGTTGACAAATGTATCCAACATTTGCACAGACTACCCAACATTGGGTTACACTGACCCAGCGCTGGGTAGGCATGGGAGGGGGTCAACTGTTCTTTTTTTTTTTTCAATAGCTGATGCGGATATAAAGATAGCAGAGTGGCGATGGCCAATAAACTAAAATACAAAAACTATGACTTCATGATAAAAAAAAAAAAAAGTTTAAAGTTTGGAAACATTAAGGTTTTGAAAGTAGTCTCTTAATCTCACCAAGGCTGCATTTATTTGATAAAAAATACAGTAAAACCGTAATACTGTAAAATATTATTACAATTTAAATGAACTGGTTTCTGTTGTAATATATTTTAAAATGTAATGTATTTCTGTGATGGCAAATCTGAATATATAGCAGCCATTACTCCAGTCTTCAGTGTCACATGATCTTTTAGAAATATATATTTTTTTTATCAAGTCATAGTTTTTGTTTATTTTATTGACTATCACCACTATCTTTATATCAGCATCAGTCATTGAAAAATAATATCAGTTGACCCCTAGTCTCTGACAGCGAGTTCATCCTAGAAGTTTCAGTACCACTAAGAACATTATTCTCTTTCCACCACCCGGTGTGGGTGTTGATGATGGCGGTGCAGGTGGATTGGATCATGGTGTTAAGTATCATTTAGAATATCTGCTGTTTTTATCATAGTTTTTTCCAAGATCACCACCACTACCTATGTGAGATTCAGTCTGTTTTCTAGTTTGTCACAGGTGTGTATGGTTTGATCCTCCTGACTTGTTCAAAGAGCTGTCTGTTGTGACAGATCACTTATACTTTGCCAGTCTGCTCTCTGTTAATCAGCTTACACCATCCAGTCTCGAAGACAGCTGTGTGGTCTGCCACAAACACACAGTACAAACCTAATGCCCCACACACACTGCTCTCTGAGCCAGTGACCGTCTTTACCCTAAAGCCACAATGACTCCTTGAGTGTCTGTGATTAGTTTGCCAGTTGCCACCGATGATGTATTTGTACCAAAGGCCACAAACACTGTCAAAACTCCCTTAGGCCCACATAAATGCTGATGAACAGGTGCACGATATCTGTGAATGTGCTGAGACTGAAATTCCATGCAATTCTTCCGTGCAGGTGTCAAATTGTCCATTTCCGGTAGTCTGGTTTCTTTTGTCTCTATAGCCCTACTCGGATGGTAATTGTTTCTCATGGGGTCATAAGGTATTTTCATCATTGACAGGGGCTAGTCAGTGAATTTATTGCCGTCCGAATCCAGAATGTCAGTTTTTCTCCCACCACCCGCGTAAAAATCCCTGGCCTAATTACCTACTGTTTTTTTTAAAACACCTAGGTCGTGTGGTAATTTGAAAAATTCACTGTTTATATCTTTTTTGACCACTGCAGAGCACCGTACGGTTGCGCTTCGCTGTAATTTGGATGCATTTTAAAGATCTAGACTTACTGAAATGCTGGCAAGTATTTACAAGAGCAATATATTTCATCACCTCTCAAAAAAGAAAAAGAAAAGCATGTATACATTTGAAATGGGCCGTTATTACGGCAGCAATACTTTAAAATAATATTTACCTCATCCACATGTAAGAGGCTGTATTAACTTACTCATTTCCACATTTTTAAAATGACACATCATTTTGAGATAAAATACAAGACAGAATGCATTTTAACTATAATGCGTCTATATCTTCCTATTTTTTAAACAGAAGATTTAAATGATAATCAGAATAGTATTTTCCTATTATTAAATTAAATATGATTTTATTATTCTTATTCCAAGCATATGACATTTTATTTACAGCAGACAATCATGCGACTGACCACATGTTCCCGGGTTCATAGGATCATAAAACTCGCTCCTCCACCGTGAATAAATCGCCATCCGAATGTTTTATCATTGAGGTCATCTGAGGTTAAAAAGAATTACCGTCCGAATAGGGCTTATGATAATAGTTACAAAAGCAGTGCTTTAAAGGGAAAAAAAGAAACTTTTTTGCATCATTTACTCACCCTAATGTCATTCGAAATCTGTATGTCTTTCTTCTGAAGATATGTTGAAGAATGTTTCAACCTTTATGTCAGTGGGGTCCAAAACAACACTGCACCCTATTGACTTTTTACTGTATGGTAAAAAAGAATAAGACTTGAATCCCTTTAAGAATATTCTTAATCAGCGCCTTGTGACCTGGGACAAGTGTTCTTCCTGTAAACAAAAGGAACTGTTTATGGCACAGTCTGAGATTGATGAGTGATTTATTACAGCCTCAGTTATCCTGAAGCTAACTGAGGCTGTAATAAATCACTCATCAATCTCAGACTGTACCATGAGCAGTTCCTTTTGCCGCTTGACACGTCAGATTTTTAGAGCTATAGGTAATTAGTTTTAGCATTTATTTCATTGTTCAAGTGCATTTTTTGATGACATAAAACATGAATCAGTTTTGTTGCTACACAGACCCTAATATGGTAGGAAAAAGCTGTACAGAGTTGCAGTGAAACTCACAGCGAGCTGGAGTGTCTTCATGCATAATAATCCTGCTTGATGTACTCCCAGTGGTGCCGGCAGAACCTCAAGAAAGGTCACACTGGCTAAAGATCTCAGAAATCCTGTTGAACTCCTGATTAATATATGCGTGTGTGTGTGTATTCAGTAAACTCCACATTCATTGTGCTAGTCCGTAAGCTCCTGAATCCAGTGATGGCTGTACTGCTGTGTGATAGGTATTGTATTGGAGCTATTCTGATTTGCTTTCCAAACAATGTTTGAGTTTCAGTTGTTAATAGATGACAACTGTGATTTCATGTTCTGATTCAGATGGGCTTGAGAAATGCTTTTATTAAAATGGATGTGTGTTAGTGTGTTAGTGCTCTGGATGCGAGCACAATGAAATAAAAATGTAAAAAATGACAAAGCACTTCTGTGCAGCATATGAATAAGGCTTTAGACCATTTCCTAAACAGACGCGATGCAATAAGATTCCAGAGAGAAGCAATATGTCTGCCCACACCGGACGTGACATGACTATGAGACGCGACAAAATCAGAATAAAAAATTACAGCCATTCAGAAGAGCATGTGGGCGGAACCTTTCTGCAAGTACACTGCACTCACAATGAAATGGATAATTACATAATCAAATTCATAAATATTACACCATTGTAACATTATTAAAAAAACATACTGAGTGACTGAAACAATCTTTGTCATAGAATACACATTGTTTGTTCACATTCTTGTTTCGTTTAATTTATTTTGAAGGTCTGAGGTGAATTATCCACTGTCGCTTTTAAGTATGGCTAACGGTCACGCAAAATGCTATTTAAACTTACATTAGACGCTTATAACATTTAACTTAAGCTTATATACCTGATATTATCATTAACATACTTTGCATGTGCACAACGTCACAGAAATAGAAACTTTTCTAAAATAGAATCGTCACTTATTTCTATCGTGGCTGGTTAGGTTAAAGTGACATCCTCATACAGTAAAAAAAAGTTCACACAGAAGAATAAACATCCTCTTTTCAGTTAAGTGAAGGGCTTTAGACTTGACCAGACCACAAATGCAATTGCTATGTCTCTGAAGGGGTTGAACAAACGGGAAGTGAAGGTTTTCTTGTCTGATCTTCTTTCCCTCTCCAGTGGTCCTCTCAAAGCCTGTGGCTTTAAGAAGATTCCTTGATTTGTTTATGAAACGAGACTGGGAAGGACCGCCACCCCCCACCACCTCTTTTTTCCTTTTAAGATGTTTTTTTTGTCTACACCCACACTCCCACATATAGGTCATAATCTGTTTTAAACCATGATATCTTTGGAGAAGTTCAGAGACTTAAAGACCTCTCTTATATCCCATTACGCTCAGATTACAGCTCATAATGGGACAGGACAGTTAGTTAGTCCACATAAATATCAGTGGTCATTAAATAGTTAATGAAGTGTTTTCTTTACTGAGATCATGACGGCACATGCCATGCAGAGCCACATACTGACATATTTGAAATATCTACCTCCAAACGGTTTTGGATGGAATCCTGCAGGTGCATTATTGCAGTGGCAACAGGCATGAAATTTGTTTTAGAATTCTGTTCACAAGCAGACACATACTGGTATGGAATTCCAAAGCTGCCAAAATTAAAAAAATATGTATGTATATATATATTTTTTCCCCACATTTATTTATTTATTCTTTTATTTATTTATTTATACATTTATTAATTTCTATTTTTATTTATTTCCACATTTATTCATGTATTTTTGCATTTCTTTGTCTGTAGGGTAATGAGGAGGGCGTGATTTACCTCAGACATAGCAATCGAGCTCAGAGTAGGCGAGGGTGAAGCGTTGAGCCCACAGTGACACCTTGTGGTATGGCCGAAATACAATAAGTTATAGCCTACTGACGTTGATACTCTCTGTGATGAATGACTTGGATAGGTATATGGCCAAAATCTTATATCACGGGTTAAGTCATATCACCCTAACTGTACTGTATGACATGGATAGGCTACTCTTTATTCCCGACATGGCCATAGAACATCGTCTGGTCTGGATTTGTAAAATATCCTGGGCTAACAAACATGAACAGCAACATCTTCAACAGATCTGATAACAGGGACTCTGAAATGGAAGCGCTTGATATTTTCCATTACCGGTCAGAACACACGGAAAGGAAGCAGCGCACATATAGGCTACAGTGAAGTTGACGCAAGCATATTGATCAATGCATTTGAAATGAGACCACAAATTCACTTCACATTCATATTTCCTATTTGTACATGCGACATGCAACACGTGACAAACGCTTAAAATACAATGCATATTTCAAATATCCAAAATAGAATGAGGCGTCGGTTACAGTAGAACATTTTGTTGCGTCACATCATGAGTGGACAGTCACAGCATCATTGAGTATAATGGATTTTTCTTGGTGTGGTCTTATTAATAATCACACGTCTTAGGCTAAGTTATCCACTGGAAATATCCAGAATTAGATAAATCAAATGTGCCCATGGAAACGGAGCTGGTGAAACACACACACCATGCATCATCCTCTTTCAAACAGCACCTGTCGCGTGCCCTCATATTTTTGAGCTAACTGCATTTTAATGTAACTTCCAAAAACAAACCTGACAGCAACAGAAACAAACTTATTTTCTATTAAGCGGTGGTAGTCTTTATCCTACCCCCATAAACTGATGTCCAGGGGCAACCTTATGACCTATGACTTAACCCATGATATAAGATTTTGGCCATATACCTATCCAAGTCATTCATCACAGACAATATCAACGTCAGTAGGCTATAACTTGTATTTCGGACACACCACAAGGTGTCACTGTGGGCTCAACACTTCGCCCTCGCCTACTCTGAGATTGATTGCTATGCCTGAGGTAAACCACGCCCTCCTCATTACCCTACGGACAAAGAAATGTAAAAATACATACATGTAGAAATAAATAAATGTAGAAATACATAAATGTAAAAATAAAGAAATGTAGAAATGAATAAATGTGGAAATAAATAAAAATATTAATTAATAAATGTATAAATAAATAAAAGAATAAATAAATGTGGAAAAAATACATTTATACATAAGGAAATATGTATATGTATTTTATATATATATATATATATATATATATATATATATATATATATATATATATATATATATATATATATATATATATATATATATATATATATATATATATATATATAATATATATATATAATATATATACATATACACTCACCTAAAGGATTATTAGGAACACCATACTAATACTGTGTTTGACCCCCTTTCGCCTTCAGAACTGCCTTAATTCTACGTGGCATTAATTCAACAAGGTGCTGAAAGCATTCTTTAGAAATGTTGGCCCATATTGATAGGATAGCATCTTGCAGGTGATGGAGATTTGTGGGATGCACATCCAGGGCACGAAGCTCCCGTTCTACCACATCCCAAAGATGCTCTATTGGGTTGAGATCTGGTGCCTGTGGGGGTCATTTTAGTACAGTGAACTCATTGTCATGTTCAAGAAACCAATTTGAAATGATTCGAGCTTTGTGACATGGTGCATTATCCTGCTGGAAGTAGCCATCAGAGGATGGGTACATGGTGGTCATAAAGGGATGGACATGGTCAGAAACAATGCTCAGGTAGGCTGTGGCATTTAAACGATGCCCAATTGGCACTAAGGGGCCTAAAGTGTGCCAAGAAAACATCCCCCACACCATTACACCACCACCACCAGCAGCCTGCACAGTGGTAACAAGGCATGATGGATCCATGTTCTCATTCTGTTTACGCCAAATTCTGACTCTACCATCTGAATGTCTCAACAGAAATCGAGACTCATCAGACCAGGCAACATTTTTCCAGTCTTCAACTGTCCAATTTTGGTGAGCTCGTGCAAATTGTAGCCTCTTTTTCCTATTTGTAGTGGAGATGAGTGGTACCCGGTGGGGTCTTCTGCTGTTGTAGCCCATCCGCCTCAAGGTTGTGCGTTTTGTGGCTTCACAAATGCTTTGCTGCATACCTCGGTTGTAACGAGTGGTTATTTCAGTCAAAGTTGCTTGAATCAGTCGGCCCATTCTCCTCTGACCTCTAGCATCAACAAGGCATTTTCGCCCACAGGACTGCCGCATACTGGATGTTTTTCCCTTTTCACACCATTCTTTGTAAACTCTAGAAATGGTTGTGCGTGAAAATCCCAGTAACTGAGCAGATTGTGAAATACTCAGACCGGCCCGTCTGGCACCAACAACCATGCCACGCTCAAAATTGCTTAAATCACCTTTCTTTCCCATTCTGACATTCAGTTTGGAGTTCAGGAGATTGTCTTGACCAGGACCACACCCCTAAATGCATTGAAGCAACTGCCATGTGATTGGTTGATTAGATAATTGCATTAATGAGAAATTGAACAGGTGTTCCTAATAATCCTTTAGGTGAGTGTGTATATATATGTATGTATATATATATATATATATATATATATATCTATCAATAATTTATTAGTTTTTTTGCTTTTCTATGTATATTTATTCATTTGTTTATTTTTCCTTTTTTACATTTCTTTGTATATTTATTTATGTATTTATTTAATTTTAATTTTGGCAGACTTGAGGGTGAGTAAATGATGACAGAATTGTAATTTTTGAGTGAACTATCTCTTAAATGTGCTTAAAAATGTGAGGCCATTGTCTAGTAGTATATTGTGTTTTCTACAGCATTGTGTAAAATATTGTGTGAAGCCATTGACTGACTGTACTTCTAAAGTGCAGAGTGACCCATAAACCTGTAAACAGTTGTGGATTAAACAGAAAGTCTTGGATTCATGAGGGTCCAGAAACTTGCCTGTACCCCTGCAGCTAGGACGATCTGCAGAATGATTGATAAACTTCCTCTTATCAGACATAGACTAAGTAGTTCATAAATTGTGAGGGGATTATATGAAAGTGGAGATGATGTATTTGTGATGGGTGTTAGCATGCCTTGGCTTGCTGAAGCATTCTTGTTTCTGAGGAAATGATTTGATTGTGTTAGTACCAGCATGATGGCTATGTGGGAAAAAGTGTAATCCATAATGTGGGAATTTTTCTTAAACTTAACTACAATGATTTGCTATAAGTTCATGGAAGTTCATCATGTCCTGTGTTCAGGTTCATTCATGTATGAAGATGGTATGCAGGTTCCTATATTACCACTTTAAACAATAACTAGGTTGTGTGATCACAGATACGACGTGAGATTATAAGATAAAAAGACATAAAAAGAAAGTGCACTGTAAAAAAATTTTTCAACGCTTATTGGAGTACATTTTTCAAGAAACTCATTTAGTCTTTCAGTTTAAAAATGTCATGTTTAATTGAATATCTTGCCGTCTGTAATTATTTGTGAAATTGTGAGTTTAGTCATCTCTTTTTTTGTGCTTTAAAAGTAATTTATCTCCTTGGAATTTGAGTGGGATAAATTTTTGCATTTGTGCAAACGTTCTTAAAGCCTTTTTCCTTATCCTACGTTTCATTGTTTTGAAAAGACAAGTTCTCAGACAGCGGCAGTATGGACTTTTTAGCATGCGGATGTAAAGCCAAGTCAGCAGTAGTGATAACTCTCTTGCTCAGAATGCAGAGTCAGTCATACAACAGTACGCCTCCACTGAAAGCCACAACAACTCTTCAAATGGCCAATAAAAAAAGCCTTTATTTATTCTCTGCCTGCCTCACATCCTCGTTTACTTGTTGTTATCAGACTGAAGGCAGGCACGGGAGGAAATTAAGGTCTTATTGGATGACCATTAATCAGCCGCCACAGAAAGAGAGATTGTTAGAAGATGCGGGTCAGACCAAGAAGGATGTGATGGCAAACTAATATCTGTATTTGACAGGCATAACCCTCTTTGTGTGTTGTTGACATTGTAATCTAGATAAAAGAGAATGGACCAAAAGCTGTTTTCTAATTTTATTGAGGATCACGAAACTCACTACCTCCATTAGTTTGCGTGTACGGAGATAGCAGGGGATATTCCACCTGGTGTTACTGTTTGTTGGTCCAGATGTCTCTCATTGTGAGTCATTGTAAGATCATCGGAAGCACCTTTCATGACTTTGTTAGCCTCTTCATGTGGCTTTACCTTATGGAGAGGTACTTACCATAAGCCACAATGCCATTAGTCATTTGTTAGTGTCCAGTAGCTGTATACAAATACTGTACTTAACTAGCATTTATTTAATGAATTCTGTGGGTTCTTTGGCTTTTGAGTGCGGCAATAGAATTGACAGGAGAGGTGTTTTAAAAAAAAAAAAATTATAATTAGTGCTGCCCCGTAGTAAATACAGTCCAGCGCTTCCGAGTTACGTCAAAGCTACGCCAGCACACCGGCTTGCCATTGTCCGATGCTGTTCACATGAGCACCATGACGCATACATGTTATGCTGACGCAGGAGCTGACCAATGTAAACAGCGTAGGAGACTGATACAGACGTGAAGAAATTGTTGAATAAAGTCGTTATTTTTGTTTGTTTTTTTTAGCACAAAAAGTATTCTCGTCGCTTCATAACATTAAGGTTGAACCACTGGAGTCACATGGACTATAAGTGTTAATTAAATAGCTGTCTTTGGAGGGGTCAGAGAGCTCTCGGATTTCATCAGAAATATCTTCATTTGTGTTCCTAAGATGAACGAAGGTCTTACGGGTTTGGAACGACATGAGGGTGAGTAATTAATGACAGAATTTTTGGGTGAACTAACCCTTTATAGGGCACGTTAGTAATATGCACCTATAGGCGGATGCACAATGCGTGTACACTCTGCTTATTACACACAGGGATGCGCAGCAGCACACAAACATTTTTAAATATTAAAAATAAAAGGATTCCTCTCTAGAGAAGCGTTCAGTCTTTCTGCTTGCAAATTTCGCCATGTAAATAGCGAATCCGCCATGGTGCATACGCAACTGGCTTTTAAAGGGAATGGGAGATGAGACTGATTAGTTTATTGCATGTTACGCCCAAAACACACCCATGTAGTGTTGTCACGATACTGGAATTTCTATACGATATCTATACGGTATTCGATACGATACCTGGAAAAGTATTGATATTCGATACCATTTTCAATACCACGGGGAACAGACGCTGCACATACTGTCAAATAGATATTTTTAATATTTCTTTTTTTGTCCATCTATTGAAAGTCTAGGCAATCAAAAATTTCTTCTGAAGAGATCACTTTATATGATAGCTTATACACAGCACAAGGAAGCTTGATTTCAAATGGTAAATTGAATTTAAAAAGACAAGTAAACAGTAATAAAATAAGAACAAATAAACAAATTACTAACAATAGCACAAATAAATACAATGGAATAAAGATGCAAATGAAATAGACTGCTTTATTTTTTCAGGTTGGTCTAACAGTAGCTAGTATTCAGGTAAGAAACTGAATAAAAAAAAACAAACAAAGTAATCAAATTGAAAATAACATTGGATAATCTTCACTGTAAAAAAATGTATACAGATTAATCCATTAAAGTTACACAAGTTAATCAGTCAAGAGCAGTAAGTGATCGTTTGTCTTTTTGAAGTTTGAATAACATTAACAACATAGAGAGTGGCACGTTTATTCAGCTGCTGTCCCTTTAAGATCTGACGCACGCATGGATCCAAAATACTGTTCCTGTTACACATTCTTCCTGATTTCCTGAACTGTTTACGACTGTTTACACGTTAATACTCACCAAGATGGGCATTGTGACTATTTTTGAGTGTATTTGACCATTAATAAGCTGGGAAAAGGAGATCATTTTTGCATTTGTATGTCAGAGGCGGCTTTATTACTGTATGTGTGTGTGCTTCAGATGTGAGCACGAAATCTGCAGTAATGAGTAGAATTATGTGCAATCCTGTGCGAAATTCAGACCCGTCACACCAACACTATTTAACCGGAGTGAATGAGAGGAGGCGGGTGCGTGTCGTTGTCTGTCGGAGAGGAGAGCAAGAAAGCGCAGCTGGTATCGGTGTATCGATACTGTAGAAAGGATTATTGGTATCATTTTAGATATTTCAGTATCGATATCGAAATATCAATATTTTTGACAACACTAAACCCATGACTCATTAAGAGACTAGGTACAACCCTTTTGGACCATGCGCCTGGCATGCCGACCATTATTTCTGTCGTTAAACTAGCAAAAGTGGACTCAGTGCACCTGCACCATGTGCTTCAAACCATGCGCTCAGACCGTTAAAATAGGGCCCATTGTCACATTATGTTAAGTTTAATACATTTTCATCAATTTTGTAACACAAATTAAGGACCTCGGAAAAGTTATAAGGCTCACGTTAGCTCTTGAAATATTATCTGTTCTTCCTGGTTGAATTTGATTGCACATTCATAATGTATAGTTAATTTCTCTTTCTGCAATGATCAGCGCTTAAGTCAGCTACTCAGACTGTGCATGATCTGTGCCCTCATGTGATTTTCATATTGTCTATTGCCCTGGTGTTACCATAACAGATGCAGTATCACTATGGTGATGCAATATTGTGGTACACCGATAAACCTCACTCAAGCTGGCATCATCCATAACATCGTATGAGTAATAAATTGTGTGAGGAAATGATTCAGACACCTTAAGATAAGGTTCAGTCTGCTGGCCTACTGATGGCGAGAATGTTGTACTGATATCAGCTCTGAAAATGAGAGCACTAGTGTGAAATTAGCATATATATTTATATGAAGCATCACAGGATTTCAGTAATTTATCCAGATGCTATTAGGAGTCTTTATAATAAAATATAGTATTTATAGTCTGCATTTTCAACCTTGTGACAAAATTTGATCTCAGTATAAAAGTGAACGCACCATAAATATTTGAAGGGTGTTTTGTTTTCAATCAGAGCAACTGTGATTTCAGTTAAACAGTTGTCAAAATGTTGTTTTTAGCGCATTAAATATTGAAATATTCACGATGCTTTTTAATTAAACTTTTAACTTTTTTATAAAATGTAATTTATATCATCAATACCCAATTTATCATTCATCCTATACAATTCATCATACAGTATTTTGTGTTTGTATGTTTTTTTTTTAATGTTTGTACTGTACATTGAAGCGTCTCTTTGTGTCTGATCTCGTGTGATCTGATTGTTAGATAAATGTTCAAACACAATCAGACATGCAAACAGACAAGCTTTGTGACTGCTTCACAACAGCTTTTCAGTTACTGCTGAGTGACTGATGTGACCTAGACAGCCGTCTGTGTTGTGATGCTGACGGAAATCTCCTCTAGCCTATAGTGACAGGCCGCTAATCGCCAACTTATATAGAATCAAAACCATTTTGCCTATGACGCATATGGATGGCAATTAATGAAATATGAACGCTGACTTCCATGGCAACACTCAGAGAGGAATTTGGGCTAAACAGCTCTTTAGAAGAGTATATGTGGAAGAAGTCTATTACTCTACAAAAACCAGTCATGCAAGCTGCCTGTCTCAAGCATTTCCCCTTACATGTTTGTTTTGATCTGTCATTTCAGCCACATAATAATTTGTTGTGTTAAGTTGACTTGCGCTGACCATCTTCTGTTTTCTTTGATGAGCTGTGCTGCTGTCATCGCTTTGAAGACACGAGTCATTCAAGATGAAATTCGTGATCAAGGGAAACTGAAACTGAAATGAAATTTTACAGCTTACCTTAGAATTCTATCGAAGGCACAAGATGTACAGTGTTTTGGATTAAAGTATCCAAAAACCACTACAACAATGTTATATATATTTTTTTTTGACTTGTATACTTACATTATCCCAAATGTGTGTCGATGACATTATACCCGCGTTACCCTCGATTTCCAGTTTTATTTTGTAGAAACCATGGAAACACCAAAGACGCTTTAATATGTTATGTGTTTTATTAGACAGGCGAGCAACTTTTTGGATGCATTCATCAACAGAAAACTAATCGTTGTTATATAGCTCAACACAGTTCTCGTTTTCTTGACTTACCGTGAGTAACGTTACCATGTTTTACCATGCCTAATATCAATACTGAATCTCAGTACTTAAGTAAAAGTACAAATAACCAGAGATATATTTACTATAGTAAAAGTAGAAGTACCACAATGACAACCATACTTAAGTAAAAAGTAAAAAGTACCTGATTTTAAATGTACTTTAAGTATTAAAAGTAAAAGTACTTGCATAACTATTTATTCTCTTAATGTCTATATTCTAATAAAAAAAACAGTATGGACTGTGGCATTTTAATTAAGTTAGTTTTGGGTTAATGTAATTGTACTTACCATCTGTGGCCCAGTTTACATTCTGACTTACAATTCTGGTTATCTATCAGTGTGATCTGCAGAGTTAAATATCATTATTCTGAAGCAATATTCTCAACAGTGTTCAATCAGCTTTGACGTATTTAAATCTGCATATTTATGATATTTTTACCTTTTATAAGGACATTTTCCCCCTAATCTTATTAAATATAGGCTATGCTTCAGCTTTCCTTTTATATTCTTAAATTTGATCAATTAATTAAATTAGAATAAGACACTATAGGGCTGTTACCAATCAAATTAAATAATGTAGACTGAAAAATTACAACTGAATTAAATAATGTAAACTAAACTGCCAGTAGTTGGCGCAGTGACCGTCTGAATGAGTGAGTCATTGAGTCGATTCGTTCAAACGGCTGATTCATTCATGAATAAGGCAGTCATTTATGAACAGAGCATTGAATCTTTGATTCAACCGATACATTTAAAACGCTGAATCATTCACTAACACACTGCTGCTGCTGAAATAGAACAAAAACAGTCAATATTGCATCTAAAATATAAGTGACTTGATGTTAATTAATTGTTTATGGAACTGTCATATGAAATCAGTGTCACATTTTCAGTTGTGATGGTATTCAGGAAAACAGCACTCTTGGTTGTGTGATGTTTTTTAACTGTATTATATGTTATAAATATAAAAACTTCACATTTTGAATTTTTACTGCAGTATGTGAATGAGTTTCTCTGCGTGAGCGGCGCTGATTTGTTTCCATTTCTCCTCAAGAGGCTGCGCGAGCCTCAACAGGGCAACCTTTACCGTAGGTTCATTACATTATATATTGTTATCCACTATCAATCACCACTTACACTAAGTGAATGCAGAATCATTCTTGCATTTGGTGATTTCCTAGTTATTTTTGTTTTTGACGTTTTAATCATCTTGTCCGGTCGGCAAATACAAATCTCTCTCTCGCCCCTTCAGAAAAACAAGCGTTAATGTCAAGCCCTGAAACTGATAAGAAAATGTAACGGAAATGTAACGAAACGTTGTAGAAATGTAGTGGAGTAGAAAGTATAATAATTGCGGCAAAATGTAACAAAGTAAAAGTCAAAAGTATGCACTATTGATTCTAGATATGTGAAAAATTTACTTAAATAAAGTAACAAAGTATTTGTACTTTGTTACATTCCACCACTGTGTGAAACAGGTGTCTCATAGTAGCCGTCGAGCGAACGCACAGAGTAGCATTATAACATAACTTTCAACACACTCAAATGTATCTAATATTATAAAACAGCACTGCGTTACCCCACATACGCCGTGACCGGAAAAAGCGGAAGCGGTCGTCTGCGGCATAATAAAAGCCACGCCTTTTGTTTTGAATAAGCGACCTCTAGCGGCTAAAAATTACATATTGTGGCTTTAAAGATACAGGCTAAGGGCCAGATTTACTAACAGCTTGTGCCAGCGCAAAACCCTCTTTTGCCGTTAAAAAACTACTGTTAGGATTTACTGAAGACACGCAGTGAAAAAACGCACTGAAAAGGCATGGACAGAGTTATTTTTGCAGCTGAACTTATTGCATAAGCATTTGTAGGAGTTTCCCTTTCAGATGCAAAATTTATGGGAGGAGAATATTTAAATGATTTGTGCAAGGTGATTTACTAAGGTTTGCACTTGTCAATTTACTGATGTTTGCACCATTATTTACCGCCCAAAAAAAGCATGTCTTAAACCAGACGCTAACTGGTAGATTGCGTTGGTCATGGAAATGATCCTGTTGCGTCTGTGTTCTTTAATTTGCGTGTTGTCAGTAGATCACGCATAGAACTTTCCACTCCCATCTGCGCATTTTTGGAATTGCGCTCTCACGCTAATTTGCCCTATTTAGTAAATCTGGCCCTATGTCTTAATAAATTGTGCCATGTTTTAAGAAGAGCTGTTACTGTGTCTGAAAGTCACGCTTTCACATACTGTGGCAGTTTGTTATGAAATATCTGATAGCCTACATGGATTAAGTGCTTTTTGATATGGTGCTTTTAAATTTGGCATGAAATGGGATTTTTTTTATTACAATTTTTTTAACCTTATAATCAAAATATCATAACTCGATCATTGACAGACTTCTCAAGTAATTTAGTCCGCTTAAGCCCCGCCCCCCTCTACAATCAACTGCAAGCTTGCATTCAGATCTGCCTCCATCCAATCAACAACCGACATAGAAGCAAGCACCCGGCCTACTTTTTTTTTTTTCGATAATCCATTACATTTGGATGTACATCACAATATGGATGAAATTATCTGTCACACTACTTCAGTTGTATATCACACCTTCAAAGGTTTGTCACTATAGAATCAGGCCTTATCAGTGTTTGGAATAAAAAATATTGAAAAATTGAATTTATAAAAAAAAAAAAAAAAAATTATTGCCATTGCCCTGACAATAATGCTTGGCAATGTTGTCTTTGATTCTCAGTAGCCAAAGGCAAAACTTTGGCAAAACTGCTTGCATATCACATTTTAGATAGTTATCAGATTTACCGTATGGAACATGATTCAGGAAAGTGGGAATTACCCTGATAAGTCATGAGATCAGGACCAGTGTTTTAGATTTAAAACAAGCTTGAATTAAAGAACATTTTAATAAGAACAAAATCAACAAATGCTGTCAGAAAATGCTGCCATTTTTTAAGATTAAAACATTATTGTACTTTATAGAAGTTTTACTCAATCATTATCTGAGGCTACATCAAGTGATTTTTAGCTTTTGAAACCACTGTTCAAGTCCATGTTTTATGCTATTCATAGCCACATTATTTAAATATGACAGGATCAGATTCATTATTAACAGTTTGAACACTGGAAACTTCTGGAGTGCGTCTGGACTGGGTGTTTATCATTAAGAAACAAACTGCAGGCCGTTTGCTGGAAAAGGGAGAGGCAGGAAGAGTGTGATGTCAGACAGGGAAGTGAACGGGAAACAGAAAGAGGGGGAGGAGTGGGCTGCGAAGAGGGCGACGGCCTTCTCATTTCCTGGCAACCTCTATTTCTTTTTCTGCCAGTGCTGTGAGAGTATGAGTAGGAGATGAAGACCACCACAGCTGGAACTGTGATTGTTCTTTCTACTACTCATTTACTTTGAAGAGGAATACACACTTGTTTTATTCGGCATTCATTCGAAGACAACACAGACACAACACAAAATGTACAGTGGATATGGAGGTACTGAGTACTGAATAACAGTTTTGTGAGATATGATCTTGGTATTTGAGGTATTTGTCATTTAATATTGTTAAGTCACATGTTGGTATTGATGTTGTAAATGGTGTTCAGGTTAGGGCATGTGTACAGGCAGGTGTGTTGTGATTAGAATATTTTAAATGTTCATTCAATTCATTTTTATTGTAGAATGATGTTGAAAGATTTCCTTTTCTCTGTGCATTGAAAATCGCCAACACTTGCGTGGCTAAATTTTGTTTTGACTCACCAAGGACGTTGTCAACCATAGCTAAAGTACACAAGAAGTGATAACGTGTCACAAAAGTTATTTCCTATTAGATGCTATTCCGCAACACGCAAAATTGAGCTGAAAAGAGAAACGTGATATAGATTCTTCTCAGTGGTGTGGTCAGCTGTAGTGAAGTGAAAGTAATCTGAAAAGATATATGATATAGTTCCTCACAACAGGAGTTGTGTATGTTTTCACAGGCCTGAGGTAGTTGGAAGGGGAAGATGGTGGTTTTTGTCATTGTCCAACACTTTGTATGTCCAGATGTTTTTGGGTTTTGTGGTGGAACCATTGTCCTCCTGGGACAGGCGTCCCACTGGGTTCCCATGTTATGGTTCTGCTGGAGCAAGAGAGAGTAGACACTCAAAGTATGTTTACTTTGGGCCACGGTTCAGCGTGGCACCTTAGGGTCATCTTGAACAAACACAGAGGGAGGTCCTTAAGTTTAGCCCTTAGGACTATACCTCTGGTTTACTTAAGGCCTGTTAAAGCACAAGCTGTAAACACTCGTTCAGATAATCCTCACAGCTGTAGACCTCAGGCATGGCCAAATGTAGAAGGGAACTATTGAAAGTATTAGCTTATTATTAAGGATATATCTTAACTTTTTTGGTGAATCCAAAGATGTACAGTTGTAGAGGGAAGAAAAGGGAAACAGAGTGAGTTTCTTGTTTCAGGTCTTTGCTCAGAGAATGGAAGGAAGGATACACCATGTGGGGCAAATGTTAAGTGCTGAGGGATTTCAAAAAGCCACATGACTATTATTAACTCTCAAGGTGCTTGTTGTCACATCCTGGTATTGAAGAAAGATTTCCACAGCAGCATTTCATTACAAAATATTCATAGATGATAGTGAAAGACCAATATTTTTCATTTTATTGGACCAAGTGGCCTAGTGTCATTTGTAAAATCTGCCAATAGCCTGAATAATCCTTTAGGTGAGTGTATGTATGTATGTATGTATGTGTATATATATATATATATATATATATATATATATATATATATATATATATATATATATATATATATATATATATATATATATATATATATATATATATATATATATATATATATATATATATATATATATATATATATATATAAATATAAATATATATATATATATATATATATATATATATATATATATATATATATATATATATATATATATATATAAATATATATATTAGTATGGTGTTCCTAATAATCCTTTAGGTGAGTGTATATATATATATATATATATATATATATATATATATATATATATATATATATATATATATATATATATATATATATATATATATATATATATATATATAGAAAATCACAATTTCACAAAATCACAATTTCCTAAATAATACTTTAGGTGAGTGTATATATATATATATATATATATATATATATATATATATATATATATATATATATATATATATATATATATATATATATATATATATATATATATATATATATATATATATATATATATATATACACTCACCTAAAGGATTATTAGGAACACCATACTAATACTGTGTTTGACCCCCTTTCGCAGAACTGCCTTAATTCTATGTGGCATTGATTCAACAACGTGCTGAAAGCATTCTTTAGAAATGTTGGCCCATATTGATAGGATAGCATCTTGCAGTTGATGGAGATTTGTGGGATGCACATCCAGGGCACGAAGCTCCCGTTCCACCACATCCCAAAGATGCTCTATTGGGTTGAGATCTGGTGACTGTGGGGGCCATTTTAGTACAGTGAACTCATTGTCATGTTCAAGAAACCAATTTGAAATGATTCGAGCTTTGTGACATGGTGCATTATCCTGCTGGAAGTAGCCATCAGAGGATGGGTACATGGTGGTCATAAAGGGATGGACATGGTCAGAAACAATGCTCAGGTAGGCCGTGGCATTTAAACGATGCCCAATTGGCACTAAGGGGCCTAAAGTGTGCCAAGAAAACATCCCCCACACCATTACACCACCACCAGCAGCCTGCACAGTGGTAACAAGGCATGATGGATCCATGTTCTCATTCTGTTTACGCCAAATTCTGACTCTACCATCTGAATGTCTCAACAGAAATCGAGACTCATCAGACCAGGCAACATTTTTCCAGTCTTCAACTGTCCAATTTTGGTGAGCTCGTGCAAATTGTAGCCTCTTTTTCCTATTTGTAGTGGAGATGAGTGGTACCCGGTGGGGTCTTCTGCTGTTGTAGCCCATCCGCCTCAAGGTTGTGCGTGTTGTGGCTTCACAAATGCTTTGCTGCATACCTCGGTTGTAACGAGTGGTTATTTCAGTCAAAGTTGCTCTTCTATCAGCTTAAATCAGTCGGCCCATTCTCCTCTGACCTCTAGCATCAACAAGGCATTTTCGCCCACAGGACTGCCGCATACTGGATGTTTTTCCCTTTTCACACCATTCTTTGTAAACTCTAGAAATGGTTGTGCGTGAAAATCCCAGTAACTGAGCAGATTGTGAAATACTCAGACTGGCCCGTCTGCCACCAACAACCATGCCACGCTCAAAATTGCTTAAATCACCTTTCAATGAGAAATTGAACAGGTGTTTCTAATAATCCTTTAGGTGAGTGTATATATATACACTCACCTAAAGGATTATTAGGAACACCTGTTAAATTTCTCATTAATGCAATTATCTAATCAACCAATCACATGGCAGTTGCTTCAATGCAATTAGGGGTGTGGTCCTGGTCAAGACAATCTCCTGAACTCCAAACTGAATGTCAGAATGGGAAAGAAAGGTGATTTAAGCAATTTTGAGCGTGGCATGGTTGTTGGTGGCAGACGGGCCAGTCTGAGTATTTCACAATCTGCTCAGTTACTGGGATTTTCACGCACAACCATTTCTAGAGTTTACAAAGAATGGTGTGAAAAGGGAAAAACATCCAGTATGTGGCAGTCCTGTGGGCGAAAATGCCTTGTTGATGCTAGAGGTCAGAGGAGAATGGGCCGACTGATTCAAGCTGATAGAAGAGCAACTTTGACTGAAATAACCACTTGTTACAACCGAGGTATGCAGCAAAGCATTTGTGAAGCCACAACACGCACAACCTTGAGGCGGATGGGCTACAACAGCAGAAGACCCCACCGGGTACCACTCATCCCCACTACAAATAGGAAAAAGAGGCTACAATTTGCACGAGCTCACCAAAATTTGACAGTTGAAGACTAGAAAAATGTTGCCTGGTCTGATGAGTCTCGATTTCTGTTGAGACATTCAGATGGTAGAGTCAGAATTTGGCGTAAACAGAATGAGAACATGGATCCATCATGCCTTGTTACCACTGTGCAGGCTGGTGGTGGTGGTGTAATGGTGTGGGGGATGTTTCCTTGGCACACTTTAGGCCCCTTAGTGCCAATTGGGCATCATTTAAATGCCACGGCCTACCTGAGCATTGTTTCTGACCATGTCCATCCCTTTATGACCACCATGTACCCATCCTCTGATGGCTACTTCCAGCAGGATAATGCACCATGTCACAAAGCTCGAATCATTTCAAATTGGTTTCTTGAACATGACAATGAGTTCACTGTACTAAAATGGCCCCCACAGTCACCAGATCTCAACCCAATAGAGCATCTTTGGGATGTGGTGGAACGGGAGCTTCATGCCCTGGATGTGCATCCCACAAATTTCCATCAACTGCAAGATGCTATCCTATCAATATGGGCCAACATTTCTAAAGAATGCTTTCAGAACCTTGTTGAATCAATGCCACGTAGAATTAAGGCAGTTCTGAAGTCGAAAGGGGGTCAAACACAGTATTAGTATGGTGTTCCTAATAATCCTTTAGGTGAGTGTATATAAATATATAAATATATACTGACTCTATATAGACTGCATTTATTCTTCTTTTGAGCATTCAGTCCTTAAAGTGGTATAGTGCTACTATATTAATCATATTTCATAATATATTTGTATAAATAATTTACACAGCTTTATTTTTTTGTTTTCCTCAAAGTGGAGGTCAGGTTACAGGCTCAAGTTGGATTGGAAAGGCAAGGACTGACCCAAGATATCATGCTGCGATGTTTTGGGAGCTGCCTGATTCTCTTTGCTTGTTCCCAGAGAGTTTTTTTTGGACACAGCTTTAGGTTTCTTCCCCTCTGACTGTGTACTAGTGTTTGTTTGACAGACACCAGACTTTGGTAATCTCTGATATGAATGGAATGTGTCCGAGACAGCGAGGCTACCGGCTCCAACATAATGAATGTCCTATCATCACAGACTCTCTTTGTGAGAAAGCACCGGAAAGCTTGCTTTTATTTTACAGGTGCTCACCCCAACCTCTCGCAATGTTTAGATGGAGCTTGAAAACTGTGGCTATAGAGCTTCAAAGAACAGTATGCATTCATAAAATGTCGTCTGGTAAAGCATCATGTTAATTTGGGTTGGTTCACAGAGTGTGTAATGGTTGGATTCCAGTTGGTTTGTGTCAGATCAGGGGTGGGGAGGCCCCCAGGTGCTTTGTTGTTCTGGAATAGTCCTGGAGCAAATCCAGACCACCAGAACAATACAGCCACTCTGATCCACACGCTTTAGAAGAGCCTGACGAGCTTTGATTATTGTGAAAACCATTGACATGCAGTTGGAGTGTCCAGATATTTCATAAGTGGTGGCTTTGGGTCCTGTTGGACAGATGGGAACACGGCACAGAGCAACAATTGGAAGGATGAGGCTTTGATGGTGTTTATTTGTTCTACGTGAAAGGATCCGGTGTATGAAGGGAATGTAGTGGACGTTTGATTCCCACAAGGGTTATGGTGAAAAGGGAGAATGTGTCACTTGCCTTGTTTACCTGGTGACACAAAAGAAGGAGGCCCACCAGAAGGTGTGTGGTTGTGGTTTGTGTTGGAAATAATTTCTCTTTAATTACTGATGTTCATTATGATACTATTGATTAAAGTGGAACTTCTCTAGATTTTTTAATATTGCAAATAAAAATGTAGGTTTTTTCTGTAGTCAATGAAATTGGCTTGAAAAATCTAGTGTTGTTTTGACTAATTTAAGGATGACCAAGATTATTTTAGGGATGCGCCAATATTAAAATTCTAATTCTAAGCTAATAATTATTTATTTATGTTGTGGTTGGTTGCTGATAAATGTCAGATATTAAAATTCCATTTTGTTTATATGAATTAAAAATAATTTTTAAATGATTTTAAATGATACAAGTAAATTTAGGCATAACTTTATAATGTGCAGTATGAAAATTAAGAGATTTTGTGATTTTCTACAGATTACATCTACAGTGTTATTAAATTATTAGTGTTTTTAAAGGTCCCATGGCATGGAAATTTCACTTTGAGGTTTTTTAACATTAATATGAGTTCCCCTAGCCTGACTATGTTCCCTCAGTGGCTAGAAATAGAGATAGGTGTAAACCAAGACCTGGGTATCCTTCTCTGCCTTTGAGAAAATGAAAGCTCAGATGGGCCAATCTGGAATCTTCCCTATATGTCGTCATACGGGGAAATCGTTTATTAAACGATTTCTAAATCGTTTAATACTGTTTATGCATCAGTGAATCAAGCCAGTGACTAAACTTCACATTGTTTCTCTTAGCACGAAACAAGTCTGTTATTTAAATTGTGATTTAAACTACAGAGAGCGATCAAAGAACACTCTCTTTATAATGTTCGGAGCTGTCAATCACACGTCGCGAGTATACCTGGACACTTGCCCAAACTCCTGTTATAACGAATGATGCTGTTATTCTGCACAACGAAGCTCTTACTGTATTCATATTGATATTGTGTTTGCTGTTAGTTGTGGTGAAAGCATTTTGTGAGAAAAATAGCATTGCAATGACGTGATCACTACATTCATGCGATAAACAGACTGTCTGTCTACTCAATGCTCATCACTGCAGCCTTTCATTTGATGGAATGGGTAAATAAACGTAGTAAAAGTATTTGAGAGGGGTTCCACATGTAATATGCATTTCAAATGCAAAGATGTCAGCCAATCACAGCAGTGGGCATTTACACTGAAGTCTCACAGCAGACACGCCTCTTCAAGCCAGAGGGCTAAAATGCCTTTTATTTCTAAATTATGACATTTTATGATGTAAAAATCATACTAACAATATACACTCACCTAAAGGATTATTAGGAACACCATACTAATACTGTGTTTGACCCCCTTTCGCCTTCAGAACTGCCTTAATTCTACGTGGCATTGATTCAACAAGGTGCTGAAAGCATTCTTTAGAAATTTTGGCCCATATTGATAGGATAGCATCTTGCAGTTGATGGAGATTTGTGGGATGCACATCCAGGGCACGAAGCTCCCGTTCCACCACATCCTAAAGATGCTCTATTGGGTTGAGATCTGGTGACTGTGGGGGCCATTTTAGTACAGTGAACTCATTGTCATGTTCAAGAAACCAATTTGAAATGATTCGAGCTTTGTGACATGGTGCATTATCCTGCTGGAAGTAGCCATCAGAGGATGGGTACATGGTGGTCATAAAGGGATGGACATGGTCAGAAACAATGCTCAGGTAGGCCGTGGCATTTAAACGATGCCCAATTGGCACTAAGGGGCCTAAAGTGTGCCAAGAAAACATCCCCCACACCATTACACCACCACCACCAGCCTGCACAGTGGTAACAAGGCATGATGGATCCATGTTCTCATTCTGTTTACGCCAAATTCTGACTCTACCATCTGAATGTCTCAACAGAAATCGAGACTCATCAGACCAGGCAACATTTTTCCAGTCTTCAGCTGTCCAATTTTGGTGAGCTCGTGCAAATTGTAGCCTCTTTTTCCTATTTGTAGTGGAGATGAGTGGTACCCGGTGGGGTCTTCTGCTGTTGTAGCCCATCCGCCTCAAGGTTGTGCGTGTTGTGGCTTCACAAATGCTTTGCTGCATACCTCGGTTGTAACAAGTGGTTATTTCAGTCAAAGTTGCTCTTCTATCAGCTTGAATCAGTCAGCCCATTCTCCTCTTACCTCTAGCATCTACTAAAAGTAAGCTGCAGATGTTATTTTTCTTTTCTCTCTCTATCAGACGGTTGAATATCCTGCGGGAAATGAAAAAATTCCACTTCCCTCAGTGTTGAACCGTTTCCCCTCCTCCACGCTTGGAAGGTCTTTATTTCCCATCAGCTTTAACGGACCTCACTGTGTTTACACTCTTCACTGATCACCAGACAAACAAAGAAACCTTGAATAATTCAAATCTGAAATGCCTTTGAAATATTTACATCCTTACTTTGCTCAGAAAACCCATTTGTTATAGTTGGCTTGCTAATTGAGTTAACCATTTACTTCATAAAGCATTTAACATTATAATTCAGAGAAGACCAATATCATATTAAAACTAGGGAGTGCAAAGCCCACTTTTATATTCAGTTTTCCCAATGAACAAAGCCATCAGAGCTCTCTTAAAAACCTGAATCCAGCCCTTTTCTCAGGAGGTTAATGTGGAGTTTTCCTCTCTGTGGAGGTTTTAGGCTGAAGGGCAGAACATGTCTCTGTACCCCAGCCGTGACGCTCTCTTGCTGGGCACAGTGCAAAGAATTCTCCCTTCAGCAACTCTGGTGGCCTCTGAATGAATTGCACATAGCTGAAATACTTTAGTCAGTCCAGAGAGTCACAGGTGGGCTTTAGGGTCCTCATTAGTGCAGACTGAGGCATGTCAAGCTGAAGATCTTCATAAAGTGCAGAAGTTAGGCTTGGGTTTTTTCTTTGTAGAGGTTCTTTGGGTTTAAAATAAACTCTAGCTTCCTTCCTCAATTTAGTGATGCATTGCTGTATCCAAGGCACTGCCCATCTTTGTTGACTAAAACTTGTGTGCTGGCTGTCCCAGTCAGGGTCATTATGGTGACTAAAAAGCACTTGTGTTGACGTAATAGCTTAAATGATCTCATGGGCTCAGATATGCTGGCTCACACCTCAGACTTTCTCTAACATGACTTCAAGGCCTGTTTCTTTCCTCTTGCTCTTCTCTGGAAAGATTAAATCTTAATTCAATTTAAAAAACTAGCATTCGACCTGCCCTCACAGAGCCATGGGGAAGCTGCTGCAGTTACATAACACTGTTGTTTTGTGCTGAATAAGTGGTCTTTTTGCTGAACAGCACAAGTTGTTCTGTGTTCATTCACGTAACATGGTACTGACGTTCCGTTAGGCTGATAACTTCAGACTTCTGATAGAGATAAACGTGACTAATTTGTTTGCACTAGTGGTCTATCTTTGTTAATCTATGCAGGTTTATCTTTGGTCTAAGTGTCTTTCTGTTTGTGTGCTTTTGTATCTTTCCTGTCATGTTTCTTGCTTATTGTCCCAACTGTGGGCTGAGTGGGTCCACATGGTTCCTGTCCTGGCTAAAATCCTCAGTGATTGGTGTGGTGTTAAGTGTAATCTTGACTGCACTGTCCTCCCATGTTTTGTCCACAGAGTGTTTTTATGGCGGTGATGTCTGATAGGCCATGACAGGGTCAATGATGTGAGACTTCACTGATTATATACAAGAAACTCCACGAATGGCTAATCTAGAAACTTTTTTATCTATGCTGAAGAGCATGATTAGTTTTTCTTTCTCTCTCTGTTTTCCAGCGTGACTCTCAGTCCAGGTTGGGTGTTATAGCTAAAACATGTATAGCTTTTATTATCAATTTACAGCGATTATGCAAATTAATCATTGAAATGTTTCACAGAAGTGAAAGTAGCATGCATATTGGCAACATAGAGATGTAATCGGTTACACTTTATTTTAGGGTGATTTAGTAACATTGTACTTACTGAAATAAGTACTGAATAATATTAATCAACTACATGTACTTTATGCATAATTTGCTGTTATTACAGTAGTAAGTACATGTAGTAACATGTAACTACATCACCTTAAAATAAACTGTTTAGTTTTGAGGGAATATATTTCCTGGCCATTTTTCTGCCCTGGATTCATGTTAGGATTTATGATTAGCATTAGTCAGGATGGTCTATTTTAAACTTTTAAGGGATATTCCACCCAAAAATGAGAATTATGTCATCATTTACTCACCCTCATGTTGTTCCATCCAAACCTGTATGACTTTCTTCTGCAGAACACAAAAGAACATTTTGGAAAAATGTTAGTAACCAGTTTTTGTTACCATTGAGTTCCCTTGTATGGACAACAAACAAAACAGTGAGACATTTCTCAAAATATCTTCTTTTATGTTCCACACTAGAAAAATAGTCATAAAGGTTTGGAACCTCATGAGGGTGAGTAGATGATGACAGAATTCACATTTTTGAATAAACTATCCCTTTAAAGGTACACTGTGTAAATTTGAGTGGCATCTAGCGGTGAGGTTGCGAAGGTGCAACTGCTCACCGCTCACCCCTTCCTTTCGAAGCACATAGAGAAGCTACAGTGGCTGACAGGACAAAGATGTCGTCTGAGACAGCAGAGAGTAGCTGGTGCTCTGTAGAGCAGTTTGTCCGTCTAGGGCTACTGTAGAAACATGGCGGCTCAAAATGGTGACTTCACTGTAAGGGGACCCGCGGTGTATGTAGATAGAAATGGCTCATTCTAAGGTAATAAAAACATAACGGTTCATTATGTAAGGTCTTTATACACCAGTGAAAACATAGTTATGTATACTATATTGCATTTCTGTCAATAGATCCTCAAAAATATTACACACTGCACCTTTAAATCCAATGTAAAATCAAAATGGACCCTATATTGTCTCTTGATACTAGTTTCTGGCCTTATTGAACTATTCTATGGTTAACATTAATTTCAAATAAGAAAATCCTTCAAATAAGACCATTCCTTTGTAATCTTTCTTCAAAATGTCATTTCTTCAAACATTGTCTTTGAAACGCCTATCTAGCTGTGCTGCTTTTTTATGATCCACTCAGTTCCTGATGGATAAACTCATCTTTTGTTGTTGTTCTCGTTCAATGTCTCTTTCATTTAGAAATACTTGTTTTCATTTATCTCATCTGGTTGAGAATGGCTTTTCATGTTGATTTTAAAAGGAACAGATATACTAAGAGGAACTAAACATCTCTTTTTGTTGATGCCGCATTTCATTTCTCTGGAATTTTTTTTTGAAGGATGAGCATGCATTTGAAAGATTGCCTCGTTTTGGTTTTGGATGAGTGTTTCATGAGAAACCTCGCTTGTTTTGGTTGGAATAATTAGCTTTTCTTCATTTTAGTTGCATAATGCCAACTAATTGTCTTTTCATTGTGTTCCAAACATTGTTTGAGATGCACAGTGGAAGGTACACAAGAAATTTGAGTTACGAAACTCAAATGAGTCAAGTATTTTCCTCAAGAATCAATATGTAAACACTGACAGAGTTTCCTGGAAATACAGTAATTTTAATCTAAAATGCTTTTATCTTAAGCGGTCAGAAAGTCCTTAGAGAACCGCAGTATCCTAAATAAATTAAGCACTGATTCATTCGGGGCCTGAGGGACACTGCACCAAAGGCTTATGATGAGATTTTATTGCCTTAATTTTAAACAATTGCATTTAATTGCAACTTCAAAGACAGCGCCTCTAGAAAAGACTTTCATTTAGAAATGATGTCCTGTTGTATTCAGTGACTGGTTCACCTGTAGGTTTTGTAACGCCTCCTCACCCATTAAGCTTTTGACCTATATTTCTGTTTCTCTGCAGGGAGTCCCTCCAAAGCTGTATCCACCATGTCCCTTTCTGTGCGCCCCTCACGGAGGGTCGTCGCCAGATCTATCACTAGGAGCCAGTCCTTCGCCGGAGTCAACTCCTACGACAAGTCCTACAGGTCAGTGTTAATGTACACATGGACACATGCACACACAAATAAGGCATACTTTAAAACAATAAACAGAAGCAGTGCTCTCAAGCATGCATTAGGGGTGGGTGATATATCAAATATTTATGTTATATTGATGATTTTAATGTCTATAACCCTAACCCTAACATTCAGCAATTCAGCAAGTGATTTTAATGTACTTTTTATTGGACCATTAAATTTCCTAAAGACCATCAGTAGACTGTTTTAACAATCCATTATTGTCTTGTGACTTGCGAGTATGAGAGCATTATGATAGATGGCATGTTTAATAGTGTCTATGATTTATACTTCAATAGCAAAACAGCATTAGGTTTAGTAAGTTTGATGATGATTCAGCAATTTGTTTGCTTCATCACTCAAATTTTTTTATCTATGACAATTTTTATGTATTAAAATGTAGTTAGGTATTTCCATTATATACATTTCTATATTTAAATGTTACATTAAAATATTGCTGGTAAACCTTTGTTATGGTTATATAACAAATGTCCATGCTTTCATATAAGTAAAAATAATTTAATATAAATACAATTTTTGTTCATACATTAAACATTTCCAATTATTTTTTAAAGCATTTATAATGAGATATATGTCAAAGCTAATTATTATTTTGCATTATTATTATTTATTTTTGTATTATTTTTAGAGGGTGAGTAACAAATATTAAATATATAATATTCAAAATAATATTATAATTTTCTTATGTCACCCAGCTCTAGCCATGCATACCCAAAACACAAACGGTTAACTTGGAGCAAGCACACAGCCCTTTAAGTTATGACCAAAGGCATTCAATATCTTTAAAGGGAAGTCACAGCTGACAGGACGTCCTGTGGAACCAGCATACATTTCCTAATGGCTGCAGGACATTTGTTATTGGTTCACTCTACAAAACAGATTTTTGTGAGGGGACAGATTTTTGCGAGAAACCTGTGTCAATCTTGTAGCCAGTTTATTTTACACACCACACTTTTATCTGAGGTTGAGTATTTTGTCTCTTTCTTTATCTGTTTAATAAAATAAGCATTGTTTTTTTTTCAAGTGTATGTGTGTGCCATGTTGTAGAGGTAAGCATTTGGCAACATGTTAATTTTTCAGAGGAGCAGAGTGGCTCTTGAGCGGTGACTCTTCTGGTTGATGTAGTTTGATTCAAAAGCATGTACAGCACTCTTCAAAGAGCAGACAGAGCAGAGACAGAGAACGCATAAAACATTAAAGACGACCACTATCAGGTCAACATGGAGGAACACAAAACAAGAGATCCAGACAGAATGAACAGAAGGATAAGTGATAGAAACGAAAAATAATAAATATGAGTTCACAGTTAAATGGAGTAAAAATGTAAAGCATTATAATGAATAAATGACAGATTTCCCCATCATTCACTCTTTATGTTTGGCTATTGTTTGCTGTATCCTCATACAGCTTTACAGGAGCAAATTGTATCAAGACACATCAGTCTTTCTCTCCTTTTTATTGAGCTGTCCGTCATCTTGGAAGAGCTATTGCTTTTTGAATCGATCAGTACGAGTGTTGTTGTAAAGCACTATTGATTTAGATAAGAGATTGTTTGTTTCCCTGGTTGATCATAAGACTTTTCTGCATTCAAACACCTCCTCTGCCATTGGTCGGACAAAACAGGCCCTGATGCTCAGTTATTATGTAATTCGCCTTATCTAACCTTTTTCTGCGTTGTCACTAAATCTTAGATGTACTTATCATGTACATATATGTCATGCAGACTCAAATGTTTGGTTTCCTGTGATGTTTTTAACATTGTAGATGCAAATTCTGAATGATAAAATAAGATAAAATAAGAATAGCTGGAGATAATATAAATTGTATACATTCCAGCTATTATTTTAAATGAATATATCTGTATTAATATATTTTAATATATTATTTTAAATTAAAAACAAAATCAAAAATAAATATTTTTTGAGTAGGGGCAAAAAGCTAAATGGTTTTCAGAAAAAGAAAAAACATTACTGTTGTAATTGACTAGAGTTAGGCAAAGTGTTTAACCATCAAAAAATTACCTTAAAAATTATAAATGTATACTAAAGCTTTATGTACCTCATATGTGTCCTAGGAACCTTTCTGTGTTCAGCACACCTGCGTGCGTGAGGAAGACTCCCTCCAGAGCAAGCAGGATGTTCACGCTCTCTACTAAATCACCTCCCCCAAAGGTGCCCCAGCCTGAGAGGCTGGACGAGGTGTACGAGGCCCTAAAGAGAGGACTGCAGTATGTGCACACACACACATGCACACATTGTAAACTTCTATGCATTTCTGAGAAGCACTTTTGATATTTGAAATCAACCCAAACAAACACACCCGCCCCTAAAATGCATGAACACACAATGCAAGAGTGGTTGTCTCTTTATCATAGCTGAGCGAAGCAAAATAATGCTTTAAGAAAATAAAGCGAAGATGACAAATGACAAGAAAGAACAAAAAGGAACATACAGTACAGTATAAACAATCAAGAGTTCATTGTTAGTCGCCAGCAGCTCCAGACAAACAATGACACTATTACTATTGCTAACATTACAGCAACAGCATATCTTCTGTGAAACATAGCAAAACAAATGTTACTCTTGTATGGAGCAGAAACAACACAACCTCTGCGTCTGTTTTCAAGCTTTTCTAATATTAATGTGGGTCCTAAAGCTCTTGCGTTATCATAACACTTCTTTTTCCAGTGATATTCCTTTGACCATTTTATTTTTTGTAATGTCTCTCAGCCATCTCTCTTTCTACAGTCTTTCTTCAACTCTCTATCTTGGTCACTCTCTCTCATCCCCCATTATGAGTCGACACACCCCCTACTGGTGTGTTGGGGTGCTCGGTCTGATTCACTTTCAACAGCGTTTCTCAGAAATCGCTTACTGCACTTTTAAACACGTAATGCAGTGTGTTATCAGTTTACTCACACTCAAAGAGACATATTATAAACCATGATTCTGCTTGCATACTTAGATACTGCTCCATACTTTTTCAGATCCTACCTGCAGGTCCATCAGATGGAGCTGGACAGTCTGAACAGACAAATGAAGGAGTCGAAGAGGAACTCTCGCTTGGTAAGTCTAAACGTAAAAAGAAGTAAGAATTTAATTTACCCATTTATTTTCAAATGTGAAGCCATTTTGGCACTTTCAAATTGTGTCATGGTACCAAGCAATTTAAATCTGAACACTTTTCACTTTTCTGTCCTTTTTATTTTAATATGTCTGATTTGTAATCTCTCTCTGTTGTAGGGGTTTTTGTATGAACTTGACAAGGTGAGTGGATGCTTCTTTATTTTCATTTGACTTTAGTTTGTGGATAGAGACTGCACCCAAAGTAGCCTAGTACCATTATCAGCTCTTGTTTCATATTATTGGCTTGCTGATGCCTGTTAATAATATTTTGAACATCATAAATGTTATTCTCTGTTCTCTCAGCAAGTGAAAGTAATCGAGAGATTTATGAGGCGGCTGGAGTTTCATCTCAGTAAGGTAAGCCTGCCGTTTAACTGAAATGCAAATAATTTGTAAAGAGGAACTATGCAAAAGTGGTAACAAAAAAACCCTAATATTCATGAAATTGTTCGAATTGTTTATTAGAAAAATCTGTTTCTGCACTCATGTTTTCAAGATGTAGATATGCCAACTGACATTTTTTGAGTCAATAAATAAAAAAAATACTATAAATATGAAATCAACATTTTTTTAAACATATTTTTTTACATATATTTTACAATAGATGCAAAGTACCATTCAAAAGTTTGGAAACATTAAGGTTTTTGTTTTAATGTTTTTGAAAGTAGTCTCTTATTCTCACCAAGACTTATAATCACATTTATTTAATCGAAAAAACAGTAATACTGTAACATTTTGTAAAAATTTAAATTAACTGGTTTCTGAGATCTTAGAATGATTTCTAAAAGATCACGTGACACTGAAGTCTGCAGTAATGGCTGGTGAAAATTCAGCTTTGCCATCACAGAAATAAATTACATTTTCAAATATATTACAAGAGAAACCAGTTAATTTAAATTGAAATAATATTTCACATTTTTACTGTATTTTTGATAGGTAGTGTGTGTGTGTGTGTGTAATTTTCCATCATATTTTTGTGGAACAGAAGTGGAATTAATTCTGTAAGCAAACAACAGGATGTGGCACTCTTGTCAAACAGAATTGCGTGTTTGTTGTAGCTCAGCAGGTCTGTTCTTGTTCAAATGTCTCTGTGTTAGTGACTACTCTTGCATGGCCCAGTGGCCCTGATAACAGCCTCTGTATGGCTGTGCACATGCATTCATGCACGTACATCTGTGTCTAAACAGTGACTTTTTTTCCTGATAGATGGTCACCTACAGAATATATAGTAAACCCTAATCCTCCCCCTCACTGAGGACACATTCTTAGACAGATTTTTTTTCCCCTGTACACGCACATGGATGCTCACACACAGGGGACACGGGTCACAGGCAGAGGACAGCTTCAGGGGCTGCTCGCATTCTTGGCTTGTTTGGGGAGCGGTTAAACCCTCCACTGGACCTGTTGGAGTCTGAACTAACAGCCTAAACTAACCCAAGCCAGCTGCACTACAGGAAGAGCACTTCCTCTATCGTCCTCTTCCTCCCCGGCCCCAATTCATGTGTGATTAGTGTGTGTTTTATGAGCAGAGGGCGCTGTAGGGAGTCTCCATGCTTTGGCTGGGTTCAGAATCAGATATGTTAGGGTTGTATATTAGTGGAGGAGGGGCGAAGTGAGAAAATACCAACAAAACCTAATATTAAGTGGCTTTACTAACGACAGTCTCAATGAACTTTCAGATGCTTTGTAGGGATGGTGGCATTCGTGTATTGGCTATGGTCTGTGACAAATGTGAATGAAAAGGCGCATTGTTATCAGTTTTGTATAGCAGTGTGTATTAGCGAGAGAAGCGCTGTCATAACTCTGTGAAACTTATGACTGTCCCACTGACTCCCTGCCAGTATGCTGGAACACACTCACTGGACGGCTCCTAACCACCTCCAGATGGACACACTGAGAGAAATTTTCCTTCTCCCACTTTATGTCTTTCCTTAGTCCTTCTTTCGGTTATTGCAGGAAACCTTTTAAGGGCCGCAGACTGTTTCACCCTTGTTCTTGCCTTCAGTCTTGGGAATTGTGTGTGTTTGTGTTTCTTGACTTGTGCGTTTATCTCATTGTGTGTGTATATGTGTGTACTCCCAGTATGAGGCTCCCCCACTCCTGCCAGATACAGCTGCTTATGCATTTCATGCGATTTGGTTCATCACCTTGGCGTTGCCACATGCACACATTTGCCTAGCAATCTAAAGGGCAACACACTACCGTTCAAAAGCTGAGCCTTACTACAGGCTAACTCTAATTCATAACCCAATCCATATACCTACAAGAAAGAAAAATTCATTATACTTTATTAACTTTTTTTTTCCTTTTGAGGATGTTCCTTTACTCATGCTGTAAAGCATGCCAACACACAAATGTACATAACATTTCTTATTTTATAGCCTTTCTGTTGCTTTTAATTATGGTGCACATATAAGAGTTTATACCCGTTTATTCCTGCCTTTTATGGCACAGCTTAAACAGTGGTGCTTCTGTGATTGTCCTCAGTTGGGTATTGCTTTTTAATGTGTTAATATCATGATCCTCCTGTACGCCTCTCCCGGTAAACATTCTTCCAGTGAATGGAGCTTTCTTACTGTTTGCATGTTTTCATTCATTCATACTGGTTTACAATAGACAGCTCATTCTTTTTCTAATCTCTGAATTACAGGACTCGTGCTGTGAATAATTCTTAAATGACTGTTTGTAATGATAGTGTATCTTATTCCGAACATCTGCCTAAATTTTAGTTGACATAATGAGGAGATTGAACTGTTTCCTGTCTCCATTACTGGCTTCCACAATTGCAGACCTGCTCAAGGTGTTGCGGATAGATCAATAAAATCTAAATTACTTATATTAGAGACAATGAGGCCCAGCAGGAAGTACTTGGGCAAGAAAAGCTTTAACAAGAAGATGTTGTGGTTTGTGCATGTGTGTGCATATGCAGTGAAATCGGTTCATTGTCACCATCTGGACGTAGACTTAAGCTGTGGCTACCTCATTAAGTCATAAAAATACTGAACTTTATTGAAAAATCCAGCTTAGGTAGTAGCTGTGTTTTGGATCAGGGTAGTTCGTTTCTAGCTGGTCTAAGCTGGTCATTATTTGGTTGACCAGTCACCATGTTCCAAAATTTAGCCTGACCATTTTAAATATGCTATGGCATGCTAGGTTGTTGTCTACATTTTGATAAGCAATAATGTAAAAGATGGTAATAATTGAGTTCTAGCTAATGACCATCTAGAAACCAGCTACCATATTTTAGTACACAGCTCAAGATGGATTTTTCAGCAGGAAATGCTATTGAAGACATTCGTTTTGAACACCCACATCAATATTGCTCATAATGTATTTCATTGATTGATTTGTAATAAACACTATGTGTGTGTGTTACTGCAGATTGACGAGCTCTATGAGGCCTACTGCATGCAGCGCAGACTAAGAGACGGAGCCGATAAGATGGTGAAGGCTTACAATGCCTCTCCAGGCAGCAGGGAGGCCAGAGAGAGTCTGTCTGAAGCTAACAAGAGCTTCAAAGAATACACAGAGGTAAGAGTGTGTGGGTAGATGAGAGTATGGAATTATGGACCCTCTGTCATTGTTAGTGAACGGAATCCACTTCCAACTGAAATTCACTTCAGCTTAGTATTAGTAAACTAAATCCACTTTGGAACTGGATTTCACTTCAGCTTAGTGTTAGAGAACTGAATCCACTTTGGAACTGAAATTCACTTTAGCTTAGTAATAGTGAACTAAATCCACTTTGGAACTGGAATTCACTTTAGCTTAGTGTTAGTGAACTAAATCTACTTTGGAACTGAAATTCACTTCAGATTAGTATTAATGAACTGAATCCACTTTGGAACTGGATTTCACTTCAGCTTAGTGTTAGTGAACTGAATCCACTTTGGAACTGAAATTCACTTTAGCTTAGTGTTAGTGAACGGAATCCACTTTGAACTGAAATTCACTTCAGATTAGTATTAATGAACTGAATCCACTTTGGAACTGGAATTCACTTTAGCTCAGTGTTAGTGAACGGAATCCACTTCCAACTGAAATTCACTTCAGCTTAGTATTAGTAAACTAAATCCACTTTGGAACTGGATTTCACTTCAGCTTAGTGTTAGAGAACTGAATCCACTTTAGAACTGAAATTCACTTTAGCTTAGTAATAGTGAACTAAATCCACTTTGGAACTGGAATTCACTTTAGCTTAGTGTTAGTGAACTAAATCTACTTTGGAACTGAAATTCACTTCAGATTAGTATTAATGAACTGAATCCACTTTGGAACTGGATTTCACTTCAGCTTAGTGTTAGTGAACGGAATCCACTTTGAACTGAAATTCACTTCAGATTAGTATTAATGAACTGAATGCACTTTGGAACTGGAATTCACTTTAGCTTAGTGTAAGTGAACTGAATACACTTTGGAACTAAAATTTACTTTAGCTTAGTGTTAGTGAATGGAGTCCACTTTGAACTGAAATTCACTTTAGCTTAGTGTTAGTGAACTAAATCTACTTTGGAACTGAAATTTACTTTAGCTTAGTGTTAGTGAATGGATTCCACTTTGAACTGAAATTCACTTTAGCTTAGTGTTAGTGAACTGAATCCACATTGAACTGAAATTCACTTTAGCTTAGTATTAGTGAACTGAATTGACTTTGGAACTGGAATTCACTTTAGCTTACTGTTCGTGAACTGAATTCAATTTGAACTGAAATTCACTTCATCTTAGTGTTAGTGAACTTAATCCACTTTGGAACTGGAATTCACTTTAGCTTAGTGTTAGTGAATGGAGTCCACTTTGAACTGAAATTCACTTCAGCTTAGTGTTAGTGAATGGAGTCCACTTTGAACTGAAATTCACTTCAGCTTAGTGTTAGTGAATGGAGTCCACTTTGAACTGAAATTCACTTTAGCTTAGTGTTAGTGAACTAAATCCACTTTGAACTGAAATTCACTTTAGCTTAGTGTTAGTGAATGGAGTCCACTTTGAACTGAAATTCACTTCAGCTTAGTGTTAGTGAATGGAGTCCACTTTGAACTGAAATTCACTTTAGCTTAGTGTTAGTGAACTAAATCCACTTTGAACTGAAATTCACTTTAGCTTAGTGTTAGTGAAATAAATCCACTTTGGAACTGAAATTTACTTTAGCTTAGTGTTAGTGAATGGAGTCCACTTTGAACTGAAATTCACTTCAGCTTAGTGTTAGTGAATGGAGTCCACTTTGAACTGAAATTCACTTTAGCTTAGTGTTAGTGAACTAAATCCACTTTGGAACTGAAATTTACTTTAGCTTAGTGTTAGTGAATGGAGTCCACTTTGAACTGAAATTCACTTTAGCTTAGTGTTAGTGAACTGAATCCACATTGAACTGAAATTCACTTTAGCTTATTATTAGTGAACTGAATTGACTTTGGAACTAGAATTCACTTTAGCTTAGTGTAAGTGAACTGAATACACTTTGGAACTGAAATTTACTTTAGCTTAGTGTTAGTGAATGGAGTCCACTTTGAACTGAAATTCACTTTAGCTTAGTGTTAGTGAACTAAATCCACTTTGGAACTGAAATTCACTTTAGCTTAGTATTAGTGAACTGAATTGACTTTGGAACTGGAATTCACGTTAGCTTGGTGTTCGTGAACTGAATCCACTTTGGACCTGAAATTCACTTCAGCTTAGTGTTAGTGAACTGAATCCACATTGAACTGAAATTCACTTTAGCTTAGTATTAGTGAACTGAATTGACTTTATAACTGGAATTCACTTTAGCTTAGTGTTCATGAACTGTATTCACTTTGAACTGAAATTCACTTCATCTTAGTGTTAGTGAACTTAATCCACTTTACAACTGAAGTTCACTTCAGTTTAAGCATTAGCAAACTGAATTCACCTCATAACTGAATTTTACTTCAGTTTTAGTTACCAATTCAGATTTGAAATACACTTTGATTTAGTGATAGTAAACTGACTTACACTGACTCCACTGACTCTATAACTTTAATTCACTGTGATGTGTGAGGGACTGGAGTTGTGGTAAGCAATAAACTGAATTATTTACGGTGGTAAGATCAACATCAAGAGATTAATATGGAAATTATGTCGTCATGTATAGGTTCCGGTAAAAGTGTGACCCTGAAAAATATGATTAGTTTTATGACATTGTCGGGAAGTTGAGGCTTACTCTCTACTGATTATGGCTTAAGCCACAGTTTTTTGCATCCAGATAGATGGATACAGGGCAGAACTAGACTCATTTGATATGCTCATGGAAATAATGCAGGGAGGCAATCTGATTAACAGTGGACAGCCTTCCCCAGTCAAGTGCTTTTCATTACCCTAATGGTTGCTGCAAGACAAGCGTTTAACTGTAGGAAAAGTATTCCCCATGATTCTCTTCTCTCTCTCTCTCTGTCTCTCTGGCTATTACTTCTTACTAAATACTGTACAGTATATACTGTATATGGTCTACTATTTTTTTTTTTTACATTTCAAATAAAACAGTAGGCATTATTCCACGATAAACGCTTCAAACTGTAGGGTGCCACATTGTTGTTTCTACACATTGCATGTTTATTTCCCTCGTTCCTGCTACCTTTGTCTATTTTCCTCTGTGTATTTACCCACTGTCTCTGTCCCTACAGAATATGTGCATGCTAGAGAGTGAGTTGGAGAACCAGCTGGGGGAATTCCATGTCAAAATGAAGGGTAAGACAGTCTCTGTATACCAGGGTACTAGTCATATCTAGAGTGATTTTAATTAGTAGTTTCCTACAGTTATAACCATATTTCTCATATCTCACATCTGATTTAATTTCTATTCCAACTGTGTGCTTGCTGTATTTAAATAAGAATGTGTGCCTTTGTTCCAGGCTTGGCAGGTTTTGCACGACTTTGTGCTGGAGATCAGTATGAGGTGAACTAATAATTTACCTTCTCTTTCATTTATAATCAGCACGAAATCTTATTGTGCAAAATTCATCAGTGTACATACAGTACTGTGCAAAAGTCTTAGGCATGTTGGTATTTTCACACGAAAAATGTTTTTAAGCCAGTTATTTATATCTTTTACTGTAGTGTGTCAGTAGGAAATATCAGTTTACATTTCCAAACATTAATTTTGCAATTAATTGTAATAATTACAGTTTCTTTATGCACAAGAAGTCTGATAGCAGCCGGTATGATCTGATCTCACCATCATCGAGTCTGTCTGTGATTACATGAAGAAACAGAAAAAACTGAGACAGATTAAATCCAGAAAAACTAAAGCAACGTCTCCCAGACACTTGAGGAAACCTACCTGCAAAACTACAGTACTGTGAAAAGTTTAGGCACTTGTCAGAATGCTTTAAAGTGAGAATGCTGTCAAAAATAATAACATAAATAGCTTTTATTCATGAATTAACTTCTATTAACTAAATCGAATCTATATTTGGGGTGACCACCCTTTGCATTTAAAACAGCTTTTGTCACCTGCATCTATTCCTACACCTATTCATGTAGTTTTGCAGGAAGGTTTCTTCAAGTGTCTTGGAGACGTTGCCACAGTTCTTCTGGATTTAGTCTTTTTTCTGTTTCTTCATGTAATCACAGACAGACTCGATGATGGTGAGATCAGATGATACCGGCTGCTGTCAGACTTCTTGTGCATAAAAAATAAATAAATACAAAATCTTACTGGATTATTGCAATTAATTGCAAAATGAATGTTTGGAAATGTAAACTGATATTTCCTACTGACACACTACAGTAAAAGATATAAATAACTGGCTTCAAAAAATTTTTTGTGTGAAAATACCAGCGTGCCTAAGACTTTTGCACAGTACTGTAGTTTCATAATCTTTTATAAATAGGCCAGTTAATGTAATAAAGATTACATTAAAAAAACATTAGGAGATGCGTTGAGAAGCTTGACGTTCAGCCTCACAATCATTGTTGCCATCTTGGTTCCCAGTAGGTAGAAGCTCAAAAAAATATGGCCTGATTACTGGGTCAAAAATGTTCATCCGCTCCACAATCCACTTTTCGGTGATCCATTGCTTAAAACAGATTGTTGACTTCCCTCTCTCTTAACATTCATCATGTCCTCATAAAGCTGCCTTGATGTCATCAGTGATTTGCTTTGTACTTTTGTCAGTGGCAGATATGACAGATAGTGGTGATTTGAAGATCTGGCTGGTTTGAACACCGCACTAGGCAATCAATGAGCTATAACTACCATTGTGCCCTTAAGCAAGCTTTGGATGAAAGCGTCTGCTAAATGACTGCTTACTAGAGAGGCAGACAGAGACAGATCTCGGCATCTGCTCTGTGCAGTGAAGAACAGATTTGGGGAGGCGGGGGATAATTAAAGAAGGACGAATGTTAATGTGTCTGCCTCACCTCCACCTGTTTAACATGCAAGAGCTTCAGAGTGAATGACAGGCCAATCAATGCAGTGAGTCAGCACAGTCTGCTCGGCAAGAGCCCTCAGAGATGTGACAGGAAGGGAGGTGGTGTGAAAAAGAACAAGAAATTGACTTGAGAAGATCTAGAAATGGATGAAAGAGTGGGTGGTAGAGACTTGTTTTTTTATTCGGCCCATCTGTTATTCTCACTCTGTTCATTGCCTTTACTGTACAAAAACACAAAAGTCAAGCTTTTCTTCCTCCTCTCCATGTGAATGAATAAATAGTCAGTTTAAAGATATTTAAAAGTTTGAAGATGATGAAAAACTTTTGTTAGATGTTTGCTTATATACAAGAAAGAATTTTTTTTTTGCCAATGGGATAGAAAATATAAATTTAAGCATTATTCTATGAAAACGAGCCTTAATATCTTGCAGTCTGGAATATTATATGTAATATATTTTATATATATATTTTATTTATAAACATATAGAGAGTAAAATAAAATACAATAAATATACATAATAATCCAGTAAAAATCCTTAAAACAGGATATAAACAATAATACAATTATTAAAATAATTTATAAGTATTTTTGTTAAGTTACAATATAATAATAATAATATTTATTAAAAAAAATGAAATAATAATTTAAATAATGTATTAATTGATTGTTAGACTGAATGGTGTCATTTAAATTCCCATTCACAGTTCTTTATAAAGCCAGCGGTGGAAGCTGTGACTGATTAATTTCTTAATCAGTATTTTTGTCTTGTTTACATTACAAATTACTCACAATATAATAATAATATACAGATTAAGAAATCATTTAGTCATAGTTTGATTGATTGTTAATCAGAAGGAATGAAGCTGTCATTTAAAAACCTCCACAGATCTTTATGAAGTACGGTCGCCAGCGGTGGAAGCTGCGGGGTCGGATTGAAATCAATGGCAAGCAAGTGTGGGACAGTGAGGAGATGGTCTTCCTCCCCCTCATCACAGAGTTTCTGTCTATAAAGGTAGTTTTTATATGAATATACAGTTATATTCACTCTATAGCATATTGTCTGCTATTTCTCCCTCCTTCTTTCTGTTTTCTCACACATACTATCAATCTCTGTCTCTCTTTCCTGTCACATTCACATGTGCACCACAGTCACATCAATCTGTGAGGCATTAATGCACATAACAGCACAGCAGCTGGACTTTGACTTGTTTTTCTCTCCCAATGGTTCCATGATACATAACTGCTTGTGAGGGGAGGGGAACATCACTTTGGGATAGAGAGAGGAAGACTGCATGGGATAGAGTCAGGGGAAGTTTACAGAAGACAGCGATATTAAAACAGAGAGACTCCAGGGGAAGAATGAAGAGAATGCAGCTGATGTTTGTCAAAATGTTTTTGATTGGCCTGAGAGATGTAAAATGTACACTCCTGGGCAAAAAATTGGGCCTAGCCAAAAAATGGCAAAATATTTAGTGGTCTTTTAATGGTTTTAACCATTTTAATCACAAATCACTAGTCAGGAAATTAGCAGGAATTGCACAATTACTGTAGATAAAACAACGTAGCATGACTTGCAGACAGCCTTTTACAGTAAGAAGAGTAAACTCAATGTTAATAGCTTCAAACAGTTGAGAAGTTGAAAAATGTCTCCACACATAACTTACTATATTCTGCCAAAAACTTAATTCTGTCCTTGATGTTTTTTTGAGTCAGCAATGACTTTTTAAGTGCATTTGCTTACATTTTGCTAATTTCCTGACCAAGAATTTGTGGTTAAGACAACTGAAAGCTAGCCATTTTGGGCGTGGCCCTTTATTTTGCCCAGGAGTGTACTGTTGGGTCTGATTCAAAGTGCTGTTTGACACCATAACTTAAAATCATATAGCCGACTGGAGTATCGATCAACAACTATGAGTATCGAATTCATATGGAAGACCATACGGAATCAAAATTGACCCACCCCATTTTTTTTTCTTAATCCATGTCCCTGGTGTTATTGTGCATGATTATTCTAAAGAATACAATTATTTGTATTATAAAATATGACATAATTAAAATGTATTAACTTTATATTTAAATACATTTAAAATAAGATAAGAAATGATGCCATAGCCTAAAATGTTTTGCATATTGTGCTGGTCATTAAAACTGATGTTGAAATTTCGTCCTAATTAAACATCTGGTATGTGATTGTCAAGGTGACGGAGCTGAAGAGTCTAGCCAATCATGTGGTGGTGGGAAGTGTCTCGTGCGAGACGAAGGACCTGTTTGCTGCCCTCCCCCAAACAGTAGCTGTGGATATCAATGACTTGGGCACCATCAAACTCAGTCTTGAGGTCATCTGGAAGTAAGTACAGCTTTGAGGGATCGCATAAAATGTCAGATCATGTAGCGTAATTTTTGGAAAGAAATTGCACCATCGTCATAAAACTTTCTCCATTTTCTTCTGCAGTCCATTCGACAAAGATGACCAGTCGTCCTCAGCTAGCACTGTGAACAAAGCTCCTACTGTCAACAAACGTTTCTCTACATACAACCAGAGTCCTCCAGACACACCCTCTCTACGAGAACAGGCCTTCTATGTGAGTCTGTCCATTTGTCCAATTCTATTCAATTTCCATTGTCCCTTAAATATATACAATGGGGTTCCTGAAACTTAGTAAAAAAAAAATGTGTGCACATTTTTTTTTCTTTAAAAACCACCTGAATTTTTCTTTCATTTTATTATAAATATAATCTAAAGTGATAATGAATTGAGAAATAACATTTTCCTTGATCTTTTGACATGTAAGAGGTCATTGTACTGTTAAAAACATCATGTAAGTTTCAGAACTCAAAACTTATTTGTTAGTCCAAAAACTTTTAAAAAATCAAGCTCCGAAAATTTCTCCGAAAATCTTTTATATTAAAAATTTTGATAATGTTTGATGTAAAAATCAAACTAACATTATAAGTGCACCTCAAGAAACATTATAAAATTATTTAAAAATAGCAGTTTATGACCCCTTTAAAATATAACGTAACATATACATAACCCCAGTTTATGACCCCTTAATATACACTCACCTAAAGGATTATTAGGAACACCATACTAATACTGTGTTTGACCCCCTTTCGCCTTCAGAACTGCCTTAATTCTACGTGGCATTGATTCAACAAGGTGCTGAAAGCATTCTTTAGAAATTTTGGCCCATATTGATAGGATAGCATCTTGCAGTTGATGGAGATTTGTGGGATGCACATCCAGGGCACGAAGCTCCCGTTCCACCACATCCCAAAGATGCTCTATTGGGTTGAGATCTGGTGACTGTGGGGGCCATTTTAGTACAGTGAACTCATTGTCATGTTCAAGAAACCAATTTGAAATGATTCGAGCTTTGTGACATGGTGCATTATCCTGCTGGAAGTAGCCATCAGAGGATGGGTACATGGTGGTCATAAAGGACATGGTCAGAAACAATGCTCAGGTAGGCCGTGGCATTTAAACGATGCCCAATTGGCACTAAGGGGCCTAAAGTGTGCCAAGAAAACATCCCCCACACCATTACACCACCACCACCAGCCTGCACAGTGGTAACAAGGCATGATGGATCCATGTTCTCATTCTGTTTACGCCAAATTCTGACTCTACCATCTGAATGTCTCAACAGAAATCGAGACTCATCAGACCAGGCAACATTTTTCCAGTCTTCAACTGTCCAATTTTGGTGAGCTCGTGCAAATTGTAGCCTCTTTTTCCTATTTGTAGTGGAGATGAGTGGTACCCGGTAGGGTCTTCTGCTGTTGTAGCCCATCCGCCTCAAGGTTGTGCGTGTTGTGGCTTCACAAATGCTTTGCTGCATACCTCGGTTGTAACGAGTGGTTATTTCAGTCAAAGTTGCTCTTCTATCAGCTTGAATCAGTCGGCCCATTCTCCTCTGACCTCTAGCATCAACAAGGCATTTTCGCCCACAGGACTGCCGCATACTGGATGTTTTTCCCTTTTCACACCATTCTTTGTAAACTCTAGAAATGGTTGTGCGTGAAAATCCCAGTAACTGAGCAGATTGTGAAATACTCAGACCGGCCCGTCTGCCACCAACAACCATGCCACGCTCAAAATTGCTTAAATCACCTTTCTTTTCCATTCTGACATTCAGTTTGGAGTTCAGGAGATTGTCTTGACCAGGACCACACCCCTAAATGCATTGAAGCAACTGCCATGTGATTGGTTGATTAGATAATTGCATTAATGAGAAATTGAACTGGTGTTCCTAATAATCCTTTAGGTGAGTGTATAATAATAATATTTACAGTCATTTGTACATTTAATTTAATTTTATTATTATCATTTACAATAGTAAAATTGAAAAATGGAGGCGTTTACCATTTTTTCAAGCTTGTCAAACCTGATGATGATGTTCTCCAGCATGATCTAAGAATAATCCAAAGAGCATCTTGTGCTGCAGTAGAACCAAGAACATCTGATTGTCTGTATAAAGGCACATGATCAGTGCCACAAATTTGCGTATTTGATTAGTGACCTATAAATATTAAATTTCTTTTGTGTTGTTTCTTTTTGTTTTTATATATTCCTATAGTATATTTAACCCTTTCCAGGTTTATATGAAATTTTGCACCCAATATTTCCAATATGGCTTTAGACTTTTGGACCCCTCTGTATATCTACTTTCATAACTCATGTGCTTTGCTTCTGATATACTCCAGGGTGTTTCATTTGATGTCAATTGATTCAAACCAAACATTTCTTCTAAGTGCATACCACCATAATGTCGATATACCATTCTTCTCTCTCCCCCGTCCTAATGGAGGTCTCACAGTACTTCAGACCCATTTAAGATTTAAATTAGTGCAATAGGCTCCACATTGACTTAATACTAGTCATTTCTCAGAAGCATCTTGAGGTCACAGTAATGTCTCCATTTCAGATCAGCTCAAATGAGTTAGATGAAATGGAAGAAGTTTGGCTAGGTCAGACTCATAGCTGACTGGGTCAGATTTCCTTGGGCCAAAAGTGATGTAGCGTTAGCCTGCTCAAAATGCTCATGCTCTCCTGCCGACTGCATGCAGACAGCCCCACAGAGCATGATATCCAAACAGCGCTGGTCCTTACTGGACGTGTTCAAAGACACATTGACAGAGAAACTGACTCAGAGCTGCTCGTGCAGCGACGTCACCTCGGTCCGCCTGGGAACTTCTCTGCTTTCCAGCCATGTAAGTGTGGTCGGCCCATAGTAGCATATCTGTAGTCAGTAGTCAGTAGATAACTAAAAAGGTGTGATTAGGAATGTGCCCGAAGCCTAAATCTGAAATCGAAAGGCATGGAAAATGAATAACCCATTCTACAGAGCCCTTTAAGGGACATGGTTAGGCTTGCTGCGATAGTCAGTTAAATTACAGTACATCAGATTTCACTTATCACGTAAAGAAAGAGATGACTGACAGGACGATGGCGGAGGGTGTGGTGCGCAAAAGATCCTGAGTGTCACTGACAAATATCTTATCTTGTAAAATGTGTGGTCAGTACCGCCACATACACAGAGTACGCGTGATGGCAAATTGGGACGTGAAAGTAAAAAGCAAAAGCACATTCAAAAGCGATTTTAATACCCTACATCTCTGATGCCTGCAAATTATATACAATATAATTACTAAACTACATAATTGCGAGAGAATGCAAAAGCATTGAAATATTTTTTCCTCCCATCTCATATTTTTCCCCATCACCATGTCCCTTTTAGGGGCTCCGTAGAATACGTCATTTCCTTTCCGAACACAGTATTTGGCTTCGGGCGCATACCTAGATGTAACTAAAACAGGTTTGTATGGTTCTTCTAGTAATGAGTAGTATCTGCCATCTATCTAGGAAATTATAGTTGTTGTAGTGATGATTTCCACTATGTCCTGTAGTTACTGTCAGTTGTCTTTAATTAAATAGAGCAAATAGGATTCTCGTGCATGTTATTCGTCGTCTGTCTGACTGTGAGTGACAATAGTAGCATCTACAGCCGTCAATAATGCCTTTATTTATGCTGTTATTGTTTTAAAGGGTGGTCACATTATCCCAGCGAGGCAGGGAGCGGCTGCAGCAGAAGTTAATTAGAGGGTGTAGGGAGTGTTTTAGCTCACTGGGACTGACGCCAGTCTGCTCTCCACTATAATGAAGCTCCGTGTCCAAAGATACACGCTAATGCTGAATGATGGAGAACACACTCCTATCATCCTATTGTACTGTCATCTCCCTCCACATACTAGCCTGCTGTCTGCTCACAGTCGTCATGTGTTGTTTTAGCGTATATGTCTCACTATAGACTATATAGTAGAATATGAAATGATGGCCTTTCACATGACTCCATCAGGGCTTCAACACAAGCATAATGAAGGATATTTTTACTATTTTACTATGTACAAAGTCTCTTTAAGACAAATTAGTTCACTCTGTGGTCATCTTTGTAACATCTTCATCCATGGACAGCTAGTTTCTATGTAAGCAATAGTCATGTACTTGAATAAGGAAAGACAAAAATCTAGAAAGAAATCCACGTCAATAGCATATTTAAAATTTGCAGTAATAGCGAATGCAAAACATGTTTTTAGCGCAAATGTTACAAATATTTGTTTATATGCATGTAGTATTAGTAAGGAAAGACTGCTATATTGACCATCAAGATCTTTCCCATTCATTTTTCTTATGCTTAGTATTTATTTGCATATATCTAATATGTATAACATGATTATTCAAAAGTTTAGGGTCAATAAGATTTAAAAAAAAAAAAAAAAAAAATTTTAATTCAGCAAGGATTCATTAAATTGATTAAAATTGACTGTAAAGACATAATGCCACAAAAGATTTCTATTCCAAATAAATATTTTTCTCTCAAAACTTCTATTCATCAAAGAATCCTGGAAAATATTAAGCTTCAATATTAAGCTAAAATATTAAGTTTTTCAACTTTGATAATAATAAGAAATGTTTCTTGAGCACTAAATTAGCATATTAAAATGATTTCTGAAGATCATGCGACACTGAAGACTGGAGTAATGATGCTGAAAATTTGGCTTTGCCATCACAGGAATAAATTACATTTTAAAATATATTCAAACAGATAAGTTATTTTAAATGGTAATCATTTTCACATTATTACTGTTTTACTGTGTTTTGATCAAATAAATTCAGCCTTGGAGATCATAAAAGATGTCTTTTAAAAACATTAAAAAGTCTTTCCAACCCCAAACTTTTGAACAGTTGTATGTCTACAGCATTGTCCATACAACTCAGTGTATTTCGACATCTGAAAGCTGAAATTATTTGAATTTTGAACGCTGTGTTCAAGCTTTACGCTTTGCTCCACAGAGTTTGATGCTTTGAGGACCAGTAACGCGAGTCATTTGAAAGGGTCTTTATTCAAATTATCATAATCATTTGTTTTCATCTTCATAATATCTTTCTTCCCCACTAGAATATGTTGAGGAGACAAGAAGAGATGGATAACGGAACGGCGTGGTCAAACTCCTCCGAATCCTCAGATGATTCCTCCAGCCCTCAGCTTTCCTTGGGAATGCGTCATGCACACAAGAACTTAGTAAAGCCTGAGGTACAAACTGCTCCTCCTGCCATTGAAATCTCATTTGCACCCCGTGAATCGGCGACCTCTACTCCCACCCGCCTGGCCAATCAGAAAGAAGAGGAGGAGGAGGAGGAAGAAGAGGAGGTTCTGAAGAAACCAGCAGCCAGCATAACGGTCACTGCCGAGGCTCCTGTAAAACAGGAAGTGCCCAATGGCCATCCCCGCTATTCTCGCTCCCTTAGCCATATCAGCGAGAACAGCGCAGATGGTGTTTTGACAGACAGACTGGCTGGGGAATCCGTGGAGGCCACTGAAGATACTTCGATGGTCTCTTCGGTATTTGTAAGTGACATTGCCATGGATATGCCCCACCGAGCAGAACCATGTTTTGTAGTACCAGACACTCAGGAGAACTGTCCCATTCCTGATACCTCCACAAGTGAGCCTTCCTGTCCCACTGAGCCACTGAACTGTTCAGAAAGTAGCTCTCCTGCTGAAACCACGGCTTGTGACTCAGCTGAAAAAGCTACAGAGCTCATGTCTAGGCCCACCTGTGGAGACAAAGACTCTTCCTCCAGTGCTAATGCTTTGTCCCAGCAGATGGACAATGGTGCTCCTAGGACTGATTCCTCTCATGAGCCACACCTCACAAAGACACAAACGGACAACCTGCTGGCAGAGAAGTCTGGTTCTTTAGTAGACACCAGATCCATGGGTGGTCTGGAGGAACAATCAGCAGACGACAACGTGGAGGAGGCCCTTAGTGCTGTTTTGTCCTCCCTTGATGACTACAGAGGCCAGTTCCCAGAACTGCAGGTCTTAGAGCAAGAGCTAAAGCTGTTGGAGGAGGCGCTAACAGTGAGTGCTGCACCTTTTTACTGTTTGTGGGTTTGCTGTTGTGGTTTGGAGAAAAAATTATCCACAAAGTCATGCAATGCAACCAACTTTTTTTATTATGCATTGATTATTTTTATTTTATATAAACTATGATCACTGTGGTCTGATCAAGTAGTTTGGATCATCAGCCAATCAGGACACGGTGCGTTTACACTTGTCAGCATCAAATGGCTTCTGTATCTGGATAACTTTTCGGATATCTCACGTTTTCCACGCAATATTAAAAACAAGTCTATAATGGAAAATGTCGTCCTAAAGTGGCTGGGTTTCTTTTAAAGACTAGTTTCAAATCTCATAAAATGAGGAGGAGGTTTCAAATAATAATACATTGCATAGATGCCATGATCGAAATGGTAAAAGGAAGACGTATGGGTCCAATTGTTGCCAGATGTGGTGGGAAAATTGTGCATCCTTTACAGACATCAAATGGTTGTGCAGCTTTCGGGTGCGAAAGCAAACTTACTGCGTTCTACTCCGCCCTTGATTGTCACACAGAAACACCAATAACACCCTGCTAAGTGATAGTGGGCGGTGTTTTGTGTGACGTTGACCTGTGAATGCAGATACGATGGCTAGATTATTTACATTACACTGAGATCCGATCACCGTGTCTTCGACAGATATCTAGATCGCCATCTTGATCAACATTTAAAATCATTTAGGTAAAAACACAAGATGCAGGTCTGTACGCACGGACGTGTTTTTTTAAAAGTTTAACTTATGTGAACTTGTTTGCTGCATTTTTAGAGCACTGCATCACGCACAAGATGTGAGCGCAATAGTTAAACACGTCAATCTAACGCTTTTGCTTTGAAAAACAGTGGCAAAGTAACGCAGTGTAATGGAAAAACACATTCTGTGTGAATGGCCTCTTAGGGTGTAGCTCTTCCTGGTGACGGAGATGTTTGATTCTCGATGTTTTGGGTGCAGAAGCCTTTGGGTGTTCCTTGTATCCATGACCCACGATAACCATCAAAGTCTCAGATCCGGGTTTGGCTTCAGAGTCTTTGGTCTTCATCTATAGAACAATAGAGTTAATCAAAGAAGCGCCTCTTGCTTTCACTATTAACCACTTCATCCTGTGTCTACAGAGGAGGTTTTCCCGGCACAACTTACCTTAGTCATAGACTAAACACAATGTGTCTCTTTCCAGAATTGGCCTTATGAATGTTCCAGCTTTTACAAGTTAAGTTCTATTGACAGTGTCTGTGTCATGTTGTCGATTAACAGATATCATTTTTCCTCAATTTGTGAAAAAAAAAAAAACGTTCAATAGAAGTATATTGTTCAAGGTATTCGGATGAGTTTAACATCGAATAGAGGTCGCCATAATATCGTAAATGTGCAGATTGTAAGATGCAACTTGCACAGACAAAGTTAGTTTCTATCATACATGCCACATGTTCACAGTTTTTGGCTATATTTTAGAAACGGTGTGTATTTAACATTTATTCCTGTGCAGTGCCTTGACCCAATAGACTTCCATTGAAAATGCTTGTTGCTGTAAACATGATTTTTGCTTGATTTTACAAGTCAAAAATGTTCACTGGGATAACTGATGATAATATCATATAATCAACAATTTAGCCTGGAACATAAATTTTAGGCATAAAATTCTGGGAGTTCTTTTAGCTAATAATAATAATTTGACCTTTTGAAACATTTTACACTTTAAAATGAATGTTTTTTCATTTGTAATTATTTATAAAACTAAAAAGATTTATGCATTTTTTTTTGTGTGTGTGCAAATGTGTGTATCTGCAGGTACGAAGTCGCAGTCGCTCATCCAGTGTCAGTTTGACGGTTGAGACGGCTCTTGGAAGCTTTGACTTCCTCAATACATCAGACTTGGAGGAAGAGGAGGAGGAGGATGGCGAGAGGCAGAGTGTGACAGACAGGTCAGAACTTGAGAAATTTCTCACCTTTCTGCTGTCAATGGGTATTTTTGTATTATATAAAAAAGAAACCAAGTTCAACCAAGGTTTCATCAAAATACATTGCTTCTATAATATTACGTGACACTACTGCCACCTAGTGCCTTGAAGGACAACTGTTAGTTTGAGTGAATGACTTCACCACTTTATCTATGTTCAATGCAGCCTCTTTACTTTTCCTGAAAATGTTGTTGTGTTGCCATTTTTCTTCTCTTGTTTTCTGACATGTGTTTGTTCTTGTGTATGTTTATACAGTGCAGAGGAACGACCAGCGGCTGTGGAGAGCGCAGGAGAGGATGAGGGCTGTGAGGCACGATGTTGGGACACTCCCTCTGGTCCTCTCACCACAGGCTGCCCGGCTCTAGATCACACCCTCCTGGTTCATCTGAAGAACTGCAGCTCACAGCTGCTGGTCAGTTACTGTAGTCTAATAATACTTCATATGGACATTTGGTTCCACATATATAGGGAACAACATGAAATAATCTGAATGTGTGCAGAATTCGTTTTTTTTTTGTGTGTGTTGAGCATAAGTGTAAATACATTATAATCGACAGAATCGCCTATTAATGTTCTTCTTAAATTCCCTTATGATGATTAAATAATCTTCGATAATAATAATAATTTTTAAAATGATAAATTATGTCTAAAGTAAAAACAGTCTTAAATTATCATTTATTTATATATATATATATATATACACTCACCTAAAGGATTATTAGGAACACCTGTTCAATTTCTCATTAATGCAATTATCTAATCAACCAATCACATGGCAGTTGATTCAATGCATTTAGGGGTGTGGTCCTGGTCAAGACAATCTCCTGAACTCCAAACTGAATGTCAGAATGGGAAAGAAAGGTGATTTAAGCAATTTTGAGCGTGGCATGGTGGTTGGTGCCAGACGGGCCGGTCTGAGTATTTCACAATCTGCTCAGTTACTGGGATTTTCACGCACAACCATTTCTAGAGTTTACAAAGAATGGTGTGAAAAGGGAAAAACATCCAGTATGCGGCAGTCCTGTGGGCGAAAATGCCTTGTTGATGCTAGAGGTCAGAGGAGAATGGGCCGACTGATTCAAGCTGATAGAAGAGCAACTTTGACTGAAATAACCACTCGTTACAACCGAGGTATGCAGCAAAGCATTTGTGAAGCCACAACACGCACAACCTTGAGGCGGATGGGCTACAACAGCAGAAGACCCCACCGGGTACCACTCATCTCCACTACAAATAGGAAAAAGAGGCTACAATTTGCACGAGCTCACCAAAATTGGACAGTTGAAGACTGGAAACATGTTGCCTGGTCTGATGAGTCTCGATTTCTGTTGAGACATTCAGATGGTAGAGTCAGAATTTGGCGTAAACAGAATGGGAACATGGATCCATCATGCCTTGTTACCACTGTGCAGGCTGGTGGTGGTGGTGTAATGGTGTGGGGGATGTTTTCTTGGCACACTTTAGGCCCCTTAGTGCCAATTGGGCATCGTTTAAATGCCACGGCCTACCTGAGCATTGTTTCTGACCATGTCCATCCCTTTATGACCACCATGTACCCATCCTCTGATGGCTACTTCCAGCAGGATAATGCACCATGTCACAAAGCTCGAGCATTTCAAATTGGTTTCTTGAACATGACAATGAGTTCACTGTACTAAAATGGCCCCCACAGTCACCAGATCTCAACCCAATAGAGCATCTTTGGGATGTGGTGGAACGGGAGCTTCGTGCCCTGGATGTGCATCCCACAAATCTCCATCAACTGCAAGATGCTATCCTATCAATATGGGCCAACATTTCTAAAGAATGCTTTCAGCACCTTGTTGAATCAATGCCACGTAGAATTAAGGCAGTTCTGAAGGCGAAAGGGGGTCAAACACAGTATTAGTATGGTGTTCCTAATAATCCTTTAGGTGAGTGTATATATATATATATATATATATGTGTGTATATATATATATATGTGCGCGTGATTAATAATGATTAAATTGATTAATTAGCACATATATTAAACACAGTTCTATATATATATGGGCTTGACATTAACACCCGCCAAATGCGGGTGTATTTCAGCAGTGGCGTGTAATGTAGTCACTCCTACTAGCCACTTTGCAGGGTTGGATTTTATATGTAATATATACATTTTTCAATTGTAGACTTTTAAAAAGGCATCTGAAATACTAAATGCAATATAGATTTTTTGATACATATCAATAGGCTACTGAAATCTCTGAAACGCTTCCAATACTAATTTTCCACAGAATAGATAGATGCATGATACCAGCTGCGCTCGCTCTCAACTCTCGGACAGTGAGTTGACACACAAACCCGCCTCCCCTCACTCATTTGCTCCCGATGAATATTGTTGCTGTTAAAGGTTGCTACATTTTTAGGTTGGTCTTCCTCAGCAGTCTAATAAATGCTCATCACTGTCAGAATGAGTGAGATGGGCAATCAAATCAAAGAAGGCGGGGCTTACTGTTAGTGCAAATTCCAACCCCAACATGACGCTTTAGTTATAGCAGTGGAAGAGTGTGTAGTAAGATGTAGGTTTAATATTTGACATCTGTTTTAAGATAAAAGTGTTCAGCGACCAACAGTAATATCAAGTGATGCAAACTATTTGGCATTTTTTATGAAATTTCACAATTTTGAATTGAAAATGACATTATTTATGTAAATCATAACTGAATTTAACGTGACAAGAAACTTTTAGCATTTTTACATATTAGGCAGACAAAAATAAGAGTAAATGTGTGCATATTTTTTAAATATATATTATTTGCAAATAGCTTATTTCATAACTAGCCTACAATATAACTGGAACTTTTACCAATACCACATCCCCCCCACCCCACACACACAAAAAAAACTGGTCCCCCTGGTTATGGACATGGTTATGGCCTTGACGTATTGCACATCATTTTACTCATTCCTGCATTTTGTGGTCACACCCAAAGTGCGCTCATAAAGCCACGTCTCAGTACTAAACTGAGTTCTGTTTTGCTGCTTATTGCGCTTAAACAGTCAAATACACACAAAATGATGTAAAAAAAAAAAAAAAGCTGGTATTGGTGAGTTTTCGCATAATCAGTCAGTTATGTTTTAAGTGAACATAAACAGTTGAGAATGAAAACGTGTAACAGTATAATGGATCCGTGCGTCATGTCTTAAAGTGACAGCATCCTAATATACATGCTGCCAAATTATGAGATAATATTAAAAATATCTACAGCTCTGGAAAAAATTAAGAGACCACTTCAAGTTCTTAATTTTTTCCAGAGCTGTATATGGCAGTTTTTCCCCATGGTATCAATGTCAAAATTGTGGCCAGTGAAAATGTGGCTAGTAACTTTTTGGAAAAACTCTTGCCACAGTGGCTGGTGGGCAAAAAACTTTAATGTCAAGCCCTGTATATAAAACTGCTTCTGTTAACATTACTGGGGATTTTTATGTTTGAAGTGTTTTCACTGTGCATCTGTATTCATACTCTGTGTTTTGTTTTTGTAAACAGAGGTTAGGCACATTCGGGCCTCTGCGCTGTGGGGAGATGTACGCTCTCGACCGGCTTCTCAGGGAGGCGAGAGTCCTCGAGCTCATACGATGGGTTGTGAAGGACTCGAGGGGTGGAGTCATCCAACCAGAGGAGGGTGAGTCTCGGAGGTTTTTATATCAAACCGTTACATTACTTTACCTCCGTTTTCTCTCTGTGGTGCTTCCTTTGTATCTCAACTATGTACTCTTATTTCTGTGCAAATGTTCATACATTGTTTTTAATGCTTACATTTTTCAACAGAATGTTATTTCACATATTTATCACTATTTTTTCCTCACAACCACCTCTATTTCTGACATTCTCTTTGTTTGTCTGAGCAGTTGTTCCTCAGTTAGATCAGTGCCAAGGGGCTGTGTTTCTATGGCGGCAGTGCACGGATGGCTGCAGTGTGTACAGCACCTCCACAGAGGCCTTCTTACAGGCGCTCAGCAATGCTTACGCCAGCAGACTCCCAGAGAGAGGAGTCGGCTTCACAGACACAGGTATGTGTGTGTGTAGTGTATTAATGCATGAACAGGCACTGGAAATTAGTTATTGGCAGATTGGTTTCTAAATGGATATCGCTGTGCAATAATCAACATAAATTACAACCTTAACTATAACTTCCTGCTAATCATTGTTTCTGATGAGACGGAGTGTGTAATTAAAAGTGTCTAAATTTCATCAGACTTAATCAGATTGTCTTTTGACGCTCTGTTACACTGAACTTGTGTGTGTGTGTGTTAGTGTTTCTTCGTCTGCTGGAGCGGATCCTGGAGAGGAAGCTGCCCAGGCGTGCAGGATGTGCAACCAAAGAGACTCTCACCCTCTTCCAGTTTTGGAGCTACCTGGAAGCAGAGGGGGTGAATGACTTGGAGACACACATTCCTGAGCTGGCTGAAGAAGGTATATTTGAGGGCCATATGAATGCCTGTGCACATGGACAGTAATTTGCAGCGACAAATCGACCAGTAAAATATGTAAACATCCTTAAAACAAAATACACAATTTTGCTTCTCAAATAAATTTAAGATTTCAGAGAAACTTGCACTACAGTTCAAAAGTTTGGAGTCAGTAAGATGGGCTGTCAAAATTAACGTGTTAACGCATGCAATTCATTTTTAATTTTAACGCATTAAAAATATTTACCGCAATTAACGCAGCATCTGTTTTTTCCGTCATAATTTGGCTAGCGTTACATTATATGATCACGCTCTTATCCACGCAAATGCTTTTAAACCATTCAAGCACCACAAGACAAACGAGAATGCGCTGTCTGTGAATGTCAAGTCTGTGTGACACACACGACTTGTGTGCACAGAAAGACGTGCGCCAGTATTGAGTAACACACAGGATTATGCCAAAATGCCCTTTTCATCAGTATTCTCATAAGAGCAGTCTTAAATGAGTTAAAAATAGTCTTAAATAAACTTAAAGAGTTAATGAGATGCGCATCAGATCCACGTCATGTTCGCCAGCGGCAGATCTTAAAGTCACAGCACTAATGAACCAGTTGCTGTGATGTCATTAATGTTAATCAAAGAACAAAGGTAACATTGTAGCTTTAAATAAGGATTCATCTATATTTTATTATTATTTATGCAGTTAAGACTGTAAAGTGTTTGATAACTTTATTTAATTTCTGTATATTTCCTACCTGTTAGACCGAAGGCCACAGGTAAATATGACCTTTATTATAATGGGTTTATGTGAGGATTGTTATAAGTTCACTTAAATTAAAAGTTCACTTAATAGATGTTGAAATTAATTTCATAGAGACATCAATAGCAGTATTCGTATCAGTGATACTGGCATTCATTCATAAAAAGATGCCATTAAACAAATATTTAAAATGTACTGTCTTTAAGTTGTTTTTACATTAATTTGGATATTAACTATATACAAATATTAAAAACTCCAATGTTTTAATCGATTAATCTCGATTAATTACATAAAAAATGTGTGATTAATTAGTTGTTGTTTTTTTATTGATTGACAGCACTAATATTTTTATATTATTTTACTTAATAATTATATATAATTTTACTTTTATTATACTTTTATTCAGCAAGGACACATTCAATTGATCAAAAGTAATATATGCTTCTCTTTTCTATTCATCCAAGAATCTTGAAAAACATTTATCACACTTTCTACAAAAAAATGAAGCAACACAACCGTTTTCAACATTGATAATAATAAGAAATGTTGCTTGAGCACAAAATCAGCATATTAAAATGATTTCTGAAGGATCATGTGACTGAAGACTGGAGTAATGATGCTGAAAATTCAGTTTTGCATCACAGGAATAACTTTCATTTTAAACTAGAATAAAATAGAAAACAGCTATTTACAATAGTAATAATATTTCACAAGTTACTGTTTTTAGTTTTACAATAGGTATACATGCATCCAAGGGAAAAAAAAAACACTTTTCATTTCTCAAAGAGTCTGAAAACGGTTTGTTTGAAGATTCAGTCTCTCTAAACCCCTCCTTTCCGCCAGCCTACTCTGCTCTGATTGGTCAGATGGCCCAGTCTGTTGTGACTGGTCTACCGCATCTCAGAAACGAAACATCCATTACCATATCTGAACTCCTCAGGCTACCTCAGCTCTTGACCCAGTGTACAAATTATGCCGTCGGTTTTACCGTATCAATTCCAGCGTGAGCCTCATCCTTTTGAAGTGCATGAAAAGTGCAATTCGCAGCGCTGAAAACAGCATCTAGTCGACATGTCGACAACACAAAGCAAACTCTTCCAGGCCTCAGCTACAACTAGAGTGTTTGAGGGCGGGCAGCCAATGATGAGCATAGGCTGGCATTATGGACATTTGTTACATTGTGAAAACTTTCAGCGGTTCAGAATCGATTCTTTCTTTTAGGAGACAATAACTTTATTTGTTGTGCACTTTGATCTTTAAAACTTTGCAGACCTTTTACATTCACATGCAGCTATATTACACACTGCATGAAAGGAATATTTGAAAAGGCATAATGGGGGTTATGCGCAACAAACCTCCGTATTCTGTAAAACAGGTCTCATCGCTTCCGGTTGAGGTCTTTTGTATGTACTTCATTAAATATAGAGACGCTTTATAGGGCCTCCTTCAAAAGAGTGAGCAAAGATAAGCATAAATGTTCATCGCATATGCAGATTGATATCTAAAAGTTTTTTATTTTTCTTCTTCCCACTAAGATTTAGATATTTAAATTGAATAAAACAGCAACAATAAAAAGAACTAGCTATGTTAGCTGATTACCTTAAAAGTCCATAGATATCGCCATCAGTCCGTTAACATCAGTCCGACAAGCGGATGCTGTGAGACCTGTTTTCCTGTTTGTACATGTGATGTCCGGCATAAAGCCTATAGGGGCACTTTAAAATAGAAAACAGCTATCTTAATTAATAATAGTATAGTAACAGTTTTAACTGTATTTTTTAATAAATGCAGCCTTAGTGAGCATAAGACTCTTTCAAAAACATAAAAAACTTAAAAAGATTTTTTTTATTTTTATGGCATGAACAGTTTTATTATTAATCCTAAACCTAACAATATACTTTAAAGATGGTCCTTTAAAAACAAAACGGGTAAGACAAAAATCGCAAACAAGATGCAAACTATTTCCCCTCCAGATTATGATTTTTTTTTTCATGGCAAAACTGATTTGTTTTTAAAATAGAATTAAATCTTATTTTCCTTGGGCCTGGTTTCACAGACAGGGCATAGATTAAGCCAGGATTAGGCGTTAGTTCAATTACGACTTTTAAGTGGCTTTTATAAATGTTACATTACTGGTCTGCATCTTGACAAAACAATGGCATTGACATTTTAAGATGCTCAAACGGTAAAACAGCTCAAACGTGCATTTTAGCCTGGGACTAGGTTTAAGCCTTGTCTGTGAAACCAGGGGTAGTTTTTTTAAAAAGTAGGTTATAGTTCACCATTAATGTTACAGGATTCAACAGCAAAACACCTAATTTGTCCAGCATTAAAATGTCAATGTAACCAGACTTGAGTGAGTGCTGGATGCTTGAGAGAAAAAAAGTGATCAGAAATGTGATTGAATGCAAAATCTAATTTACACAGATTTTATTACATCACCAGAAATTGAGAACTTTCATAGAACATGAACCATGTTTGATCACTGCTGTATGTTGCTGAAGATTGTTGTGAAGTGTGAACGCTCTTAAGTGTTAATGGACTATACCCGTATATCCTCAAACATTCATTAGCCAGAGTGATTGTGCAACACATCTGGAGTAGTATCAACCCCTCCCAACACCCCATTCAACCTCTCTGTCGTTGTGGTTTCTTGGTGCATCTTTCCATTCCTCCCCCTCCTCATGTTTATTCTCTGCAGTGTATCTGTTTCATCCATGTCTCTTTTTCTTTTCCTTATCCTGCAGTGTGGCTAGTTCAGTGCCTGCAGTCTGGAGATCAAGATGTTCTGGTAAAATCTTTGAAGAAGCCTCCAGAGTGTAGTCTGAAGAGGGAAGGCTTGCGGGCAGTCAGTCTGCTGCTGAGGGACCCGAGGGGAAAAGTATGCAGTGCGGCCAGCTCCCTGCTGCGGAGTCTAGCTGACCAAACCCGCCACAGGGAGAGGGTAAGAGTTGTGCTTAACCACCCTCCTGCAAAAACTCTCTGTTTGCACTTTTGGAGGTGAATATTTCAACAGATTTGCAGGTCAAATGAACTTCAGGAACTTGCACATCCATGGTTATTTATTCACCACTAGTCAAAAGTTGCATGCCTACTTAATTATAATTGCTATCTACCGCATTTTAAAACATAATAATAAAGTATAGGCTTAAATATAAGCAAAATACTTTTTCTACAAATACAATATCACGAGTTGAAGTATAAGCTATGAGATCACATGGTTTTTAAGATCATGAGAAACATTAATTCTGCAAAATGTGTCCAAACTTTTCCATGCTAAATGCTAAATTCCCCCTATTTCTGTCATCTAACGCCATGGTTATTATCATTAACTAAAACTATAAAAACATTGAATACTTGAAATAAACATAATACAATTATAATAATTAAATAATAATTAAAATAATTATATTTCAGCTAGTTGCTAATGCAACTTTTTTTTTTTTTAGTTAATGTTTTAAGTACTAAATTAACTCAAAGTTAATCTTAGCAAAACACTAATAATTTAACATTGTTAAATCTAATCTTTAGAAAATTTCAGAAAGAATATGCATTTTTCATACTGTACTGCATTTTACATAATGTTGTGAAACCTTTTTAGTGTTATATTTTAATGTATTATTTAATGTTTTGGACAAAACAGTGTATATATAATATATAATTTTAATACTGACCATTTATTGGTTATTCCCCATAGCATGAAAATAATAATGGGCATTGGTATTGGCCAGAATGTTAGTATTTGTGCATCCCTAATCATCACCTTTAAATGCAAAGTAAAAGTTGTAATGCTTTGATGTTCAGAAAGGATTTTGATTGAATCCACTCAGTGTCTCTCATTATTGTTCTGTCTCAGGCGCTGGTGAGCTGTCTAGAGTTGCTGGAGGATGAAGGCGTTGAGACGCGAGTGTGTGGATGTAAAGCACTCGCATGTCTGAAGGTCAGTTCATGCATGGCTAAACATCTCACCTCTAGAACCCAGCGCCACTCAATCAACGTTTATTTTTTCCTACACACTGTTTATATATATGCTTACATAACTTCAAGAACCTGGTGGTTAGATGTACTGTAGTGATCTGAGTGGGAATCAGATTTAATGCAGCGTCACACCTCAGTGTTTGGTGGAGGACTTTAAGTAAAGTGTCTGTCTGTGTTTGTGCATCACAGGCCAAAGAGAGCATTGAGCAGCTGGTGTATCTGTGCCGGACAGATAAGGAGGATGTGAGGGATGCTGCCAAACAAGCTCTGCTTGTGCTAGGTAAGCAGTGAATGAACTAAACAACAGGAAATGGATCGATAAAAGAAAGATCAGTAGGGAAAGTAAAAGCATGGATCTGCTGCAAATGTGAACTAATGTGTTCCCACGGTGAGCCATGGAAAACTGGAAAGATCAGAATTTCATTCCAGGTCCAGAAAAAATACATTCTTATAGTTTTAAAAATAGGTGAAGTTGTGCAATCTGCATAAAATGATATGTAAAATCATAAAATGATTAACAAAAATATAATCATAAAATAGTTAAAGGGTACATAACACACACAGTTTCTGCCAATATCATGTTAATCTTGAGTACCTATAAAGTAGTATTGCATCCTTCATATCTCCGAAGAGTCTTTAGTTTTATCATATTTATAAAAGACAGATACGCTGTACCAATTCTTTCCGAAAACAGTGGAACTCTTGGAGGCGTGCAGTTGGCGAAGCTAAAGAGTCATGAGCGCGCACACACACACACAATACATCATGGCATTATCCCTGGATAACTTTCGATTCACTATACGTTCGTGTTGTTTACATTATATGCACTTACGCGCCGATTGCCAATTGCAACACAGACATTTGATGCAGTTTCACTCACCGCCTGTGGTTTCGACTCATGGAAACCGGGAACAAACACACTTGCAGAACTCCATTGCTGCTCTGGGAAAACAAACTGCATCCACTGTTTCCGTAACGCTGGGTTATTTGGGAAGCTGAACAAGGTTATCTTTCCCTCACAACCAAAAACACACTTCTTTAGTGACATTGTTGATTTTGTGGTCTAAAAACAAAATGACAACTCCGCTGATGGCTTCCGTAACCCGAACGATGCTCGTTGATGGGCACGCTCTTGTTCTTGCTGTGGTTGGTGTGCGCATGCGCTCATCCGGGAGAAGTGCCCATACAAGGAATTCCGCCCTTTATGACGTCATACAGGGCCATACTCTAAAAAACTTTCAGAATCTTGTTTGAATCCTGAAAGAGAAATACTGTCATATGTCCAACTCGGTTTTTTTATTTTGGGCATTTAGCATGAGAATCCATCTCTTTAACAGTGTAAATTTTATGAACATAATTTGTGATCATGATTTTGTGATTTAGGGTACTGACATTTTTAAGAGGACAATGTATCTTATTTCCATTTCATTTGTTTTAATTGCAGGTGAGGAGGGGAAGATGGCCCATCGACACCTTGAGTCCTCACAAGATGGAATGTCCCGCCTTTTTGCACCCGGCAGTATGGCCAGTACGGCTTTCTAACACAATCGAAAACAATGTACTTGCGTCTCAGTATCCTCACCGTCATGATCATGCCAATTACAAACTATTAAATGCACACTACTATCAAAAAGTTTTAAATGACAGAAATTCAGCGTGATCAAACTCTTACAGATAGTGTCAGCATTGTCCTCAAAGACATGGACAAATGTTATACAATCATTAGACAAGAGGACTTGAATGTCTGTATGCTATTAATATTTTGGACATGGCCTAAGATGAACTACTGTAAAGTGATGAGGTAAGATACATAGGTGGGTGTCGGTTTATAAACAATGTTTTGCTGCCTTAAGTTTTGGCCCAATGGTGTTGCCTTCATGATTCATGGAAGCTGGACACTATTCAGCAATACAAGTGATGACTGATAGTGATGGGAGATAAAGTGTTATTTTCACTTTATTGATAAAAGTAGGCAGTGACTACCTGCAGAGTACATGGAGAATATGTTTGACCACTTTGTGAAGAGTGTTTATGTGTGTACATATTGATTGGAGAATGTATGTTGATAGCTGAGGGGGGGTCACACCTCAAAAAGTAGGATGGGGATCTTAGGAAGTATTTCCTTTTTAATCCCAAACTTTCATAGGGACCGTGTTGCCATAAAAGTGTAACAGTGCCATTCCATCCTGTCATTTTCTTTACTGATACAGAATATATATCTATATCCCATTGGAATTGTAAATGTTTTGTGTTGTAATTTAGTTTAAATGCTCAATAGCAAATGCAGATCTGATTTGATTCGCCATGCACTTCACATTTAAGCCACTGGCAATGTAATATCTGCTGTAAAAGTGGTGAAGCTGTTCATTTTTTTTACAAACTTTTTGAAGATGTCATCATTATTATGAGTGAAAGCTGTAGACGGTGGTAAATCTTGCCTTTTGCAATAGGTTCCGACAACCTCTCCGTGCTTGTGATCTTTAGAATGGCCATAGATCATGTTTGACTCAGAGCATTTCTCCAGTGCTGCTAGACTGAAAGGTTCTGGGTTGGAACCAGGGAAGGTTAATTTGTTTTTACATAACATTATTTTCTAGTTCAATCTGTTCCAGACTTCAATATGACAATATGAACGCCTCTTCAGTGTATAAGTGCCTCAAATTAGTATGGGGAGCAAGAGAATGAGATAGATAGACTTTATTTAAAACTCAAGACTGCAGTTTAGGAATGCAAACTGCAGAACAGATTTAAATATATTTTTCATTATTATCTACAGATTGTGCAGCATTAAAAAACTGATTTACTTTTGATTTTTTTTATTTACTCTAAATATGTATATTGTCTGACAAGGATATTGTTGACATCAACTGTAAAGGAAACTATTAAAATTATGAACACCAAAACGTGTCTGACTATTTGTACTCTGTCACAAAGAAAATTTGAAAATAAAAGGATTACATATTTTGAGCATTTCCACATGTATGCACACATGATCAAATGGACAAATTCAATAATAATGGAATCAACCAATTAAAACAGCATTACATAACAGAGGAGTCAATTTCAATAGTGTATTGATTAAACCAGGGTTCCCACACTGAATTATTGTAGAATTGACCACACTGACCACTGAATTATTGTAGAATTGACCACACTGACCACTGAATTATTGTAGAATTGTTCCAGTTGTATGTATGTGTGTGTGTGTGTGTGTGTATGTATATATATATATATATACTATAAAAACACGATCTTTTAAAAATGTGTTTAAATATCACACTGATATTTCCAATTTGGGAGTGTGGGAACACAGTTAAGCTATTCTGTTCTCTTCTAATAAGTTCTTATATTGTAATAAGAGGATCAGATACTGCAATGTTAAACATACTTTGATACAAATTTGACTTAACGTCTAAAAAAAGCCCACATCCCGTAATTCAAAAGTAGCGCCCCACACGGCCAATCCGCACACTGCTTTTGTTTACAGCCCTCCCCCTCGCCACCGCCCCCCTGCGTGACGCGCATGCGCAACAACCGCTAAGGGCCGCCATTTTGTGCGGAGCCTACTCTGCAAAAGCGGGAGAGGATTAAAACCGCCGGAGGTGAAGGACGCAATTTTACTCCGTCTCGTACTAAAGGAAGAACAAACCCTGGGCTTTCTGTCGAATTCAACGCGAGAGTAAATCACCAAACGCAGGTAAAACAGCGCTACTTTTCCGAAAGGGGGGAGTTTTGCAGGAGCTTTAATCGGCCTCTAGGTGTCACGATGGGGCTCCCAGTCCAGGCGGCTGGCGGGGGGTGTTTGTCTCCCTCTATCGTTATCGAAAATTTAGCAAAAAACATTTATAACCCAGAAGTTCGGGCTTCAGCCCGATTATTAAGCACTATTGAAGCTATATCAGACGGCATTTCACCACGATGCCATTATTTAACACCAGGATGTTTGCTTCAATCTTTAGGCCAGGCGTCCATTTTCTGTTTCTTCTCTTTGTTTCCTGTCTTTAGAAACCCGCCGTTTCTGCACGCGCACTTAGCCAACCAGCTAATATGCCTCTTAAAGTTAACCAATTTCCAACCATACCTGGACCAAACAGTTTAGAACAAGCACCTAAATTCACAAACGTCAAGTCTGCGAGGTTTTACTCGTAATGTGTGTTATTTTAAGCCGTAAAACACATTTTAGCCTGCGCCTATCTCCCTGTTCGCGCCCCTCCTCGAGCAGTTAAATTCAAAACCGAGACGGTGAAACATTGACCCGGTTCGGCGATAATAAAGTCCCATTACGGAGGCCTCGGTTCGCTATTTGGTCCTTATCACTCCTGGAATCCAAAATGACGGGTTTACGCCTAAAGCAGATAAAAAAAGAAATGCGCCTTTGATGATTCACAATCTGTTCTGCCGCCGATGCTAGCGTATTGCGCAGATTAAAATCAAACGAGGAAGATGATGTTGCTAAACTATACCGATAGCCATTTTCGATAAGCAAGACCGAGTCTCGATTCCCAGAGTTTATCGTCTGAAAACAGCCGAATCGCCGCAGTCTTAGGTCTCGGTGCGACCGCTCACTCTTGTTGAAAGACTAACCTCAAGCAACAAACGACTGAAGGGATAAAACTGTAGAGAGCTCCCTCTACAACCCGACTGGTAGTGGTACAAAAACACGATTAACCATCGCAGAATGCCCTCTTGCTGTGGGATATCATAAGGGTGTTTTAAAACGTGTGAACTGTTAAGGTAAGGATAGTGGGACATATTTATACCGTTTTGTCGGTTTAATGGGTTGGTGGCCAAATGCGCGCGATCATGAGGAAGTAGAAGCGAATCGGTTCAGATGATGCTTTCTGGCTCCGAATCAAGAGTGCAAAACGTGGTTTTGGTTCAATAAAACTCGCGTTCAAGTTGCAAGTTTTCCGAGGTTATGTATGGTATTAGTGTTAATGAGTTATGAGAACAAGCTTTCGGTTGTGTGTGTATATGTATGTATGTATGTATGTATATCTGTGTGTGTATGTATGTATGTAAGTAAATGAATGAATGAATGAACCCAAAAGAGTGATCCAGAAAAGAAAGCTGTAAGTGTAAACTGAAAGTATGTTTGGTTTTGCACATTGATGGATTGATTTGTTTGCATCCCAACAGGTTGAGCTAGGTAGTAAGAAGCAGAGTTGAGACAGGTAGCACATTCATCGGAGACAGAAAGTGGTGGAGGCAGGGGTAGAGAGATGAAGTATTCCTTTTTGATGCAGGTAAACTCACAGTACTCTATACAAACACCAAAATCATGGATACCTGTGGAAGTGCCAACTCAACTTTTTTGTTCACCATTTGCAAGGTTGATAGCAGCCTCTCTCAGTGTTTGTATGTAAGTAAACACTACAGATTGCAGTCAGGTAGGAAAACGTTAGTATCTTGCATCTAGTGTTGCATTCTAACTTCTCACTTATAATTGCCATAGGTATTACCCATGGAAGGGGGACCGACCGAGGCAGTGGTGGAAGATACAGGGGATGCTTTCAAGGCCAAGGAATGTAAGACATACCAAAGACGGCGAGAAGATGAGGAAGTGGGAGCTGAATTGCTGCAGGCTGCTGGTTTAGAGCAAGCCCAGGTTGAAGGAGAGCCTGAGGTGGAGGCCCAGCAACAGTTGGTCGAGAGTGTAGTTAATGTCAACAGCAGTGTGGAGATGATGGTGATGGACTCCCTGGACCCTGCCCTGCTCCAGATGAAGACAGAAGTCATGGAGGCTGCTGTCGGAGCACCTGTTGGCATGGCTGGTGCTGCCCATGAAGCCACAGTCACAACTGTTGATGACACTCAGATCATCACCCTGCAGGTGGTGAACATGGAGGAGCAGCAGTTGGGCTTGGGAGAGTTGCAGTTAGTGCAGGTGCCTGTTTCTGCTGTGCCTGTCACTGCCGCCACTGTGGAAGAGCTGCAAGGGACACTGGTTGATGCCACTGCCATGCCTAAAGATGGGGAGCCGGTCATCTGTCACACCCTGCCATTGCCTGAGGGTTTCCAGGTTGGCCGCCATTTCTGTTTTGGACAGACCATGGTTTTCAATGCAATGTGCTCTGACTATCTGGTGAATCTAAACGTTAAATCTTCTCTTACAGGTGGTCAAGGTGGGTGCAAATGGAGAAGTGGAAACTGTGGAGCAAGATGAGCTCCAGGCCCAAGACGATCAACCTCCACAGCAGGAGGAGGAGGAGATGGCTGAAGTCCAAAATGAAGACCCCACGTGGTCCAAAGATCCAGATTACACACCCCCTGTTAAAAAGGCTAAGAAGACTAAGAAAAGCAAGTTGCGCTACAACACGGAGGGCGATAAAGACATGGACGTGTCTGTGTATGACTTTGAGGAGGAGCAGCAGGAGGGACTGCTCTCTGAAGTCAATGCTGAGAAAGTTGTGGGTAATATGAAGCCACCTAAACCAACCAAAATCAAGAAGAAAGGTGAGAATGTGATATGCATTCAGAATGAACAGGCTCTTGCATGATCTTAAAATATCATTTCAATGTCAGATCTGTGCTGGGTCTTCTAAATCACTGGATTTTCACTACTGTGCACAGGTGTTAAGAAAACATTCCAGTGTGAGCTGTGCAGTTACACCTGTCCGCGACGTTCCAACCTGGATCGCCACATGAAGAGCCACACGGATGAGAGGCCTCACAAGTGCCATCTTTGTGGACGAGCCTTCAGGACTGTGACGTTGCTGAGGAACCATCTCAACACCCACACAGGTACATGGTCTCCAATCAATTAGTGGAAAGGATAATAAATGCTCTCTAGTGTGAATTAGAAATTGAACCAACTTTTTTATTCTTTCTGACAGGCACCAGACCACATAAGTGCACTGACTGTGACATGGCCTTCGTCACCAGTGGAGAGCTGGTGCGACACAGACGCTACAAGCACACTCATGAAAAACCATTCAAGTGCTCCATGTGTGATTATGCCAGTGTAGAGGTTGGTCTGATAGTGTCATAATTAGATTTTATGGAAAAATGCATGCCCTTTTTGATTTGCTGAATTTAACTAAGCCTCGACACATTTCAGGTTAGTAAACTAAAGCGGCACATTCGCTCCCACACTGGAGAACGTCCGTTCCAGTGCAGTCTGTGCAGCTATGCCAGCAGAGATACCTATAAGTTGAAGAGACATATGAGGACCCACTCAGGTCAGCAGCACGTCTCTCGTAGATTATTGCAGACATGTTTGTTTGTTTAAATAGAACTGACTTGAATTTTAGTAAAAACATTTTTTTTGTCTGTCCTACAGGAGAGAAGCCCTATGAGTGCTATATCTGTCATGCACGTTTTACCCAGAGTGGTACCATGAAGATGCACATTTTGCAGAAGCACACAGAAAATGTGGCAAAATTTCACTGCCCCCACTGCGACACAGTTATTGCTCGCAAGAGCGATCTCGGTAAAAATTTAATTTACCATTTTGTCATTTTTGATGGCTTATTATAGCGGGCTTTTTAATAGCAACGACATCTTGGAACATACTTGTGTATTGAAGTTTACATGTTTTAATTTGTGCCCATTGCAGGTGTGCACCTCCGTAAGCAGCATTCCTACATTGAGCAGGGCAGGAAGTGTCGTTACTGTGATGCGGTGTTCCATGAGCGCTACGCTCTCATCCAGCATCAGAAGTCCCACAAAAATGAGAAACGCTTCAAGTGTGACCAGTGTGACTATGCGTGCCGTCAGGTCAGACAGCTCATGAAATGGTTTTAATAGTTCAGCATAAGCATTTGTTAATTACAGTGTTTGAAACTCTATTTAATTTAATCTGTTCTCCTTGCTAACAGGAGCGTCACATGGTCATGCACAAGCGCACCCATACTGGGGAGAAGCCATATGCCTGCAGCCAATGTGAGAAGACTTTTAGGCAGAAACAGCTCCTGGATATGCACTTTCGGCGCTACCATGATCCCAACTTTGTACCTACATCCTTTGTTTGCACCAAGTGCGGCAAGACCTTCACTCGCAGGGTATGGTACATTTCAAAGAGGTCAGATGAATTTCATGAGCCACTGAATGCAGTAAATGTGTATTAACAAATTTAATGTATTTTAACAGAATACCATGGCCAGGCATGCAGAGAACTGCAATGGTATGGATTCTGCTGATGGAGAGAACGGATCTCCACCCAAAAGGGCTCGTGGTGGCAGAAAGAGGAAGATGCGGTCTAGAAAGGATGATGACGATGATAGCGGTGAGTAGCTTGGCTCTAATTTTGCTACTATGCTGGGGTTACTTTAGTAGTTGAACAAATACTGAACTTGTTTTAACACATGGGTTATCAGAATGGAATGCATATGATTTTTGCTAAATCTAAATCATTGCTCTAAATGGTTTTATGAAAGCTTTAACTGTTGCCTGAATATCTCAGATGAGCATGGAGAACCTGACCTTGATGACATTGATGAAGAGGACGAGGATGAGCTTCTCGATGATGAACAGATGGATGTGGAACAGGCTCCACCCAGCGTTCCTATCCCCGCACCAGCTGAACCTCCTGTCAAGAGGAAACGGGGCAGACCCCCGAAGAACGCACCCAAGGCTTCTCCTACAAAGTTAGTCGCCAAAACCACCACAGGTAATGTGTGTGTTTCTGCGTATGAAGACAAACCGTTCAAAATCTATTAACAGGGTTAAACTAAATGACCCTCTCTGCTTCTCCTGTCAGCTGCTGCCATTATCCAGGTGGAGGATGAAAGCACAGGGGCCATTGAGAACATCATTGTGAAGAAGGAGCCTGAGGGCTCTGATGCAACTGTAGCTGCCCAGCCAGTGGTGGAGGAAGTGGAGGCAGTCGAGGCTGGTGTAGAAACAGTGCAGCTAGCTGTCCCTGAAGCTGCACCTAATGGTGATCTTACTCCTGAAATGATCCTTAGCATGATGGACCGGTGATCTGGGGATACGTGTGCACACACAGGCTGATCACACATGCTTGCATAAATGCACATCCCCATATGTGTCCCCTCATTATATATATATAGATATATTTACACACACAAGCTCACATAATTGTTTCCCCCTCAATTCCTTATTCCACGCTAAATCCTCATGTCCTGCATCAAATTTCTTAAAGACTCCATTGTTCCGCTACCTTTTCCTATAAAAACATCCTAAAGTTCTTGTCTTCTCATGATGATCACAAAGCTGCGCTTTTCTACTGTTTCTATCACACCAGTAGTTCAACTGCTGAGTTTTTTTTGCTGTGTACTTTGTACGTGGAGAGGCCAGATGATTTTTGAGAGCAGGAATGTCTCTGACATTACATGATATGATACATGCATCTAGACTTTTTTTCTTTAGCCAGCTAACCTTCTGTCTTCATTTGTCAATTCAAATCTGACATTACCATGGCAATATTGAGAAACTATATCATTTTGTGCCTGGTCAAGCCTTGATATCTAGAATCGCTGTCACTGCTGTAGAAATGGGTTTTTTTACCCCCTCTGTCCAAGAAAATCCTCTCAATGTTTGACATTTATGACGACTTCTATTCGCTGTTTGTTCCTCATGTGCTCTTTCACTGGTCACAGATGATGATGTTAGAGAGCGTAGAAATGTAGCCGCCTAATTATCAAGCCAGGGACGATGACATCCATCCATGTGTTTAAAAAAAAAACCTGCGGTTGATAAATTTGTACAAAAAAGGTAATCTTGGCTAGTCTTGCTTGTAAATAATTTTTATTTTCTGTTTTATTATGAACATTTTAATCTTTTTCTAGTGAATTGATGACCTTGAATGCTAGGGCAATGGCTTTTAACAGTAGTTGTTTGGAAACATGCCACCTAAGGCTTACAAATTACTTGTGGGGGAAAAATAAAAGCCTGAACAATCATGTAGGCTGCATAACCCCTTTTCTTTCTGTCCTTCTGTAGCTTGAATCGTTGCATTTGAGTCTGCTCAACTCGCTTGATGGGGAGGGGTTGCTTAGTCTTATCAGAGAGTGGCTTTAATATTGTTTCATCTGACGAATAGGCTTCCTTGATGGATTTTGTTCTAGCTTTTGTAAAAGGAGGAAAAGGGACAAAACTGGACTGGTACAATAACGTGCATGACTCCAATCATTTTGATCTGTTTCGATGTGGTCGTGTTCCCGACAACCACCCCTAATATTAAGCTGTATGTGACCCGAGTTGTTGATTTCATGGGATTCTGGAAGGAGACTTAAAGTTTACAATAGGTTTTTCAGACCACATTTAATTTAAGAAGTTTAATACGAGTGTTCGAGGAAGCTATTTTGATACGAAATGTTTCTAGAAGAGGAAGTTTGGATGGGATATTTGTAAAAAGTTGTCACTTGTTCAAAAGAGCAATGTCCTTATTTCTGATTTATTTGTTTTTCAGTTTCAGAATGAAGTTTTCCTCCAACATAATTGCATTTAAATTGCTTTCTTTTTTTAAGCTCTTAATTCTAGGTTAATGCTCTCTTCCCCCCCCCCCCCTCTTTTTTTTTTAACCTAGCTGTACTGTTTGAATTTTACAATGATCAGAAAACCAACCTTATAAAGACATTTATTATGGCTGGGTGGGTTATAGAGGGCCTATAAGGTATGATGGTGCGGAGAATGTATTGCTGTACAGCTAATAAAAAAATTATTGTCCTAATTCAATGTTTGTCTATGATTCCACCTGAACAGTTGCATGATTTTCAACAGGAACTTGATGCAATTGTTAGCTGCTTGAAAGAATCAGATCATTTTATTTTATTCTTTACATGGGAGAAAATAAGGAATCTTGCATTTGCATTTAAATAATGATTTGACTGACCATTTACCTACTGGTACCAATCTACATTTAAGATTTTTTTTTTTTATCAATCTGACAAGCAGATGAAACGTTAATAAATGCTGCAGAAGAAAGTTTTTATTTTTTATATTAAACTTCTTAAATTTAACACTTTTTATTTTTTATTATTGAAAAATGTTAGATAGTTCCCAGTATGTCAACTAGTGACAGTTTTAGCCAGAAGGGTCATCACAATTTCCTAGTGAACATTGTTCCACTAGAGGGAGATACTAAGTAGAAAAAGTGTTTTGTTTTCTTTAGTATATAGCATCTAGCCATCAGTAGATCTTAAAAGTAAGGGTTACAGATACACCCTTTGATTTTCTATACATACTGTGTAAAACTGACAGCAAAACAATAGGTGTCACCATTATCACATGTACCACTGACTGAAGCTTCACGTATTAACATTGGGGTTGTGTGAAACTGCACAAGAAGTGACTGCGATAGGATGCTCTTCATGCAGTTCAGGTGTCACATCCTGTCTCAGACCTATACTCTCAAACTGTGGTTTTCCCCCATAAGCATGAATCATAAAGCAGCAGGATGTGTGTGTGTACAATAGTGTATCACACACACAAGAGCTGCCAGCACTGGCCTTTCTTCACCCTGTTACCACCAACATAGTGAACAGACATAATGGCGGCGCTCACAGAGGTCCCATTTTGCCTCAAAGGTAAGGTTCTTGTACAATACTTCAAGAACGTGCTACAGAAATTAGTTTAACTTGTAGGTTTGTTTTAGAGTGATGTGCAGATCTGCAAAAATAGTTCTGTGCTTGATTTACAGAAGGCATAACTCAGTATCTGAAACCTCAAAGAGTTCAGTTCATGAGTTTGGTGCATCTCAACCAGTGCAAGGGACGAGCAGAGAGCAGAGTTTTGGTATGTCATCCTCTTGCCCTCAAACATTTTTGTAATGAATATATATTTATTTTTATTTGTGTACTCTATATATATATATATATATATATATATATATATATATTAGACACACATCACTTATAAACACAAATAACTGCAAAAAACATTAATGTTTCATATTACATAAAGGAATTTTTATGAAATATCATTTTATTATGCACACACATATATGTGTGTTTCATGTTTTTGAAATAAGTCTCTTCTCATCAAGCCTGCATTTATTTGATCAAAATACAGAAAAAACAGTAATATTGTGAAATATTACAATTTAAAATATTTTTTTTATAACCTGTGATACTTTTTCCAGGATTCATTGATGAAAAGTTAATTTTATTAACTTTAAAAATGTATTCAAAATATAAATCTTTTCTAACAATATAAATATTTACTGTCAATTTTATCAGTTTAACGGTAGTGTATAATGTTACAAAAGATTTCTATTTTAAATAAATGCTGATCTTTTTTTTTAACTTTTTATTCATCAAAGAATCCTGAAAAAAGTATCACAGGTTATAAAAAAATATTAAGCAGCACAACTGTTTTCAACATTGATAATAAATCCGCATATTAGAATGATTTCTGAAGGATCACGTGACACTAAAGACTAAAAAATTGGCTCATGAAAATTCAGCTTTGCATCACAGAAATAAATAATATTTTAAAGTATATAAAAATGGAAAGCTATTATTTTAAATTGTAATTTAACACAGATATGAGGAAAAAGTTACCTTGAATTTTAGAATGTCTTAGTATTTGGTTTGTTGCCTTTTTGCTTTAATAACAGCAGCACTCGAGCTGCATGAACTCCACAAGTTTGTTCAAACCCTGATGATCATGTTCTCCAGTATGATTTGAGAATGATATGAAAAGAGCATCTTGTCTGTACAGAGAGTCACGTGATCAATGTCCTAAATGAATTTGAAAGCTCTAGATTCTCCTAGTCTCGTTAGTAATACTGAATGACTTCACTGTCGACTGTGATGTTTATCTTTCTCTACACAATAAAAAACTGCTCATGGTGCAGAGCTGATGAAATGTGCATGTCTCATGCTCTGCAGAGGATCTGCTTGCACAGTCAGCATTGCATTGTTCGTTTGTGAAACTGTTCATTTATCAGAGCCCTTCAATGATAAATGAAGTTTTACAAACAAAGAATACAGTGCTTCTCTGTTTAATGTGAACGAGTAAGCACTGATGCCAAACAATATTCTTATAAAATTCAGACCAAAATCTAAATTTTTAGGTAGGTTGCTGAGCCATAAAACTGAAAACCACAAAGACTGAAAACAGATTTGAGAGTACAACTGAAAGGAAGTAGCTAGCCTGTTGTTATGAGCTTTTTTTGTATACCAGCAGATGGCACTAGACTCATTTACACTGTTCTGTTGTGCGTTTGTTCTTTGACAGGTGATGTCTCAATGGAGAGCTCATGTATTCCTCAGCAAGCAGCCAGTGAAGGTGGGGAACAGTATAATTTGCTCCTGTATCAGAGCACACAGATCTCAGACCAGGGCCGTAGCAATCATTTTAACTGGGTGACGTTCGTTCCTCTACTTTTAGATATATGTCTGTTTCTATATAATAGGCGGTTATCAAAGACCAATACATGCATACAGACATCAAATCAAATGATCAATTATCAAATGGTTTCTACACTGCTGTCTTACACCTTTTTTGTTTTTATAGTTTCAGATCACAATGATCCCAAAAAGTATTTGGACACTCTCAAGTCACACTTAAAAATGTCTAAATGTCATTGCATTAGATATAATAGGTATATTAGATAGAAAATATCAAATCAAGTATAGCTGTTGATTAAACGATTTTCACTTCCATGGCCAAAGGTGTATAAAATCAGGCACCTAGGCATGCAGACTGCTTCTACAAACATTTGTGAAAGAATGGGTTGCTCTCAGGAGCTCAGTGAATTCAAGCGTGGTACCGTGATAGGTTGCCACCTGTGCATTTGTGAAATTTCCTCCCTAATAAATATTCCACGGTCAACTGTTAGTGGAAGCAATTGGGAACAACAGCAACTCAGCCACAAAGTGGATTTTAAGAGGCCACTTAAAATCACAGAGTGGGGTCAGCTCATGTTGAGGCGCACGGTGCGCAGAAGTCAACAACTTTCTGCAGTCAATAGCTACAGACCTCCAAACTCCAAACAGTGCATAGAGAGCTTCATGGAATGGGTTTCCATGGTCGAGCAGCTGCATCCAAGCCTTACATCACCAAGTGCAATGCAAAGCATTGGATGATGTGGTGTAAAGCACGCCGCCACTGGACTCTAGAGCAGTGGAGACGTGTTCTCTGGAGTGACGAATCACGTTTCTCTGTCTGGCAATCCGATGGACGAGTCTGGGTTTGGTGGTTGCCAGGAGAACGGTGCCTGACTTGCCTGACTGCATTGTGCCAAGTGTAAAGTTTGGTGGAGGGGGGATTATGGTTGTTTTTCAGGGGTTGGGCCAGCAAAAGGAACTCTTAATGCTTCAGCATACCAAGACATTTTGGACAATTGCATGCTCCCAACTTTGTGGGAACAGTTTGGGGATGGCCCCTTCATATTCCAACATGAGCACCAGTGCACAAAACAAGGTCCATAAAGTTTGGATGGGCAAGTTTGGTGTGGAGGAACTTGACTGGCCTGCACAGAGTCTTGACCTCAACTTGATAGAACACCTTTGGGATGAATTAGAGCGGAGACTGCGAGCCAGACCTTCTCGTCCAACATCAGTGCCTGACCACACAAATGCGCTTCTAGAAGAATGGTAAAAAATTCCCACAAACACACTTCTAAACCTTGTGGAAAGCCTTCCCAGAAGAGATAAGCTGTTATAGCTGCAAAGGGTGAGCCAACTCCATATTAAACCCTATGAATTAAGAATGGGATGTCATTAAAGTTCATGTGCATGTAAAGGCAGGTGTCCCAAATCTTTTGGCAATATAGGGTGTTGTTCAAAATTTATCCTGAAAACAGTAATGTAAAGTTGTTAGTTAATAAATAAAGTATTTGCAAAAAGATTTACAATTATATTTACTGTGAACAGAATCAAACAAACAAACAAAAAATTAAATAAGCAAATAAAATTACATTTGGGGAAAATAACATTTTTCTTTATTAATATTGTTTTCAAATGAGAATTAATTTCATTCTCAAGTGTGGCTTAAAGTGATAGTTCACACAAAAATTAAAATTGTCATTTACTCACCCTCAAGTTGTTCCAAACCTGTATGATTTTTTTTCTTCTGTTAAGCATAAAAGAAGATATTTTAAAGAATGTGGGTACCCAAAAACAGGTGACCGTAGACATTGACTTCCATAGTATTGAACAGATATCTTCTTTTGTGTTAAACAGATGACAGAAAGTCATACAGGTTTGGAACAACTTGAGGGTGAGTAAATGAGGACAGAAAGTTCATTTTTGGCTGAACTATCCCTTTAAGTGTCCCTCTATGTTTTGAGCCCAATATGCATCAGAACAGGCTTTTTAAAATGTATGGGGTATTTTAAAATAAAATACTTAAAATTCTAAATAATGTAACCGAAATGTTACATGACCACATAGCACTTGTTTCAGTACCAATATAGCATTCAACATTCAGAAATCATGTTAGACTTCACATTCAGAACATCAGGTATGTGAAATGCATGCGTCTATCATTCTGATGGAATAAGGAAATTGTCAGAGAGCCAAAAAAAAAAAAAAAAAACCCACATAACCTTGAACAGTGAATTGACACTTTGTCCTGAAAATACACAGCTGATAAAACAAGCAGTAGGTTAGAAACAGGAGGGTCAGTAGGTCACGTGCAGTATTAACTCAAGAGCTGTAGGCGGGAATATTTCTTAGTAGAGCTCCATTACACTTAATATTTCCTCTGAGTGATATTTGTTTCATGCATATGACTGCCGCTGTCAGTACAAACAGCTTGATGTGAGTTCATAACTGAGGATTTTGGAAAAGATGGAATGAAGTACTCCTTTAAGAGCTGATTGTATTTCTTGATTTGTGAAAAAATGGCTATTAGCTCTTAATGGAGAGCAGTTAGATACTGAAAGTGCGTGACTCGATACTAGTTCCTGTGGAAAAAAATACTCGTTCCAAAGCTCAACTTCTGTGTTTGAGTTTCAATAAATGACCCAGCCTCCCTGACCCCCACATTCTCTTCTGTGTTAACTTGTGAGTCACTGTATTTCCAGTGTTATTTGCTGCATATACATGTCAGAGTATGTGTCCTGTCTCTTGCTGCAGGTGGAGAGTTCCTTTAGTTATCTAGAGATCTATGCCATCTCCATCGACAGTATTGAGAAGGTAAGAGATCTACGGCTACAACACACCACAATGATGATGTTCCATTAAGAATAATGGACATTTAAAGATGCTTGTTAATCTACACTGTAATATTTGTATACATTTTATATGTTGCTTTGGATAAAAGCATGTGTTAAATTAATACATGTAAATGTGAATTTATAATATAGTATGGGCAGCTGTGATATAATACAAATATACCAATATATTTTCCCCATAAATTATGCAATTCATTATTTAAATTCAATCCAAATGTTTTTATAATTAAAAAATGTTTAACAATATTTTACCCTATTCTGCCTAAATATGCAGTAAGCTATTTATTTATTAAAAAAATCTCTTATCCTGACCAAGGAAATATTATTACAATTTAAAATAATGGTTTTCTGTTTTAATATATTTTAAAAAGTAATTTATTCCTGTGGTGGCAAATCTGAATTTTCATGAATTTTCAGTCACTCTAATATACTGATTTGGTGCTCAAGAAGCATTTATTATTATTTATTAATGTTGAAAACAGTGCTGCGTAATGCTTTTGTGGAGGCCGTAATTCATCTTTTCAGTATTCTTTGATGAATAGAAAGTTAATTCTTTGAAATACAGATGTTTTGCAACAATGTAAAATATTTCACTGTCATTTTTCATCAATGTAATGCGTCCTTGCAGAATAAAAGTATTCATTTCTCAAACAAAAAAAACTTAATGACAACAAAAGTTTTAAATGGAAGTGTAATATTGTTAAATATGATTTTTCTCTGTAAATGATAATACTTTATAATTATAAAAAATATATTTATTTTCAAAATGTACAATGCAAATACATGCATTACATTTAAAAAATAAACATAACTTTTAACAGATTTTACACATTTCTTCTAGTGGTTGAGCGACTTTTTTTTAAAGTCGACATTTATGTGATAAAAGTTTAGTCGACGTCAATTAATAAATATAAGCCTGAACCTCGAGCTGAGGTTTTTTTTTTGTATTCTGGTATTTGTTATCATTTGTGTATTGTTTTGAGCATCAATAAAAAAAATTAAATAAAAAGAAAACCTTGAGCGGAGACTTGAATGTGGGTTGCCTTGTGCACAGCTATGGCATATGACACAGCGCAGCCCACAAGGCAATTTCTCCTACATAACAGCTTATTTTTATCAGTTCTTTTGTCTTTGGGTCATTATATTTCTCACAGATTTCTGCTAGTTCTAAATCAGATACAGAAAAAGTAGCAAAGTAAAGATTACATTTATATGAATGCATTAGTGAGACCGTGATTGTGTGTGCCAGCATCTCTCTACTAATAGTGAAGCTGAGGGTTTTAGTTACTAAGAAATATATGCTTGAACTTTTCAGTTTGTAAGCTGTTTTATTGATAAATCACAGAACAGAGCTGACTATACATTTATTCGCTAATGAATGTTTCTGTGTGGGCATGATCTACACGTGATGTGTGATACACTACTGTCTGTATGTGTGCATTACAATGCAGCAGCGCATTAGTTTAGAGCGGTGAGTAACTTAAGTGTACAATAAGCTGTTTAAAACGTGTATTCACCCGATCAATATTGAGCTTCCAGATAGTATAATTAAACATATTTTGTGGAGCACTCTCGAAGTATGCATTTACAGTGGGGCAAAAAAGTATTTAGTCAGCCACCAATTGTGCAAGTTCTCCCACTTAAAAAGATGAGAGAGGCCTGTAATTTTTATCATAGGTACACTTCAACTATGAGAGACAGAATGAGAAAAAAAAATCCAGAAAATCACATTGTCTGAATTTATTTGCAAATTATGGTGGAAAATAAGTATTTGGTCACCTACAAAAAAGCAAGATTTCTGGCTCTCACAGACCTGTAACTTCTTCTTTAAGAGGCTCCTCTGTCCTCCACTCGTTACCTGTATTAATGGCACCTGTTTGAACTGTTATCAGTATAAAAGACACCTGTCCACAACCTCAAACAGTCAGACTCCAAACTCCACTATGGCCAAGACCAAAGAGCTGTCAAAGGACACCAGAAACAAAATTGTAGCTTTTGACCCGAGTTCGAATCCACCTTTTGCCAAACTCACTCTTCTCCCTTTTCCCATCACATATCAGATCGGAAAGGCATTTATTTTCAATAAATATTGGAAATAAAGTGCCTAACGAGTGTTTAATAATAAAGTATTTATTGGGTAGGGTTGAGGGTAGGTGTAGGGAGGGCTTTATTGTCCCAATAAGTCGTCATTCCATTTAATAACTTTAATAAATATAATCATTTAAACTCTGTTATTATTGCATCCTGTTAATGTACAACAATACTGAAGTGCAAATAGTATCTGCCACTATTTATAGGCCTAAGTATAAATGGCATCATAACACTTATTGCAAAGAACTGCTACTTTTATAGTGTAAATAGCATATCGCTAAGAAAATGCTGCCATTGTCACTGTGTAAATAGAATATATTGCTATTTTCACCAAAGTCTTTACACATAGGAAGACGTTGCACTCTAATTACTTTGAATGGGAGAAATAAGCCCCACCTTCTAAATGAAAGAGCCAATCGTTGATTAGTAAAGTTCCAGCTGCTGTTAGAAGCTCCGATTGCTATAGAAAAAGGCAGTGTACTGAGACGCGCGTTTAGAATTGCGCGTGCGCATTAGCTTTATCCAGGCAGAAAAGTGCAGTTTTTTTTGTTATCATTCAAGCGTTTAGAAACAAAATTTATGAGACAGTGGTTGTCAGATTTCACTGGTGATTTCAATTGTAAGCTTGGCGAACAGTTTTAGAGAATTTGATGTTTCGCCATTCAAAGAGATAGGAGCTGCACTTGCATGCCCGAGAGGCGTTTCAAAGATGGCTGCCGAGTGAAATGACTTGTCTTAAAGGGACTTGTTTGCATATAGTGTAAATAGCACATTTTGCTAAGAAAATATGCTATTTTCACTTAGTGCAAAGCATCTATCACTAACCGCAAATAGCTGCTGGCTTTTGTGTTCTTTTTCTGTTTAAATTGCTAACATATTTATAGTATAATGTAAACACAGGGAAGTTGAGGTCATTTTTCAACCCTGATGTTTTTTTGGATGAGTAAAGCCTGTGGTTTAGCCTGCTACAAATGTCAAGCGGTTGGGGGCACGTAATGGGGGTTCAGTACTGTTTTATCTCAAAAGAAAGATCCTCTTTAAATCAGTCAACCAGTTAGTTATCATCACTTATCATTCCTTACATTTTGTGTTTGTGAGGTGGTTATTGAGACAGACAGGCAGATCTACTCTCTTAACCTGATGTCAGTGAGAGACCTGGAAGCTGTGGTCAGCCATGTCACCGCCTCACTCAAGAAGATCTTTCCTGATTCATCACCAGGGTGAGTGATCTGGGAAACATCACAGCTGATTAAACATGATGCATTTTATTCATCCATTCATTCATTACAGATTTCAATGCTTTTAAGGAAAAATATGATCTAATCCAGTCATTGTGCATTGTACTTCAAAAATGCTAATATGCAAATGGTGCAATGCAGCTGACCAAATAACCATGCATAGTGAGGACAGCAAAACAAGTAGGCTTATTAAAAATGGTGTTATTGACGTCAAATTCAATGTGTCCAATCCAGCTCATGCAAGCATGACCTGACCTAAATTATGCAGTTCATTTTTTAAAATCTTAAATTCAATTCATATTATTTCTAATAATAACATTTTAACAATCATTTACCCTAAAAATAAGCATATTGCTTTATAATATTCTTAAATATAATGTAAAAGTTTCTCTGTAAATTTTAAGACAATGAATACTTTTAACTTACACTCACCTAAAGGATTATTAGGAACACCATACTAATACTGTGTTTGACCCCCTTTCGCCTTCAGAACTGCCTTAATTCTACGTGGCATTGATTCAACAAGGTGCTGAAAGCATTCTTTAGAAATATTGGCCCATATTGATAGGATAGCATCTTGCAGTTGATGGAGATTTGTGGGATGCACATCCAGGGCACGAAGCTCCCGTTTCACCACATCCCAAAGATGCTCTATTGGGTTGAGATCTGGTGACTGTGGGGGCCATTTTAGTACAGTGAACTCATTGTCATGTTCAAGAAACGAATTTGAAATGATTCGAGCTTTGTGACATGGTGCATTATCCTGCTGGAAGTAGCCATCAGAGGATGGGTACATGGTGGTCATAAAGGGATGGACATGGTCAGAAACAATGCTCAGGTAGGCCGTGGCATTTAAACGATGCCCAATTGGCACTAAGGGGCCTAAAGTGTGCCAAGAAAACATCCCCCACACCATTACACCACCACCACCAGCCTGCACAGTGGTAACAAGGCATGATGGATCCATGTTCTCATTCTGTTTACGCCAAATTCTGACTCTACCATCTGAATGTCTCAACAGAAATCGAGACTCATCAGACCAGGCAACATTTTTCCAGTCTTCAACTGTCCAATTTTGGTGAGCTTGTGCAAATTGTAGCCTCTTTTTCCTATTTGTAGTGGAGATGAGTGGTACCCGGTGGGGTCTTCTGCTGTTGTAGCCCATCCGCCTCAAGGTTGTGCGTGTTGTGGCTTCACAAATGCTTTGCTGCATACCTCGGTTGTAACGAGTGGTTATTTCAGTCAAGGTTGCTCTTCTATCAGCTTGAATCAGTCGGCCCATTCTCCTCTGACCTCTAGCATCAACAAGGCATTTTCGCCCACAGGACTGCCGCATACTGGATGTTTTTCCCTTTTCACACCATTCTTTGTAAACTCTAGAAATGGTTGTGCGTGAAAATCCCAGTAACTGAGCAGATTGTGAAATACTCAGACCGGCCCATCTGGCACCAACAACCAAAATTGCTTAAATCCCCTTTCTTTCCCATTCTGACATTCAGTTTGGAGTTCAGGAGATTGTCTTGACCAGGACCACACCCCTAAATGCATTGAAGCAACTGCCATGTGATTTGTTGATTAGATAATTGCATTAATGAGAAATTGAACAGGTGTTCCTAATAATCCTTTAGGTGAGTGTATAAACTCATTTTGACCGTTTACAATACAGTTACATATATTGTCTTCTTAAAGTAGATACCGTAAAAAGTTAACAATTTTGCTGTAGTATTTTTAGATTCTTTTTCTGTTTAAGTTGCTTACATAATTATAGTGTAAATTGTTGAGGTAATTTTTCAACTCTGATCTCTGACCAAAAAATTAAAATTAAATGACCCAGACTACACTCTATTATGGCCCCTATTATGCTATTTAAATGTTCCTAATTTTGTTTTGGATGTCTCCTACAATAGGCTTGGCTTCATCCAAGGTAAAAAAAAAAAAACATTTTTTCATAACATATATTGCACATCACCTCATTTCTCAAAGAGTCTGAAAATGATGATTCAGTCGAAGATTCAGTCTCTCTAAAGCTGCTTCATATATGGAATAATTTAGGGGTTCCCATTATGGGATCTGTCATGATCATCTGTCACCTTCAGCACTACATTACCCAGAATCCTTCCTGGTCCACCACTTGCACGCATTCTTCAATCACCACCAGCTGTCTACTATCACCTCATCACCCAAGCACCAGATATATGTTCTTCTGTTTCATTCTCTGTTTGTCGGGTATTGTCTACGTATAGTGTGTGTTGCCGCTGCATGTCTGCCTGTCTTGAGAACTTTTCATGTCATTAAAATTGTTGGAACTTTATTCCTCATCATCGTATGTTTGCCTGCAACCACCTGTGACAGGATCACATTATGGATTTTAAATTTTAAGTAAATTTTATGAATTAAACAACTTGTAAACATCCTTTATCAATAGAAAATAAAAATAACCTGCTAAACATGAAAGTATTATGCAATCATTTAAGACCTTTCTCCTAATATAGAACCTTTTTGGCATAAAGTGTACATTAAATATGAGTTAATTTGCAACAATGATCTACACGTTTGTGCCGACCATAATGTAGTTTGTGTATTGAATATCTGGTGTAAAATCTGGGTCCTAAAGCAACATCACTGCTTTCATAAATCACTGGAAAAAAAAAAAAAGTGGATCATCTCTGATAACTTAAACCATAAGGTCTTTACCAATTTGACTCACTTATTCTGGAAAGTTTTAACAGATTTATCTGCCCACAAACGGAACAAGCATGACCTTTAAACTGCTGGTTATCTAATTACATCAAGTGCCAATGTGATCATTGTGTGTATAATATGTTATCATATCACTGACTGGAAATCTAAAGAAAGAATTTGTGTTGGCCGATGTGCTTACACTGATCCTACACTTCCTTTATCCCCTTCTATCTTTCTCTTGCTTTCAGGAAGTTGCTAAAGAAAGTCCCTCCTGATCTTCAAGAGCGGCTATGCAGTCTTGCCTCCAGAGTTGAAGAACATGTGAATGGATCAGTTGGACCATGTGGTCAGATGACTGTTGACAATCTATATGTTACTTGGATATCAAAGTGCTTTCATTTGATTTCTTCATGCTCTTTGGTCCCTTACAGGAGGCTTTTCAGACACCTATGCAGCATTGTGTGACTTCAACGAGTTCCCATGCTGTGTGGAAGTTCAGTGGGTCTGTGGTTTTCACTACTAACACGAATCAAAATGTCAAAGGTTTACTAAGGATGGTTTTAAGAACTGTTGCTTTTGTTTCTAGGATGTTGATAATATATACCATGTTCAGAACTGTCGGGTGTTCAACCTCATAGACTTCAGTCATTTAGACAGCAGGTATACATGGAAACTTATATCTCTAATTAAGAAAAAAAAAGTATAGATTAAAAAACGATGCATAATTTCTAATATCTAAATACATAATTCATTTTGAATATATAAAACTTTAATATACTCTACCTTTCAAACGTTTGGGCTCAGTGAGATTTTTGTGTTTTTGAAAAAAGTCTCATATTCTCATCAAGGGTGCATCAAAAACAGTTAAACAGCCATATTGTGAAATATTATTACTAATTAAAATAACTGTTTTCTATTTTAACTGTTTTCTATTTTAATGAATAAAATGTAATTTATTCCTGTAATGGCAAAGCTGAATTTTCAGCATCATTACTCCAGTCTTCAGTGTCACATGATCCTTCAGAATCATTCTAATGTGATGATTTGGTGCTCAAGAAACATTTCTTATTATTTCCAATGTTGCAAACAGTTGTGCTGCTTACTATTTTTTGTGGAAACAGTGATACTTTGATTCTTTAAATAGAAAGTTCAAAAAGGAGAGCGTTTATTTGAAATTTACATTCTTTTGTAACCATATGAAAATCTTTACTGTCACTTTTGATCCATTTAATGTATCCTTGCTGAAGAAACTATTAATAAAAAAAAACCTTACTGACCCCAAACTTTTGAAAGGGAGTATTTTAAATATATAAATGTATTTAATTCATAAATTTTTAATATAAAAAAATCTTTTTGGTGTTTTTTTTATATTTCATAATAATAATGTTAACAGGGACTTGGCTTTAGCAGTGGGCGCTCTGTCCTTCAACCAGTGGTTTACCAAGATATGCAGCAAGGACTTCAAACTGGTATGTATGAATACTACTGGACCAATAATCATGAATACTGATAAAGAAAGCTGTTAAAGGTAGGGTAGGCCATTTTTTTTGAAAGCATAAGATCCCACCCTCCTTTCAAAGCGCTCTCCAAAGCTACGCCTCCTCCAAAACACATGAACGTGCACAGCCAGAGCATTAAAGTGCCCCTATTATGCTATTTAAAGGTTCCTAATTTTGTTTTGTGGTCTCCTACAACAGGTTTACATGTATCAAAGGTCAAACACTTTCATTTTCTCTTAATATACATTGCACACCACACCACATTTTTCAATGCTTCTCAAATTACTTGTCCGATGAGTCAGTCTCACTAAATCCCTCCTTTCTGCGAACCTACTCTGATTGGCCAGATGGCCCAGTCTGTTGTGATTGGTCTACCACTTGCAGCGCACATCGGAAACAAAACGGCCATTACCTTAAATGATTTTCAGCTCCGGAAGCTTCCTAAAGCTCAGAGATTGTACACACTGTAAAGACAGTAAAAATGGTGTTGATTTTACCATATCAATCCGAGCAGGAGTTCATGGATGAAGGAATGTTTGAAGAACTAGTTATTCAACCCGAACCTCCATTGCAAGGTCGACTTGAGCAGGATGTTTCTCGATGATACGCTTCTCAGTTTGTCGTACATTATGAGATGTTGCAACTGTAATTCCTTACCATCAGCATTAACAAGTGTATGTCCAAGTCAAGTTGCTCGCTGGTGGACAATGTAGAACATAGGACAATGTAGACTCCTTTAGGTGGTTCAGAGTCGATTCTTTCTTTTCAGAGCCAAAAACTTTATTTATCGTGCACTTTCGGCTTCACAATTTTGCAGATCGTTTACGTTCACAGACATACATTACACATTGCATGAAAGGTAATATTCAAAAAAGCATAATAGGGGCACTCTAAATTACATAGCATATGACATTACAATAAACATAAATAACTAAGCCCTGACTTGTACCACCGGACTGCTGTAGATTAATTTCTGCGTTGATAGTGTTGCCAAAGAAACGCGTAATTCTGAGTTCGAGGATGTGAAAAGATCAGAGAACGAATGTCACGGGTTGCCATCTCTTATTTATTGTATTTTTTGGTCCTGAAACTTCCACAGAAGGTATATATAGTCAATAATTTTATCCCTTAAAACTCACTAAAATTACATATTTAATTTTTTTTTTCCTGTGAAAGTTTTTTTTTTGTTGCCTTAAAATAGCTTGAATGTAACTACATTCTTGCTTCATTTAGTATATGCGGATCCATGAATATGCTAATTAGCCCCGCCTCCACTCATTTAAACCAGCTCAGAGACCCACTCGGTCAGTCAACTTTACTGTAGTAAACACTGCACAATGGTATCTCTTTACAACGTCAGACACATAACGGTAATTAATATAATTAGCCTTTTGCTTGACTATGTTATCAAACAGCTAATAATGTGTTGCTAATGTTACATAAACCATGTTCCCCATTCTCCATCTCAGACAGCTGGCATATAGTTCATCATAACATCATAATATAAGTAAATCGTAAATATTTTTCATATCAACAGAAAAATATACCAGGATAACCTGACTAATAAGCCCGCCTGCCCGCACGTTGACATGATTGGTTACAAGGTAGTTTGTGACGTCAGAAACACCAGCGATTGGTGGTCTTTAGATCACTGCCATTTTAAAGAGAAAATACTCTGCAATGGTGTTAACTTATGAATTTGCACATGGTTTGTCTTAAAGCATATTAAAAACACTACATAAACATATAAACAACATTAAATACTTGATTTTCACCACAGGGGGACTTTAATATTAGACCACTTCTATTATTGATTGCTATCAGGATGTGGAGAGAGTTTCAACCAGTACAACAAAAAGTGTTTATGAAAAACATTGCCTAACCTACCTTTAACTTGGAGCAGAATTGTTGCTCTTGTTTAGACTTGGCTTATTCAATGATGCGAGACCTCCGTCTCCTCTCGTTCCTGGCTGTGGAAAGGTCAGATATAGGCCACTTCCCAAATAATAAATTGCTGTCTGACCATGACAACAACAGAAGACATGCTCAAGGGTGACTTTAATCTCTGTGTGATACAGTATACCCATTTAGATGGAGAGAAACAGAGAGAGGATTGAAGGATGGGTAGAACAAGAAATTGTAACTGAAGCCACTTTCTCGAATCAATCAAACAAGCCTATTCTTTATTAAAAAAAATGTCAATACTTTGTGGCTGCACAGATCACATTTCTTCCTACTCAACATGTTTATCATAGTGTATCATGTCAATCTTGGGGCCCTATTTGAAAATGATAACTGAAACTAGCAAAAAACACTTGCCTGGCGTCGCATTGCGCCGATAGGGTCATGATAGGGTCCTTGGTGTGTCTGTTTGCCTCCAAAAACACTGAGAACCTCTGCTCTTTGTTTTCAGACCCCTGATGTGCAGGAGCAGGTCCTCTATATGATCTCCCGGTCCTGTGCTCTGGAAGAAGTCAGTCTGGAGGCCAGCGGACTCAAAATGTGAGCTTAATCAAGGCCCTTGCACTTATGAAAAGTTAAAGGGGTCATGAACTGGCTTTTTAATTTTTTTATACTGTTGTCTGAGGTCAACTTATGACGTTCGCGTGGTTTTTACATTCAAAAACATCATAATGAATAAGTAATAGGCTATTTTCTACCCTGGTTTTGAGCCTCTCTCATGGAACGCTCAGCTTTTATGGGCATGCCGCACTGAAGACTTGGATGTAAACGCCCACTGCTATGATTGGATAAGCTTTGCATATTATAATGAGCTTCAGCTCCCCGTGAGTACACATGAGGAATTGTTTTGAAAGCGTGTGGGAAAACGGCAACCGGAATAATTCGCAAAATGTCTTTATCAAACAAACACAATGATTTATCTCTCATCAACCCGCAATTAATTGGAATGTTCTTTTTTATTACTTGGCCCTCCCGATCAGTGGATATAACCGCGAACCGTACATCACCGAACACTCACACACGCACAAGCCTCACTACAGAGTCAGACAAATCAGCATGATCAACTTCCGCGATTGTATTTTTCCTTCAAATATTAAGTCAAGAGAGTGAATAACGCACATCAAGAAAGGAATGTTCAGTTAGACACATACACATAATCAATAGATGCCAAACAATCTGTAACAATGCAATACTATCACATATAAAAAAAATGTTTTACTCGCGTGTGTTGCTTCATTCATTCATGTAATCTCATCCTGTCTGCAAATCCAGTCTCTTGTTTACAAATGAATCCGTGGTGAAATGAAGGAACAAACGCGCAATGTCTTCCCCACGTGAGCTGGATATTCATTAAAATAATATTGGAATCCGAATGAAGCTTATGCAGCATGTTTATTACTTGGAAGTTCGATCCGGTTTAGCTCCACGTAGGCCTATGTTATTTATCTATAACATGCCATGCACAAATCGGTGGGCGGGCTACAGAATCAGGCGTTCGTCTTCTTCGGTTAAGGCAGTGTTTCACCAGACTGACGTCACAGCTTGGCACATTTTGAGATCGAGCGTTTGCTGGGACTGGTGTCAATAAAAGCTTTTCTTTGACTAACAAGGAAGTTTTCAGCGCCGAAACTTACGGGATATTCTTATATCACGATGAACTTTTATATATCAAAGGCTGAATGAAAAGTTGATTTCTCAATTCATGACCCCTTTTTTCATTTACCCAATTTCTGAGCGTTACTAGAGTAAGTCAACTCTTTTTGAATCCATGATGCAGGGATTTTGCTGTCAAGATGGCCTCTGCTCTTCGGGACAGTTCTTCCTCTATTGTCCATATCATCAACCTGTCTGTCAATGCTATAGAGGATAAAGGTTCTGATGCACATATTCTCTTTAATCTGAGATTAGGTTTCAGTCTCTTTACATTCTTCTGATGTTATGATTTCTCTGTTTATCTGTGCTCAGGTGTGATTGCTCTCAGTCAGAGTTTGGGAAAATTGTCTCGTGGCCTCAGTCAGCTGTACCTCTCCAAGGTCTCCATGTCCCCGAAAGGTGCAGTTTTTTTATCTCTTACTCCTTTTGTAATCCTTTAGTCCTTTAAGTCCTTTTGATTGCTAATTTAGGGTCTTCCTGTTACCCTAGGCCTTGGCTCTCTGGTTCAAGTTCTTCATCAAAGTACATATCTCTGCAACACCCTGACCCACCTAGATCTGAGTGGCAACATTGGCTGCCTGGCCACAGAAGAGGCTGTGGTAAGTTTTAGAGCTGGGGGGATGTTCTGTATTAATAATCTATTTCAGTACATTTCCTTTTTGTTATGAGGGACTATAAACGTTGTTTGCTGCCATTAAATATTTGGGAATATAGAAGCCATGTCTTGTTTTTGAAGGGGGGTTTCACATCGCTGCATATGTTTTTTGTCGCACAGGTTTAATTCATTGCCATCATTGCAAAATTTAGCAAAAAAGAGTGAATAGGAGAACACTTGGGACAGGATGGCTTTGAAATCACATGCTTGTCTGTCTTTCTTCTAGAGTCTCTTTAAGTTCCTGACTGCTCCAAATGCAGTTTCTCATCTGGACCTGAGCTACACAGACTGCCCCCTAGACACAGTGATTTCTACATTTTATTTGATTGCTCATTTTGTGTTGTAAAATGAATTAGAAAAGTTAAACGCTGACATATATAATATTCATCCAATATTAGCCTATGAGACGGTTTGAACCCAAAAGCTGGGTCATTTATTTACCAAATAATGCTTGAATTTTTTCACTTCGGTAAAGTATCTGAAGTACCCCTGACCTTTCTCTTTCTATTTTTATTTCTCTCTAGCTATTCGTGTCTCTGTCCGTCGGCTGCTGCACTACTTTGAGCTACCTCAACCTCTCCAGGAACACTTTTTCTCATAGGTGAGCCATCAAAAGTGACATTATAAAGTGTTAAGCATCTCTATACAGGCAGCATGTACATACTGATCTGTGTGGCTGTTCTAGGAAAGTACGAGAGGTCACTCGCAGTGTGAGGGATTTCTTTAGCAAGAGCACTGTGTTAAAATACGTGGGATTGGCTGGAACTAAACTACCTCCAGAGGCTCTCAGGTATGGGCTTTGTTAACAATATTAACATGAATGTACTGTATGTGTTATAAGCTTAAAAACATCTCCTATGACAGGCCTTAAAGGGATGGTTCAGCCAAAATTGAAAATTCTTTAATTAATTACTCACCCTCACTAACTCTTATTCGTCTTTGGAACACGAATGAAGATCTTCTTGCTAAAATCGAGAGCTTTCTGTCCCTCCATTGACAGCTACACAACTACAACTTTGACGCTTGAAAAAGTTCATAAAGAGATCATAAAACAAATCCATATGAACTGAGCAGTTTAGTCCACATTTTCTGAACAGACACAATCGCTTTATATGATGAAAAGATTTAATAGACTTGTATTCACATATAAACATTCATCAACTCACACATCAGTTGGTAAACAGAAGCTCAAGCATCTTCGCTTGAAGTGTGAGAACCAATGAGGTTAATTCTCGTGTTACGCAGCACTTTTGAGCTTCCGCACGAACCAATGAGGTTCATTCTTATTTTATGCAGCACACTTTTAAGCTTTCACAAGACCCAATGAGATTCATTTTCGTGTGTTATGCAGCACGTTTGAGCTTCAGCAAGAACCAATGAGGTTTGTTCTCACGTGCCAAGCAGGTTCGTTGAGCTTTTGTTTATGTTTGCTGATCAATGTTTATATGTGAATAATAAAAGCCTAAATTCAATCTGTTCATCATATAAAGTGATCCAGTCTCTTCAGAAATTTTGGACTAAACCGAAAATCATTCTAATATGCTGATTTGGTTTTCAAGAAACCTTACTTATTATTATCAATGTTGAAAACAGTTGTGCTGCCTATTTTTGTGGAAATCATGACAGATTTTTTCAGTATTCTTTGAGGAATAGAAAGTGTTGACAACAGTTTAGGACCCCAGACCAGATGTGAAAAATTAAGACCCAAGTGTCAGAGGTGCGATTAATTGAAAGAAAAATTTACTGAAGAATAGTTTGCAGTTTCAGCTTCAAGTCTCAGACAGAGTTCGTAGGCCCCGCTCTCTGCATATACAATTGTTCTCAACACAATTATACTTTTTTCAAGGTCTAGCTTTGTCATTACTGCAGGTCGAATGATTCTGACTGGCTAAGAGAAAATAGATAGTCATCATAGTAAATTTTCACACATGGACTGATAATGAGAAGCATATCTCCATTGATCCAGTGTTGACGCTTGCACCCCAGAATTAAGCCCGTTGTGACCTTCCAGGTCGGGAATAGGCGCCAGCTTGTCCGGAACAACAAGTCTGTCAATCTCCCTAGGATGCCTGTTTGTCTATCTCCAATACTGATCTGTAACAAAAAATACTAGGCTTTGATTATAAATGTCATTAGGATATATATATATATATATATATATATATATATATATATATATATATATATATACAGTATATATAATATGTATATTGAAGCGGCAGTGGATTTCAGAATCCACACCTTTCAAAAGTTCAAAAGAACAGCATTTATTTGAAAGAAATCTTTCATAACGTTAAAAATGTCTTTTCTGTCCCTTTTTATCAATTTAATCCTTCTAAAAAAATCTTACCTCTAAAACTTCTGACTGGTAGTGTATTTTCTTTATTATTATTAATACCCAGTGTTAATGTTGTTTAGATTGTTACTACAGGGCTTGGCCACCAACACTCATCTATCTGAGCTGGAGCTTGACATCAGCTGCTGTGAGGTACACACACTGACACACACATCAAAGTATTGTAGAAATCTTTTCTTAAAATTGTGTGTGTGATGTTGTGGTACATGTAGCTGAGGTCAGCTGGAGCTCAGGTGATTCAGGAACACATCTTCGAGGCCAAGGCCATCCGCAGTCTGGATCTGTCTGACAACGGTACAGTCTCCTATTTTATTGTCATTTACGGGCGCAGCACTTTATTAACCCCCTTTATACCTTCCTCTTTATTTCTGTCAGATTTATTATATTGCTCTCACTGACTGTCTCTTTCACAACAGCACTAGAGGGGTTACAGGGTCTCTCCTTACAACGGGTTATAAACCATATCTGACTGATACATGGAGAGATGGAGGCATAAATTAATCTGACTCGCTGTGTGTGTGCATTTGTCCTGTGCCTCTCAGAAAACCAATTCTTTTCATAAGATAAGAGAGAAGTAAATGGGCCGTTGTGTACATCTGTACAAAGACCTGATAATATTTGCAGACATTTACTGCATTTTTTGGAATAGATTCTTTAGGGAAAATCTGTGGAATGGATTTAAACGTGGAAAACTTAACAGTACATTAAATATTAGATATCTACACATTTTTCCAGACAATATGAAAATTCAACAGTTCAAATATTAAATATTTTAATAAAGAATTTATGTAAATGTGATAACAAAAGTGCAAGTTTCACATTTCTGTTTTTAAGCCCTCTGGAACATTTGTCCCATAGACGTCCATTGTAAATGTTTTTTATTACTGTACACATTTTCCTTTGTTTTTTAAAACTGAGAGAAGTGAAATTCATTGTTTATGGTAATCAACAGCATGCCACAGATGCTGATGATAGAGCTTATCTTGTATTTAACTGGAATATTCCTTAGTTCATTGTATGAATGCTTGTAATATGAACTAGATATTTGCGTAATAGAAAATTAAATTATTTTGGATATTTTCGATGGTTCTCAAAGCAATTCGTTTTGCTTTTCAAGACAGAAGCTTGTGAAAATGTTGAACCCTGGGAGAAGATGGAATCAGGCCATGTTATTTTTGTGACCCAGGAGGAGATGGAGCAAATATAGGCGATGTTGTATTGGCTACATGAGGAGAAAGGCTCAACACATCAGTCAGAATATCACATGACCCACTGGACCCACACTGTGCCGCTGCAGGGCTATCATCACACCTGTCTGAACACATATACAAACATACACACAAAGGAGGAAGAGAGAGACTAGTGTCAGTGTGAAATAAGTGAAAGAGATATTTGAATTATAAGAGGTGAAAAAACGTGTCACAAGACAATGTGTAATTGCCATTCTGCTGTGCGCTCTCTCTCTTTGGCAAGCTGTTTTTACATTTGATCTTTAAGCCTTACTAATTTCTATTTTCATCCTTCTAGTACTTAATTCTTAGATACTAGTACTTATTAGATACTAGTACTTATTTATTAGATACAAGTACTTATTAAGTACTAGTAAGTATTTAATATATACTAGTACTTATTCATTAGATACTGGTACTTATTTATTAAATACAAGTACTTATTCATTAGATACTAGTACTTATTATTAGATATAAGTATGTATGTATTAGGTACTAGTAAGTATTTAATAGATACTAGTACTTATTCATTAGATACTAGTACCTAGAACGTGTTCTGTGCCGACTCTGCAGGGTGAGAAATATTCATGAATTGTTAAAAGTTTACTCAACCAATTATCCTAAAAGGAATAGATAAAGAAACAAAAAGTGACTGGGAAAAAATGAGATTGCTTTGCCTCTGCTTGACAGGTAAAAATGAAATGGTTACGGCATGTAGAAAGTGTGGCGAAAGTCATAGAACGGCTAACATGACTAAATTAATATCAATAATAAAAACAAATAATTAATCATTTGATTTTTCTCTCTCTCAGGTTTTGAGAGCAATATGGTTACTTTAATTCTCTCCATTGGTCGCAGTCACTCTATTCGACACCTTTCAATCGGGCGCAATTTTGCCATGAAGTCTAGGTAAGTGCCATGTGGTTTAGGTGTTGATTATTCAAGTTTTTTTAGATGATATGTGTCTTTTTTTTTTGATTGTTTGATAGGGGGTTTAGGAAATCTGATAAATTTCTACATGGTTGTGCTAGTAGAACTGAAATTACACATTTCCTTCAAAATGTTATTGATCCACCTTTTAGTCAGTCCTCTCCACCTTCTCACTCTCTCCACCTATTCCTCCTTTTCCTTTCATTTATATGAGGCATATTTCCCTTTTCTCTCAGAGCTCTTACAGATGTGTTACACCGCCTTGTACAGCTAATTCAGGAGGAGGAGTGTGTGAGTACATCATTTGTAATATCAGAAAAACTACACACAAACACACACTTTCCATTATTCTATTATAATCAGGCCTCAGTCATATCATATATCATATCATATGCAGTCAATCTCTCCCAAATTATATGAGTATTACTGCAAAATTGGATCACGTCCCCCATCCACCATAGATGCGTACACCAGAACGTCCACCTACTGACCACAGCTCTCACATAACATTGAGAGTAGGAAGAGCGGCTGTTTTTGGCTCAATTCGCAGTGGAGATTGGAATGTGTGTTTTTACGCCTGTAATACTAGTACCACCAATAAAGAGAGAAGGTCCATAGAGACACCCCCCCCCCCCCCCTCATTCCTCCAGCAAGCCTTGAAATTTAATTACCCAGAATCCCTCTCCATCAAGGCACGCCCGGGCTCAGTAATTACACAAGCAGCTCTGACTCAAAGATAGTACTCATTAAAACAAACTCTCAACTTTATATAACTTCATCCACATTTATAAGAGCGAAGAATCAGCGCTGGCCTCTCACACTCACGACCCAACCTGCTCTTGATAGAAGAGACTTGATCTTAAAGAGACTTACAGCCAAAAGTTAATGACTCCATAAAATGAGAATGTAAGATCAATGGAACTTGATAAAGAAAATGTATGATCGCTGTCTTATATGAATTTTAGAGCGATAGTGACCTTTCACTTTCTTTTCACACTTTTTAGCCACTGGAGTCTCTCTCTGTATGTGACTCAAAGTTGAAAACAGGTACCACCATCCTCATCAACAGCCTGGGAAGCAACGCCAGCCTGTCCAAGATTGATATCAGCGGAAATTGTATAGGTGACACAGGAGCAAAGATGCTAGCAAAGGCCCTCATGATCAACACCAAGCTAAAGTAATTTTACATGCACACATGGTGACTTGCAGCTTTTTTGTTCCTGGATCATTGTTTCTGTCAACCAGACAGAATTTATAGTTAGGGTAAGGTTAGTGATGGGGTTAGGACTATGCCTGACAGGAATCTTTTTTCAGGATCAACAAAACATTTGTTCAGGTTTATACAAAATCATGATTGCCGTCATTTCTCATAAAGGTTGTGCGGTAACACTTTACAATAAGGTCTCATTTGTTAACATTAGTCAATGCATTAACTAACATTAACTATGAGTACATGTAATTTTACAGCATTTATTAACCTTCGTTAATGTTACTTAATAAGAATGTTCATATTCTTATGTTAGTTGTGCATTAACTAATGTTAACAGATACAACTTTTGATCTTAAAAATGCAAATTATCCCATAATTTACTCATTTGACTTTCTTCTTAAAAAAGTAATGCATACGGCTCAAGGTTAATAAAGGCCTTCTGAAGTGAAGCGATGCGTTTTTTGTAAGAAAAATATCCATATTTATAACTTTATAAACTATAATCACTGGCTTCCGGTAACGGCCGTACACAAGTCGAGTTCCGACGGAAGAGTGACCTCTGACCCGACGTATGACATAGGATGTAGGAGTAGCGTAAGCTTAGGTGAGAGTAGATGCCTCTTACGGTTCAAACAAATAGGGCTGGGCAACAAACTCAAGCTCCTCTTCTTTTATATCAAAATCCTCCAACATTTCTCGTTTTATACTTCTAATTCGTGACCCGTGTTTTGTTTTGCTCTATCCTCTGCGCTTCCGTGTACGTCATACGTCTGGTCAGAGGTCACTCTTCCGCCAGAACTAGACTCGCATAACCACCTGGAGCTTTATGGATTACTTTTATGATGGATGGATGTGCTTTTTGGGCTTCAAAATCTAAGGTACCATTCACTCCCATTATAAAGCTTGGAAGAGCCAGGATATTTTTTTTATATTACTCCGTGTGTGGCTGAAAGAAGAAAGTTATATAAACCTAGGATGGCTTGAGGGAGAGTAAATTATGGGATAATTTAAATTTTTAAGTGAACTAACCCTTTAAGATTAACATTAGCTGTGACTAATGAATGCTGTAGAATTAATGTCAACAACTGAAACCTTATTCTAAAATGTCTCTGTTGTGCCTTGTTTTCTGACAGAACGCTGGTTTGGGACCGGAACAATGTGACTGCTGGTGGATTTATGGATGTGGCCAATGCCATGGAAAAGTGAGAGTAACCCACAGACCTACAGGGTTTTTTCAGTGTATTAGTTAAAAAATTTGTATTTCTTATTTCTTTGTGTTCAAATAGGAACTTGACACTACAGAACATGTCCATTCCTGTGAGTGATATTCTTCAAGCCTGTCGAAACACCCCAGAGAAGACGGAGGAGGCTTTACAGAAAGTTAGTTCTCATTTGCAGTACTATAGAAAGCTGGGAGAACAGATGATGATAAGATATAACTGACTCTTTTTGTATGCGTATATGTAGATCCAGGCTTTTTTATGCAGGAACAATCAGAGACAGTGTGCAACGGGTGAGGAAATGTGTCACCTGCAGCATGGATTGAAGACCACTCGCTCTGAACAGGTTTGCCTGGATATATTCTTCCTATATGCCACTTTAATTATTACAGCCTATGATGTATACTAATGTGAATGTGTCTGTCTCTTTCCCTTTGTGCTCAGTTAGTGCAGGATCTCTGTAAAAAACTACAGGAAAGTGTGCATCCTTTAACCTGCTATAATATACAAGAGGTGCAGTCGGACATTTTGCTTGCAGAGGAAGCGCTTCAACATGCAAAGACAGCCATTAGTGTATGAGATTACACATCTACATGGTTTGCAATATTACAGATTCAAAATCTGACCATTTTATACTCTACCGTTCAAAAGCTTGGAATCGCTAAGATTTTTTGAATGTTTAGTGTTCACCAAGACGGCATTTATTTGATCAAAACTCCAGTAAAAACATAAATATTATGAAATATTATTAATATTTGAAATAACTGCATTCTATTTGAATATATTTAAAATGTAATTCATTCCTGTGATGGCAAAGCTGAATTTTCAGCATCGTTACTTAAGTCTTCAGTGTCACATGATCCTTCAGAAATCATCCTAATACGCTGATTTGGTGCTCAAGAAATATTTCTTACTATAATCAATGTTCAAACTGCTTGATATTGGAAACTGTGATAGTTATTTCAGTATTCTTTAATGAGTAAAACGTTTGATATGAAAAATAAATCTTTTGTAGCATTGTACATGTCTTTACTGTCAGTTTTGATATCTACATTACAATCTTGTTGAATAAAAGTATTAATTTCTTCTTTTAAAAAAAATCTCCCCAAGCTTTTAACAGTAGCTAGTGTACGAGTCATTCCTGTTATGCAGTACTATTTGAACTATTTTAAAAATGAGTGTACTTATAACAGGGTACACCAGATTTCAGAAATCTATGTGATCATGTATTTAAATGATAAAAAAATTGAGAATTAAGTTTTACATCTTAAAGTTGTAGAATATGTAACATAAAATATTAAGACACATATGATGAGGACATTAAAAATGCACTGCATAGTAGTAATGACATATATTTTTCTGTTTTAAATTTCTATAGCGATGTAATGATGCCCTTACTGATGATTTGACATTTGGCCTTGCCTCTCAGTCTTTTGCAGGACTCTATGAATTGGGCAGAGTGCCCTCTAGTGGTCGCATGCTGAAATGCATCCTCAATGACGCAGCTACAGCCCTGAGGAGTGAGATCACTGAGGAAATCCAGGTGAAGTTTAGTCATGTTTTTTGGGTGTGTGTTTGCATACAGAACTCTCTGTTGTGTCTGCTATGTTGTACGGATTGCTTTAGTGGAGGTCCCTGTAATTCAATGGCAGTAGAAATCTTTCTAGTAAATTTTGGTTTTGGTTTGTGCAGGAACTGGCTACGGCAATGCTGCAGTCTTCCCAGCTGACCTGCCCCAGAGTCGTCCAGAGGTCAAGTGTCAGCGAGCAGCTGGCAGATCGTGTGGCCAAGAAGACACGTCAGGCTGCACGCTTCATTCAAAACACAATGCAAGAGGCAGAGAACAGCATCAAAAACAAGCTCAGGTGGGACACACATCACTATATACAATGTTAAACTCTTAACTAATAACTCTTAATATATATATATATATATATATATATATATATATATATATATATATATATATATCTGTGCTGCCCTCTCTCACTCTTTCTCAGTGAACTGAAGCTATCTGTCAGTGTCTCACTGGTAGAAAGTATAATTGATGAAGTTCTTCAGGATTTGTCGGTGGCTCAGGAGAAGCTGGTGAGTGTTTGCATTTATGATTGAGTATATTCTGCACAAGAGAATTGTGTGTGTGCATGTATGACATGCAGCAATATATCTCTCTTGCTTTCAGGACAAGCATATGAGGGAGTTTTCCCAGTCCACCAATATCAAGGCCAATGTTCCTCAGCTCAGAGTGATGGAGCATGAATTCCCTACAGATGATGTGAGGACAAAGCATGTCTGCTCGATTCAATTTTAGCATTTTGATCCACCACTTACTCCCGACTAACATACACTAACTCTCAAAAGTTTGGGGACAGAATTCTTTCTGAAAGAAATTAATAATTATAGGTACACTATGTAACGCGTGTCCCTCTAGCAGTTAAAAAAAACAAAACTGCATGCATTTTGTGGAAGAACATTATTTTGGTTGTGCTTTGGCTCTGATTGACTGTGCAGATGAATATGGTTATCCTACTGCTCATAAATCATTCACTACTAGGCTTAAGAGATATAACCAGTTTAGATGTACGTTACTGTAGCTTTACCCATTAATAGACACTGTACTTCCTTGAAAATCAATTCCAGCACTGCGCTACAACAATCATAATGAAATGACCCTTCACAATAGATAATGCTTTACAATGAACTCTATTAGAGAGCTACATATGGCAATTTATCTGTTAATACTTTGTTGAGTAATAAAAACAGCATTTCCACGTCGCCTTCACAAAATGTAAAATTCTTCAGTTCTTGCCACCTCTGAAAAGCCAAGCCAATGTTGGTTCTTGTTTTATTACGAGCTCGGTCACATTCTCATTTTGCCAGCAGACTCTCGTATATTCTTCTTTTTTTTTTAAACGGGTGATTCCCCGTAGATTCAAGATTTAACGTGCTCCATATTAACCTTTTTGCTTGTTGTAACAACTAACCTATGGCACTCCCACACCAGACATGCTTCAAAGTAGCCGTAGAGACTTTTCTCTATTTATAGATATGACGAAAACACACACAGGTGAGTGACACGTGTACTCAATTTTCAGTAAAAACCATCCCGTCAGGTCTGAAATATAAACACTGTAAATAGGCTTACCATACTGAATCAGGGTAAGGCAAAAACATGTTTTGGAAGAAGGATTGATGATGTATTGACTCATCAATTTTATTAATTTTGAACAAAAAGTTACATAGTGTACCTTTAAGCAAAGATGCATTCAATTTTTCAAAACTGGTGGTAATTTATTTCAAATAAATGCTGAACTTTTTATTCATCTAAGAATCCTGAAAAAATGACAGATTCCACAAGATATTAAGCAGCCATTTTCAACATTGATAATTATAAGAAAAGTTCTTGAGCACCAAATCAATATATTAGAATGATTTCTGAATGATCATGTGACACTGAAGACTGGATTAATGGCTGTTATTATTTAGTTAGTTAGTATTTAGCTTTGTCATCAAAGGAATACATTTAATTTTAAATTTATTAAAATAGAAGAATTAAAAGAAAATTAAATAATATTTCACAATATTACATTTGTGAATATGATTTAAGAATGATCCAAAGAGCATGTTGTGCATCACTGAAGGCAAGAACATCTGAACATAAATAACATAAATAGTGCAAAATCTTTTTTCTTTCTTAATATTTCTTCTTTTTTTTCATAACTTTTTTTTTTATTTGAAATTTAGACCCCACTTTTGCAATTCAATTGCTGTGCAATTACAGGTGTGCTTATATCAGCTGTGACTTCAACACGGCTCATCCAATCAGAATTGAGAGTTTATCTGTTTTAGAATTTAATAATAATAATATAATATATTTATAAATTCAAGTTGTTGCAGTAATGTGAAGTGAGAGTTTGATTGCAGTTTTTTTTTTCATAGTACGTCCCAGTCATCTGGAGGAACAGCTTCCACTCCCGTAGCATCCGTCCCGCCCCTTCCATCAAAAGTAAGTCCCTTGTGTCTTGATGCTGACAAGTGCTTCTTTCCCTCTTTCCCATTTGTCTTTGCTTTTGCACTCCTAAATCAAATGTGATTGGGTGTAGCTTACACTGGTGACACCATAGCTTCATGTTACTTAAAAGCTGATTGGCTGTAAAAAATAAATAAATAAAAAAACCTGGCAGCACACACCACATCTGTTGAGGTCAGAGGTCTGTTTAACTATGCAGTCATCAAAGATGTCAGAACAGAAGGGGTTAAAGTCTTGTCATTGCTCTTATCTGAACAAAACTAGCATGATGTATACACAACCGATCAAATGTACTGTCAGTGTCCTGGTAGCAGGACACTTGACTTTTCCTTATCATATATTTTAGTAATCATCATAAATTAGGCATCATTTTAAAGCACTCAAAGTTCATGAAATTGGACATTACGTTACCATGAAAACTGTACTTTAACACAATTTTTGTGATATAAACTTTATATTTGGAATACAACTTGGTTAGACGTACAACTTATTTTTGTAAAATATATATTTGTATTAAATTAAAAAATGTTTAGTATTATGTTTAGTTCAGCATTTGCTTTACAGTAACCTTAAACGTCTATAACTGTTTTACCCTTTTTTTGGTAACACTATTTTGATGGTCCCTTTTGAACATTCTGTTAAATATAAGTAACTTTGCAACTACATGTCAACTAACACACTTGAGTATTAGTAGACTGTCTGCTTAATATCTTTTAACTCTTTATTGTAATGTATTCTACTGACTATAAGTAACTTTGCAAGTACATGTCAACTTATTCTAACCCCTGCCAGTCTACTAATACTCTACTAACACTAATGAGAGTTAGTAGTCATGTAGGTGTAACGCTACTGATAGTCAACAGAATGTGTTAAATGGACCATCAAAATAAAGTGAAACCCCCTTTTTAAGTGTTTTCACTTCTGCATAATCTGCTGAGTGTCTTCTTTAAAAAGAGACTAACCTTTATTCCAAAACATTCATGAATTACAACCATTTACGTGCAGATCTATGCTCGAAAAGGGGGGTGGCAGTTAAAAGGATATGGGCAGGCAGATCTCATTCAATGACAACCTTTACCATAGCACATGTAAACTGATTTAATGAGCCCAATGTGTGATTAACTGAGATTGTGTATGTGATTCAGTATTTACTGTAGTAGTACTATAGTGCACATGTGACATCAAAAGCGTGCTTTGTTGTTTGAAGTCCTGGCTGTGAGAGCGGGATCCCCCTCTCATGGGATTTCCCCTCCCTGTCTAATTGGTTGTCTGTCTGCGGTGTGTGTGTGTGTGTGTGTGTGTGTGTGAGACAGCTGGGGGTTTGATTTTGGGAGGTCCCACCCTGTCTCTACTATATATAATCAGCTGTATAACACACTTCTGGTAGCAGCTAACTGGAGCATAGCCCTGTTACTCTCACACCACTGATCCCCTCAGACGAGGGAGGGGGGCCACCCGCTTACAACCATGACACAACCCCTCCCCCAGTCCCACACCCTTCTCTTCCTCTGCTCTTTTGTGTGTACCTGTCCTCTTTTTCTCATTCTAGTCACATTTCACCCCGTGATGTATCGGTTGAAGAAATTATAATTTGCTTAAAGAAAATGAAGCCCGTTATAAAGCCTGTTGTATTGGCATTTTTATTATCATTACTGTAATAATAAAAAAAACCTTATTTATGTATTTGTTTTTTTTAAAGATCAAAAGTGACAGCAAAGACATTTATCATGTTACAAAATATTTCTTTTTCAAATAAATGCTGTTCTTTTACACTGTCTATTCACAAATAACCCGAAAGAAAATTCCACAAAAATATTAAGCAGCACAACTGTTTCCACACTGGTAATAATAAGATCACTACATCAGCATATTAGAATTAATTCTGGGGATCATATGACAATGGCTGCTGCATAGGTATGAATAGTACAAAAAAAGTGTTTTAATTGTAATAATATTTAACAATTTTTCTATTTTTACTCCATTTCTGATCAAATAAATGCAGCCTTGCCAAGAGGCTTACCTCTCTTGTGTGTATATAAATTATAATTTAATAGATATTTAAACTTGTATGTTAACAGTTTTTTATTTTTTTTACTGGCTAATTTATGTATTTCAGTGTTTATCGTAATACAATAAAAATATTACAGTAATGAAAATCGCCACTGAGAATAATGAAGAGTACTACAGTAAAAATTTGTGGGGGAAATGCTTTATTGTCACAAAAATAATGTCACAGTGCAAAAATCTGTAATCCTCTTAAATTAGACTTGATTTCCTATATGCAAACTATAATTATAAATAAATTATACTTTTTTTTTTATTGATTATTGATTTTGGGGTTTCTAGACATGCTTTTGTGAGATTCCCCGGCAGCCTGCATCTGTCATGTGGATATCCCGAACCTTTCGTGATATTCAGCTTTATCTTCTCGCTTGCTTTTTCCTGCCTTTTTTTGCTGTTCTTTTATGCTTCCTCTCATATCCTCTGCTGCATATCTGCAGATCTATCACTCCCTCCTTCACTCTCGGTCTATCTCAATCTATTTCTTCCTCTCTATGTAGATACACACATCATACAGGCTTCAGTCTCACCCCTCCCTCACTATCTCCCTCTGTTGTCCCTTATTTCCTTCCTCCCTCTCTCTCTCTGCAGGTTTGTTAGATGTGGAAGGGGAACAGCAGGCGCGTGCGGCCACACATCCCCAGCAGGAGGTAGAGGAGAGAGGAGGGGGAGGGCCTCAGGTCTCCAGGGTAGGAACGGAGGAGAGGAGGCGGGCCCTGTCGTTGTCGTTGGCGACGGAGCTGTCAGTCACCATGGCAGGCCAGCTGAAGCCAGGAAGCCCCTCCTACTCGGGGAGAGAGGCGGATGCTGCTGCCGCTCCCGCTGCTGCTGCTGCCGCTGCCGCTCTTAGCAACAGAGAGCCCCGGCGCTCGGAGCCTGCACCTCCTCAGCCCCCTATGGACCTGCCCATCGAAGGCCACACACTGAGGCACTACACCCGCTCCAGGCCCAGACCCAACCGTCGGAACAGGCAGCCTCCCAGCAAGCCGCAGGTAAGACGGGAGCACAGCCACCCGGGAGGGTCGGGAACCAAGAAGAAAGGAGCATGGGAAGGGTTTTGAGAGGCTGAGATGGGGACGCTGCTGGTGGAGAGAGAGGGGGAGGGAGGCTGCTTTCTGACGGCACTGCTCAGGTTGATTCATCCGCAGCACCCCAGGCTTTCTCTCCCACTGTCTCCTCCACTACATCTTCTCATTTTTTCCTTTCTCTCTCTGACAATTTGCGGTGCTCAGGGAGAGGGGGTGCCGCTGTGGTGGGTTGAGATTTTTTGGGTGTGTATCCTCCACTGCCATTTTCAGGCAGTGTGTGTGTGTGCCGTCGTGTTTGTGAAGCTCAGCTGGGCGGTGTGTGTATGCTGTCAGAAAGGGGCACAGTATCTGTCCACTGATTATTGCCGTTTGAGCTTGGTCTGACTGCTGTAGCATCTCAATTATTAATGTTCCCAGATCAAGGAATGTTTCTCCCTTTCTTTTCACACCCTCTTTTCTGTCATTAGGAATGGAGGATCCCTCTATTCGTGGCATTCCCAGGGTGTGGGATCAAAATCTGTTCAATCTATTTGGTTGTACAGATTCACCTGGGCATTGTACATAGGAAAAACTGATTGTGTGTTTAAATGAGATGTGATATTTAGGTTGGCATGTGTCATTCAATGTATTTCTGCCGCTGATGCTGCAACAACCGTGTGTGGTTGCACTGGCACACTGCGATTCTGTTGAGTCCATCCTGTCTTTCCTGTTGAGTTGAGACTAATATGAGATATTATATCCTCACTGCGATGTCCTTATTACGTGAGTGTGAGATGGACAGAAAAGAAAGGCAGAGGATGTATTTTTTCTCATATCTGTGTGTATCCACTTGTACATCCTGTGAATGGCCATTTGATAAATGGTTGCCATAGTGATGGGCTTTACAGTGTTCTCAATTGTAGCTGCTCACACACACATGCCTTTACGCTGTTGTGTGTCTAATGTGCTCCTATGGCATGTGGCCTGTTTATTGATGCCTCCATTGTGGGGTGTGATGTGTTCGTCTCTGATGCTGTGTGATACAGGTGCTATTGTGCCCTCACATTGTGATTGTGGCAAATCAGGTATTATATAATCACAGGTATGTTGAAAACTACCCTCTTGAGTCATTTGGACCACATTTTATCTTTTTTTGGCATTTAATTTAATTGCATTTAATTTCATTTGCCTTACAAAAAATACCATGGTACAATGATATATACCCTACTGCTCAAAAGTTTGGGATCTGTAAGATTTTTTAAAATCTTTTAATATTTTTGAAAGAAGTCTTCTATGCACATCAAGGCTGCATTTATTTGATCAGAAATACAGTAAAAACAGTAATATTGTGAAATATTGTTGCTATTTAAAATAACTATTTTCTATTTTAATTTTAAAATTTAATTTATTTCTATGATGGCAAAGCTAATTTTTCAGTCTTCAGTGTGTCACATGATCATTCTTATATTCTGATTTGGTGTTTAATATTTTCCATTTTTATTATCAATGTTGAAAACAGCTTAATATTTTTGTGGAAACTGTGATACATTTCAAGAATCTTTGATCAATACAAAGTTCAAAAGAACAGCATTTATTTAAAATAGAAATCTTATAATTATTATAAATGTCACTTATAATGTTTATAACCTATAATGACACTTACACTGTCACTTATGATGATTATCATATTAATTTACCATGGTACTTCGAAGCATGCCAAAGAATATGTTGTATTGCTGTCACGGTAGTGTACACAAAAATCATGGTAATGCCATAGTACTATGATACCATACAGATATGATTACCACCTTTATTAACACTAGTAGTATCCCAAGGTATTTCAAAAATACCATAGTAGTGTCCACATAAATAATTATAATACTATGGTACTGTTTTTTGATTCACTGTATTCATTTACCATGGTGCTCCAAGGTGTGTCTAACAATGCCATAGTACAGTAGTGTCCACAACAATCATGGTGATATAACAGTACTATGTTACCATATACATATGATTACCACCTTTATTTACCATAGTATCCCAAGGTATGTAAAAAAAAAAAATGCCATGGTGTTACTATTACAGTAGTGTCCACAAAAATCATGGTAAAACGTTAATAACATGGCATTTTTTGACTTACCTTGGGATACTATAATAAATAAAGGTGTTATCATATGTACATTGCATCACACTACTATGATATTACTAATACCATAGTACTGTGATTCAATGTACATATGATTACACCTTTATTTTTCATAGTACCCTATGGTATGCAAATAAAAACATGGTATTACCATCATAATAGTGTCCATATAAACAATGGCAATGTACTGTGGATCACCGTATTTTTTTACCATTGTGCTTCATGTTCTGTCTGAGAATACCACAGTAGTACCATCACATTAATGTCCAAAAAAGCCATAGTAATATCATAGTATTTGCATCTTACATCTGCTGTCCTTAGATATGTAAAAATCTTGTGTGTGCTTATTATAGTCTAGTTAGTATGTGTGGTTGGTAAATTATAGGATGATCTATATAGTCATTTGGTAGTCATTTTTATATACTATACTGTTATATTATGTCATCGTCTTAAGAGACCTGTAGCTGTTTCTGTGTTGTCATGATGACTGGTATGTGTGAGTGTAATGCTGAATGTTGTCATGACTGCCTGTTGGTAAGTAGGGTACAATGAGGCACACCTTAAGAAAAATTAGCTTTTTACTACTCCCATAGTGTATGATTGCACAAAAATATATATGTTTGTATTGAACATTGATGGAGCAACACATTTTGTGTGAAAATAAATCATAAAAGTGGTCTTAAATCTTATAAATGTATAAGGGTGGCGAGGAGGGCCTTTTACCCGACACACGGGCACACAGTATTTATACAAATACTTTAGCTAAAATAATGTTTTAATAATGTCTAAGTTAATACTTGTTCAAAACAATCAATTTAGCAAAGTTTCTACTATTTTCTGGTTATTTTGATAAATAATAAAATTCAGTTTTGTTCAATAAATATACTGTCATTAAAATATGTTGATATAAAAATATATTTTAAAAAGAAAAGATTCTGAAAGCATTGAAGGAGATCCCATAATAACTGAATATAGATTTACAGTAGTAACAATAAATAATATTTTATTCTATGATATGATTAAAGGTGGGTAAGTGCTTTCTGGTAACCGATGTTGATATTTCAAATCACCAAAACAAACACGCCCCTATTTTGATAGCTCCGCCCTACACATATGTAACCCAGGCAACGACTATGGTGGAATCTGTGTGTTATTATGGTAATCCAGGTCGAATGTTCAATGAAAAAGTCATCCCTTCCATCCCAAAAACACAAACAGTTCTCATGAATGACTCGATAGCACAAGCACGACAGTCCAACTAACGAAAATATTACAATTATGACAAGATTAGAGGGATATCGATCACAAAAGAGGAAACAAACATATATTAGGAGTATATTATCTTACTTGTAGGACACATATTGGGAGTTGACGCTTGAAACAGACAGTGAGGAGGTTTAGACGCTCAAGGCTTATCGAGTGTGGAAATGAATGGGTCTTTATCATAGCAAGTGAATGACAATACGATCGCAAATGGACAAACAACCAAACATGACACATAAGCATATTCAAGCAAAAGCCAGCATATAATTGTGAAACAAAACAAAATCAAAGTTACTCGGCTATCGAGAAGAAATAAAGCAACCTCGGCCTTCACTCCTTGAGTTCTCTCCCGCGCTGGAAAGCTGATCCGATATTTACACGGGTCCTACTTCTTGCCTGATTGTAAGCCTTCTTTTGTTCCACAGACATCTTTCACTTTTGTTTTTTATCTGCCATCTCTCTTTCTGTCATCGCTCAGCTAATGTCCGTCCTGTGTCGTGTCTTTTGAATAATGACGTGCACTGAGCGATCTCTTCTCCCCGTCATTAGTAGACACGCCCCTTACTGCTGATTGGCTATCAGTTTGTTATGGTACTCGGCCCGAGTCACATTTCTAAAGCAGTATTAAAATAACACTTACCCCACCTTTATTATCGTATTTTTAAATTTGATGGTTTCATTATAAATATGGTGATTATGTCTAAGGTGGACACCCAACTTAATATATGATATTTACAATCTGAATCGAACCATGTCATGTCAACAAATGGAAAAGTCAGCCAGAAATGTATCATCATGTTCATTTTTGTGCCTTTCGCCCCAAATACCATACTTTTATTGAGAAACTGTTGCTTTAATTAGCTTGAACAAAACTAAAAATCATTAAGACGACCTTTGTCTCAATAATTTTAGCGATTCTCATTTCCTACTTAAATCTACAACATTTTAAAAAACATCAAATATTAGATCAAATTAGCCGCGATCGTGTCTAGGATCAGCCAAATTTCCACGAGCATCTTGAAAAAGGAGATGTTTTGGAAAATGCTGTGGCAAGTTTTTGTGCCATCTAGTGGTTTAGAGGAAAATAAAATCAAAGGCGCCTTTTACCCCGGTGCACCTTTAGCCCGGTTGTACCCTACCAGTCACTATGGACAGTTATTAGAGTGTGTATTTTCACACAGTTAAGGCCTGTTTACACCAAAAACAATAACTATAATGAAAAGATAACTATATTAGCGTCCACACCCAAACGATGATAACATTCATTTTAGTGTGTGTTGCAGTTCAGTTGCCTGTCACTTTAAATGCTAGCACTCTTTAAAGCAGGCTGGATTCTGATTTGTTGTCAATGTTTTTATAGTTCATCAGCTAAAACAAAACGTTCTGAAAGTGATTCCAAAGAGACCGTTCCTCTGTGCCGTTATCGTTAGAGTTGTGGTATGGACTCTGATAGTCTTTTTAATGTAGAACATTTTTTAAACCGATATCGTTATCATTATAGTTATAGGCCTTTATTCTTGTTAATGCTGTGTAGTTGTATGTGTGAGGTCATTTTGCAGGCAGCTTTTTTTCAGAACAGACACTCTCGGGAGAGTTTGGCGCCACTGTTATCACAGAGCACGGAGAGACGAAAACACTCCTGTCATTTCCTCTGATCACCTGAATGAGTATGTGTGTTATATGTTTATTCCTGTCAGCGTGATCTGTTGGCGAGTGTGTGTGTCCATATTGTGTGACGGCCGGTCATACTCCTTGGCTGGTGGAAACCCAATGACAGGTGGTGCCTCAGGGAGAAGCTCATGTGACTGGAGAAGAGATAATGCTCTGATGGTCCAGTATATGTGTGTGTGCTTTTTTCCTGTATGTCCCTGCAGGGCTTTCAGCAGTGGGAGACAACCAGACCCTGTGATGAGGGGTGCCTCTATGGTACGGTCTACTCATTGGTATCAAGGAAAGACGACCCACCCAAAAAAAATGTGTGCGGGGCTCTGTGAGTTTTAGCGATGTCCCTGTATCCCATTTAAATTCTCTCTGCTCCTGCCTTTATGATGGCTGCATAAGAATTTCTTTTATTACCTCTGCACAGTTTTACACACCCATAAACACAAACAGTGTGTTCCACAATTTGATGTCCGGTCTCGGAATGGAATTCTTAATAGGGTGTTTCAGGAGAAGGCTACTCTAATGACAATTTTCTAGTGTCCATTTTTTTTTTTTTAAAAACATTACATCAAAGATGTACAAAGATCCCAAGTGTTAAACTAATAGCTAACATAAAATTTACCTACCATGAAAATTAAATTGGAAGCTTGAACGGAATAAATAAATAAATTGTGTAATTGTGACTTATCTCACAATTCTTGACTTTTTTCTCAAAATTGCACAATATATTATAAAGTACAGTATAGGTTATAAAGTTATAAACATTAAAATAAAAATAAAGAATCTATGTCCCCTTTCAAATGTTTGTATCCAGCCTTAAAATGCTGATTTTTTTTGTCTTAAACTGTCATGACAACCTCTACTGTATTTAGCTATTTAAAAAATACAACCATAACAATTTCATAATTATTTGAACTTTTTAAAATATATATTTATTTTTTAAGTTTACCTGCACTAATTTTCGTCATTCTGAATTAATCCAAGCCGATTTCGGACCATAAACTTTGCAACCCAATTCACATTTTCATTTACATGTGCATTTATGTATTCTGAACCAAACTTCAGCGCATGTGTAGCCATGTTCAGAACTGGAGAAAGCCACCGCTATAATGCCTTGATGACATAGTCAAACCAAAAATGATTCAGACACCAGTTACAATTTTTTACTAGTGGGTGCAGGACACTATAGTTCATTTATGTAAGTGAGGATAGCAAAATAAAGTAAACTGTGACATATTATACCCAAAAAATTCTTCATACAGTGGACTACCAGTAAAATTGATACAAATTTGGGACCAAAATTATTCAGACACTTTGACCTGACCATGTTTTGCTCAAGTGTTTTTTCTTTAATTGCTAATGTGACCTTTTACACCACAGACTGAACAAAATGAAGCATTGCTTGGTAATTGGTTGACCTAAATTGGTATTATCTAATTGTGTACTTAAATTTAACAGCTGACAGGTTGATTGTAATCCATCACAATTTATTCTGACATAGTTTAACTCCAAGCTCTTGTCATATTTTATTGCCATTTTATAAACTATAGCGAATAAACTGTGATAATGTGAGAAATATTTGAAGGTGTCTGAATAAATTTAGGTTTGACTATAACTAAAAGGAAAGCTGACAAATGTGTCCGTTAACTGCACTCATCAAGCTTAACCATTCAACCCTGTTATACAATGTAAAAAGGATCAGACTTTAAAGGTGCAGTGTGTAATATTTATGAGGATCTATTGACAGAAATGCAATATAATAATACATAACTATGTTTTCAGTGGTGTATATGTATGTTCAGTATGTAAGACCTTACATAATGTTTTTATTACCGTTATGTTTTTATTACCTTAGAATGAGCCATTTCTATCTACATATACCGCGGGTCCCCTTACAGTGAAGTCACCATTTTGCGCCACCATGTTTCTACAGTAGCCCTAAACGGACAAACTGCTCTACAGAGCACTAGCTACTCTCTGCTGTCTCAGATGATGACATGCTTGTCCTGTGTCGGCCACCATAGCTTCTCTATGTGCTTTGAAAGGGAGGGGTGAGTGGTGGGCGGTTGCAATTTACAACCTCACCACTAGATGCCACTAAAATTTACATAGTGCAGCTTTAATTTGTGGGACACAAGTTTATCAGTAATTACAAACTAATATTTGGCCACAAACTAACTAGCTTCTGCCGAGTAACAGTTGAATTGAGTCTAAATTTGCAACCCTATTTAACCATTTTTGCCTTTTTTTTTTAATACATTTCTTTTGTAATTTTTTTTTTTTTTATGTTTATTTAAAGGCAGGGTAGGCGATTTATTCCAGATTTTTTTTTTGTTATGCTGGTTGAATGTCTCTTCACATCCTGATAGCAATTACTAAGTGGTCTGAATGTATTTATCTGTATATCATCTGTGAATGATGTAGGACCATAAAATGTTCGTCCAATCATTGCATTCGGTCCTGTCTGTCAACATATGTATTTCCATACCTCCGCGTACCTGCTCACTCAGACATCACACGTCATCAGTGCGTTTCATGCTGTGCAGAGTTAGACAGAGGTCAGTCACAAAGCACTACAAACAAACAGCAGCCGACTTTTACAGTTCCTCCTGACCCAAAACAACCAGCTTATGCTGCGTTCACGCCATAACTACTGTAATTTGGAAAAAGATGGAAACCTGTGAAGTTATACTCGGAGCGGTTCGAGACTCTGAATCTGTTTCTTTAGCAACACTGTAAATACCGAAATGAATCTGCAGCAGTCAGGTGGTACAGGTCAGTGCTCCTTAAGTTGTTTATGTTCATTATTATTGTAATGTTATGTGCGTTGAGAAATTAGGTAGTTTAATGTCATCTGTCATCTCAAAACGCTTTCATATCTTCATATGCTTTCAAAGCTAACTTAGCCACTCCGAAAATGTCCTACCCTACCTTTAATAATTATTGCTAAAAGAAAAAAATCACAATAGAGTTTAAACTGTTGCAAATCCCAAATTTTGGTAACAGGGTTATAAAACCTTATTATTCATACCTTCAACAAATGTTTACTGAACCTAAGGAGGACAAACTAAATTTGATGAGCTGCTTGTATTCATTTTATATGAGGGTTGCAACTTTTGATCAGCATTTTCTGAAGGTTAAGCACCGCCTTTTCCTGTCCATTTAAGGTCTTTAGGCCCTATTTTGTACCCTATTTTGTACCCTATTTGTGGAAAGTGCCTATCATGTTGGATTTAATCACTTCCATAGAGCTTGTAGCTTTGCCACCAGGGAAACCTAGACAGAAGCTTGTGGAATTCTGGGATCACTGTCTCAACCTGACACCTTTAGACAGGCCTGTTCCAGCTTACGCTGATCTCAGTTCACAGAGTTTAACTGAGAGGTAAAGAACACTGTGTTCACTCCATCTCTTTGTATCTCTTCTTCTTTCCAATGAAATTTAAAGGGGAACCATCACCGAAAATCGGACGCGGTGATGTACACAAGTCATGAGTCATGACATGCGAGTCGGACTGATCTTTGATCAGTGTGTCAGCTTCCTACTGCTACACTGATCCGGGAACAGATTCTTCAGACCCGAACGTGTCACTTAGACTCAGATCAGCTTAACCCTTCAGGTATTAACATTATCTGGTTTCATGTAGGAAAGAGTTTTTTATTTAAAAATTATTGCTAGTGGAATTAATTACTACTGATTTATGTGAATTGTTAAATGAATTAATTGTTGGCTGTATGTGAAAAAATATGAACCCTGAATCTTGTTTAGGCATTAACAAACCCAGCAGGCCATGTGAACCACACAAAAGCTTTGTTTTCTGTTATTGGTATATAATAAACCTGAGCTGTATGGTTGCACTGTTCATGCAGTGTGTTTTATTGGAGAAAATGATCGCGTGTTATTAAGATATGTGGGAAACACCTCTCCTTGTGCTGCCTCACACAATGTGGCGCCTGCTCTCCTCCTCTTTTTGAAGATGGAGTGATGAGTGCTTTGCCTTCTCATTGGCCGAGAGGTGCTAAATGATTTATAATCCATTTCTCATGTGGTGTGTGGTGCCTCATTTGCATATGGTTGCTATAGCTCTGCAGTGGTCTCTCCCTCCTTTTCTCTTTCTCTCTCTCTCTCTCTCTCTCTCTCTCTCTCTCTCTCCCTCCATATTTCTTTCTTTCTCATTCTGCAGTACCCAAACTGCCCGAAGGCCTCACAGTCTGTGCAGCAGCAGGAAACAGGCAAAACACACAGACCGCGCACCCTGTGCTTTTGTGTGTGTATAGTGTTTGTAAGCTACTGATGTGGCACAGTTAAAAAGTCAACATGAAATCAATGTTGACCCAGTTTTCTTTCTTAATTCAATGGTCTTAATGTGAATAATTAATATGTGCATATTATACAGTACTAAAATATACTTCTTTTTTGGTAATCTTTCATGAAAATTGGTCTTTGAACAACTTTACTTTTTTGACTGATGCCATTAATCTCATCAAATTACAATCAAATATTTTAATCCTCACAATATTAATACAAACCCATATTTCTGAAGCCTTTGCAGAAACGATCAGCAGTACGATTTCAGCTTACAGGCAACATATTGTTAGAATAAAAGATTAATGACTGCCATCATGAAAATCATTTTGCTCATTTATCACAATCACAGTGTGGTATAATGTCATTAAAACTCAGGATTGGCAAATCTTACAACAATCAACCTCCATATTTGCGGCTATTGTGTTATTGCTGTGGCTACATGACAGATAACCAGTCACCAATGATGAACACTAATACTCTCATTTAAGTGTGTGTGTCTGTGTGATGAGGCTGTATCTGAGGGGCGTAATTATATTAGGTGGTGGTGGTGGTGGGGGGGGGGGGGGCAGACATAAAGATTGAGGCAGGGTTTGGCGCTCTCTTGGGACACTATAGGCAGATTCGCCTAAAGACAAATCCATTGCAGACAGAACACATTCTAACTTATTACACAGTCTAAATCATTCCATGTTTAATGTGGAAATGTAAAAGAGCAAAAAAAATACCAACAAAAAAAAAACGCTAGTGTTTAAGCTTAGGAGTGGTTTACAGCTCACCTTATGAACTTTTTCGTTATCTGCAACCATTTCTATCAACATTCACCCTAACACTAAAATCAAAAGGGCACTGATTGGTTGATAGTCATGTTGTTGTAGTAGTCTCACAGGGCCAGACTTATAACTGTTGTTATAAAGTCTGGTCTGTTCTTCAGCTTATTCTGGCTAAAAGCCTGTTCACACCAACATGAATGTTCAGCATGGAATTCAGTCTGATTTCAGCATGCGATTTGTCTGTTCAGACCAAAGTGTTAACCTCAGGTGTTCTTAATGAAAATAAAGATTCACTCGCTGACAGTAGATGGCACTTTAAAAAAAAAGCTCAAATAACCTATTAACTCTGGACACTAAGCACTACGTAACTGTGTTTCTGACATTCACTTGTCTCGGAGAAGAAAGGAAGTCAAACAGTATTTAATTTTTTTTTAAACAGCCATTCAGATTTTTGTATTTGCTTTGGTATTTATCAAATAACACAAAATACAAGAGTACAGAGAAAGAGAGCCAGTTCCGGATTCTTCCTCTGCTCTTCACTGTCGTTTAGTAAAATTCTCTGTTTATGAGCACCACTGAGTCGTGGTTTTATGTAACAGCAGTGGCACTGGGCATGTGACCAAAAGCAGAAATCCTATTGGTTGGCCAGTTTTCTTTGCAGTGCGATGAAAAGGAGATAAGAACACCTTCACATTGACAGCGTGTGAATGTTCATGTCAGTCTAAACAGAAGCAATAATAGGCGTTTATTCAAATTAAAATGTTTATCATATTTATCATAAAATGAATATTTGTCTTGGTGTGAACAGGTCTTTGGAAACCCAGTAAGACAGGAAGGAAATGTCTTGAGAGACATGTAAAGTTTGTCTTGTTCTTGTGAGATGTTTAGGGTGGATAAATCTGAAATAATACCACAATAATAGACCTGTGTGGAATAAAATAATTTAAATTTGAATCTGAATTTCAGTTCATCCAAAGTAAAAATAAAAAAGCTGATTATTTAATTGTGAAAACGTGGTAGAATATACAATTCTGCTAGTGAATATCTAGTTTATTTGTTTCTAAGAGCCTCCAACAGAACTTTTGATGCCATGAACCTTGAACTTTTCAAATCTAGCATTTATTTTTTCCCCCTAATGTCAACTCAGTACTTTGTAGACACCATTTTGGCATCTTTGCATACTGACATGGAATTTGTGCACCCCATACTCCTGGAAGTTGGCTAGCTCTCTACAGGTGCTGGTCATATAATTAGAATATCATCAAAAAGTTGATTTATTTCACTAATTCCATTCAAAAATTAAACTTGTATATTATATTCATTCATTACACACAGACTGATATATTTCAAATGTTTATTTCTTTTAATTTTGATGATTATAACTGACAACTAAGGAAAATCCCAAATTCAGTATCTCAGAAAATTTGAATATTGTGAAAAGGTTCAATATTGAAGACACCTGGTGCCACACTCTAATCAGCTAATTAACTCAAAACACCTGCAAAGGCCTTTAAATGGTCTCTCAGTCTAGTTCTGTAGGCTACACAATCATGGGGAAGACTGCTGACTTGACAGTTGTCCAAAAGACGACCATTGACACCTTGCACAAGGAGGGCAAGACACAAAAGGTCATTGCAAAAGAGGCTGGCTGTTCACAGAGCTCTGTGTCCAAGCACATTAATAGAGAGGCGAAGGGAAGGAAAAGATGTGGTAGAAAAAAGTGTACAAGCAATAGGGATAACTGCACCCTGGAGAGGATTGTGAAACAAAACCCATTCAAAAATGTGGGGGAGATTCACAAAGAGTGGACTGCAGCTGGAGTCAGTGCTTCAAGAACCACTACGCACAGACGTATGCAAGACATGGGTTTCAGCTGTCGCATTCCTTGTGTCAAGCCACTCTTGAACAACAGACAGCGTCAGAAGCGTCTCGCCTGGGCTAAAGACAAAAAGGACTGGACTGCTGCTGAGTGGTCCAAAGTTATGTTCTCTGATGAAAGTAAATTTTGCATTTCCTTTGGAAATCAGGGACCCAGAGTCTGGAGGAAGAGAGGAGAGGCACACAATCCACGTTGCTTGAGGTCCAGTGTAAAGTTTCCACAGTCAGTGATGGTTTGGGGTGCCATGTCATCTGCAGTACCTGGTTTAAGGACCATGGTATCCCTGTTCTTAATTGGCCAGCAAACTTGCCTGACCTTAACTCCATAGAAAATCTATGGGGTATTGTGAAGAGGAAAATGCGATATGCCAGACCCAACAATGCAGAAGAGCTGAAGGCCACTATCAGAGCAACCTGGGCTCTCATAACACCTGAGCAGTGCCACAGACTGCCAGTAATTCAGGCAAAAGGAGCCCCAACTAAGTATTGAGTGCTGTACATGCTCATACTTTTCATGTTCATACTTTTCAGTTGGCCAAGATTTCTAAAAATCCTTTCTTTGTATTGGTCTTAAGTAATATTCAAATTTTCTGAGATACTGAATTTGGGATTTTCCTTAGTTCATCAAAATTAAAAGAAATAAACATTTGAAATATATCAGTATGTGTGTAATGAATGAATATAATATACAAGTTTCACTTTTTGAATGGAATTAGTGAAAAAAAATCACCTTTTTGATGATATTCTAATTATATGACCAGCACCTGTATAGTCTGATTGGTTTTTTCACAAGTGCTTGGACGTTTTGTCTGCAATGTGCATTAGATGCTCAGTGAACGGTTGTGGGCAATCTGTGTCGTCTGAGGGTCATGTCTTGTATAAATCATGTTAATCTTTTCATTCCATTAGGCTAAAATACAGTTTTTAATATTCAGATAAAACATTTAGTAGATTTTAATTGGGTGAATGACCTTTTGTTTGTTTGTTTGTTTGTTTGTTTGTTTGTTTGTTTGTTTGTATGTGTGCAGGAGCAGGCTGCTGAGAACGAGAATGAGGCCAATGAGAACATGGGGAGGGTTGATGAAGGTGTAGAAGAGTTCTTCACCAAAAAAATCATCCCCGATGACCCCCTGTGAGTACACAACACATACAAAAACACTCAAGTATGCAGTATGCAAAACAATGTTAATGCACAGATATTTTTCATAGAATTGGAATTAATGACGGCAAATTATTAAATCATGATCTCTAACAAAAAAATATCCTTATCGGTTGTCAAAAGACATTTCCCATCATGCCTCTCCTCTCCTCGTGTTCAGAAAGCACCAGAGGGAGGAGCCCCTCATTAAAGCACAACCTGCAGAGCCCACGTGTGTTACAACTGCCCCTCCTACCACCTCCACTACAACCCCTATCCCCACCACAGCCCCCTCCAAAAACATTAAGAAGAAGTTTGGTGACTTTTTCGCCTTTAAGAAAGTCCGTGCAGGTCGAGGGGCCAAGGGTGACGCCGGTCCCGAGGGCAAAGCCAAAAAGACTTCAATAGCAGATCTCATCCGACCACTCCGGGAGGCAGCACGTGCAGAGAAAGAGCGAGAAAAGGAAAGGGAAAGAGAAAAAGAGAGGGAACGAGAGAAGGAGAAGGAGAGGGACAAAGAGAAACTGGATGAGGAAAACGTGAAGGCGGCCACAACCACAGCCACCACCACCATCCTTACCATCACAGATTCCACAACTACTTCACCAATTAATGAGGACAAAATGTCACCCAGAGCTCCTTCACCTGCCCCCACACCTGCACTGATCCCACCTGCATCCACTCCCATACCTCCTGCCTCATCCCCGTGCAAAACTGAAGAGGCCCCAATACTGTCCCCTGCTGCACCTCCTACTCCCACCAAAACCCCCAGCCCGGTCCCAGGTGTGTCACCCTCAGAGCGGGAGAAGAGCCGGACCCTGGAGAAGAGCCGCACCCCAGATGGAGAGCGGAGGCCCAAACCCATCCGTCGCTCTCTCAGAGAGGGCAAATCACAGTCCCTCATCCTGCTCTCAGAGGTCTTGCCAGAGCAGGACGGCACAGCCACGCACGCTAAGGTAATTGAGCAGTGGTTCTGCTCAGGATAGACTAGCTGTTAAATGAATGATGATTGTTTAGTGATAGGCCAATGTATTGGTTATTTATAGGTTGTATAGTAGACTGATAACTGATTGGCTGATTAACATCTACTAATCACACTGTCAAGATATAACACAAAAAGTGCATTTTGATTAAGGATTGTGTAAAAAGGGTTAATTTAAAAGGTTAGTTCACCCAAAAAGGTAAATTCTGTCATTAATTACTTAATCCTCATGTCGTTCCAAACCCGTAAGACCTTAGTTCATCTTCGGAACACAAATGGAGATCTTTTTAATGAAATCCGAGAGCTTTTCAACGCCCCGTTGGAGATTAATATTTTGTAAGTAAAGCTGTAAATGATGTTTTTTTGCACATACAAAGCACTCGCGTCGCTTCATTAAATTAAGGTTAAATCACTAGCCACATCATGGATTACTTTAATGATGTCTTTACTACCGTTCTTTGCCTTGAAAATGGTAGTTGTGTTGGCTGTCAATGGAGGGACCAAAAGCTCTCAGATTTCATGAACGGTGAAACAGTCTTACGGTTTTGGAATGACATGAGGGTGAATAATTAATGACAGAATTAACATTTTTGGGTGAACTAACCCTTTAAGATCTTACAATAAAAGTACTTTGGCAGTACCATGGTACCTTAATGGTATCAGATTAAAAAGTCCTTGTCTTATCCCTATTTTAGTTTTGTTTTCCAGTAAAATAGATATAAAATAATCAAAAGAAAACTAAAACCCAATCTTTAAAACAAAATAAATATACTTGAGAAGTAAAACAGTTTTTAAACTGTCTATATAAATGTGTCAGAAGTGCAATCATTAAATTGTTTTTCTTGCAGCATATGCTGTTTCGTAATATGATTTCCGTTGGCTAATGCTGAAGACAGTAAGTCTGTATTAAATAGATTGGTCGATGTTGGTTCCTACCCCAAAAGCCCTCTGGATGAGAGGGCACTGTCATTTTTACAGGTTCCTATTGACTGTTGTTCTATCTATGGCTGATCTCACTTCCTTAAAAGGGCTCTAAAAGCTCCTAAATAAATAACTATGGAAATGTTTCTTGTTCTATTTGTAATGTTGTAATGTATTTATAATTTTTCGGGTCACTGTGTAGAAACATGTATCGGAGAGCTCATCCAGCTTTGAACAGCGTCTCCATGTTATGCTTCACCGCATGGGAGTCACCAAAACATCTCCTACCGACACCAAGCAGATCCAGGTCAGTGTGTCTGTTTCATGGATGCTTCCAATTCTCCATCTGGGATGTTAGAATTTTTATTTGAGTAGCATGTTGTTGTCAAACAGTCCAACTTTTTATTGTGAAAACAGATACCCCTTTGAACTGAATTAATCGAAGACCTTTTAAACTTTATTAATGGTCATAAATAATTTATTGTTATTGGATTTGGTGCTGCATAAATGCCTCATATCAAGCAAAACACCTTTCCCCCAGTAACATTCGCTTACTCTGCTAAAACCGCAGTATCAAAATAATCACTTACATGCAGGGTGTTGGGTGAATTAGAGATTATACACTTACTTCACTAGGCATCTGATTTAAACCAGTGTTATCCTCTTACAGAGCAAGGATGAGGAGCTGAGGAAAGCCAACTCTGAGGGTAAGACACATTTCTCAGCTCCAGTATGTAGACCTTGTGCTGGGATGTGAGAATTTGCTGCATTGGTAGTGCTGCGTCAGCACATCTGAGTTTTGACAGTGGTGATCTCAGGTGTGACTGCTAGAGAGTCACATGATGGTGTGGCATATGTGTGCTTCTAACGTGGTTAGGCCATTCACTGATTGTGAGATGCAAAATATAGTGAAGTTTCTCTTCTTACCTTAATTCATGTTGCAAATATTTGTTTTCTTTGAAATCCTTTTGATTAATCAGTTTATATATCTATATAGCGTATTTGTGTTTGTCTGGTCTAGCCAAAGGCCATATGTCTGCACATAATCGTATGATTAAAACAAACAGCAAGAACTGTACTGCAGCATTGTATTAAATCCAATTTAAAGGCAGTTTCATTTTCTGCAGGTTCTGCCTTGAAATCCTTTACCTTAAGCTATTTTTCATTCTTATGCATTAGCACAGCTCAGCATGTATTTCGTGTTGATGTGAAGCATTTTTGCATGGGTCTGTCAAGCCATTTCCTGTATTATTTAGTACACTTTGCTTGCTTTTTAGGGGCCATACTTGACAAACCCGAGCCGCCGCCTACATTTATGAAACCTCGCACAATGTCCACCTCATCAGGTAAGAAATGCATCACCCATCTTCAGTAATTTTCATCATAATGATGACTGTTAAAGTTGCAATAAAACTGAAGTAGCGACATCTTTTCTTTCGTATTGTGATGTACATCTGAGTGAAAAAATGTAAGGCAGGGATATTCCATATCCATTACAAATTTGCAGTCAATTGTAAGAAAGGGTGGAGTTTAAGCAGACTAAATGATTGGAGTAGTTTTCACCAGAAGATCGACGTATGAATTTTTAAATAAGAATTATATATTTTTTAAAACATGAATGAATTGTTCACAATCAGGTAAAATGCATTCAGTAAATAGATTTCATGCTGACTTTAAACCTCTTATTTTCTCCAGACACCAGGCGACCAACCCGAGTGACCCAGAGTGTTACAGACTTCCACCGTACAGAAAGGCCACTACTTCCAGAGCGCCCTATAGGCCCGTTGCCCCCTAAACCGGCCATGAAACCCATTCTTCTTCCCACTAGTGAGGCAGCACGGACAGCCACGGCCACTCCCAAGCTCCCCAGCCCCTCTCAGGATGGTCAGGCAGAGGTGTCTGAGACCATCTCTCTGTCCCAGCCCCAGGAGGAGCCTCCAACCCCACCTCCCCGCAAAGAGACGCCTCCAGCACCCTCGCCACGGAGGATTCTCAGCACGGATATCAGAGAGCGTGCAGAGAGAGCACAATCCGTCACTGAAGGTTTGCCTCCCTGTCAGTCTAGTGGGGATGATGCAGCATGCAGGCTTTGGATGGCCAGTTTTCACATAATGTGCTGTTGAAAACTCGTTGTAAGGGGGGGAATAGTTCACCCAAAACTGAAAATTCTCTTACTACTTCCTCACCCTCTCAATGTTTTCTCACCCTCAAGGTGTCTGTCAAACTCCAACTTATTTTAGAGAGGGCAAGATTATCAGTAAATAGTGACTTCACAAATTATTTGAAATGTTGCGCATAAGTAATGTCGACTACTTTTATGGTATTTCCTGTACCACTTTTCAGTGTTTTTGGCTATGGGTAATAAAATTATATTTGTTTGTGAATGTGAAAATAACCCTAAACCGGCCATGAAACAAATGTGATGCAGTAAAAAAAAATTTTTTATTTTATTTTATTTATATATACACTCACCTAAAGGATTATTAGGAACACCTGTTCAATTTCTCATTAATGCAATTATCTAATCAACCAATCACATGGCAGTTGCTTCAATGCATTTAGGGGTGTGGTCCTGGTCAAGACAATCTCCTGAACTCCAAACTGAATGTCAGAATGGGAAAGAAAGGTGATTTAAGCAATTTTGAGCGTGGCATGGTTGTTGGTGCCAGACGGGCCGGTCTGAGTATTTCACAATCTGCTCAGTTACTGGGATTTTCTAGAGTTTACAAAGAATGGTGTGAAAAGGGAAAAACATCCAGTATGTGGCAGTCCTGTGGGCGAAAATGCCTTGTTGATGCTAGAGGTCAGAGGAGAATGGGCCGACTGATTCAAGCTGATAGAAGAGCAACTTTGACTGAAATAACCACTCGTTACAACCAAGGTATGCAGCAAAGCATTTGTGAAGCCACAACACGCACAACCTTGAGGTGGATGGGCTACAACAGCAGAAGACCCCACCGGGTACCACTCATCTCCACTACAAATAGGAAAAAGAGGCTACAATTTGCACGAGCTCACCAAAATTGGACAGTTGAAGACTGGAAAAATGTTGCCTGGTCTGATGAGTCTCGATTTCTGTTGAGACATTCAGATGGTAGTCAGAATTTGGAGTAAACAGAATGAGAACATGGATCCATCATGCCTTGTTACCACTGTGCAGGCTGGTGGTGGTGGTGTATTGGTGTGGGGGATGTTTTCTTGGCACACTTTAGGCCCCTCAGTGCCAATTGGGCATCGTTTAAATGCCACGGCCTACCTGAGCATTGTTTCTGACCATGTCCATCCCTTTATGACCACCATGTACCCATCCTCTGATGGCTACTTCCAGCAGGATAATGCACCATGTCACAAAGCTCGAATCATTTCAAATTGGTTTCTTGAACATGACAATGAGTTCACTGTACTAAAATGGCCCCCACAGTCACCAGATCTCAACCCAATAGAGCATCTTTGGGATGTGGTGGAACGGGAGCTTCGTGCCCTGGATGTGCATCCCACAAATCTCCATCAACTGCAAGATGCTATCCTATCAATATGGGTCAACATTTCTAAAGAATGCTTTCAGCACCTTGTTGAATCAATGCCACGTAGAATTAAGGCAGTTCTGAAGGCGAAAGGGGGTCAAACACAGTATTAGTATGGTGTTCCTAATAATCCTTTAGGTGAGTGTATATATATATATATATATAGAATAAGAAATGTCTTTTTTATTGAGTTGTCCTCATGGCCTTTATGCAAAAAATAACTATAAAATGTGAGCCCAGTCCATAAACAAATGACTCTTATAAACCAGTGAATCAAGATAGATAGATAGGTAGAATCTTTTCACTTTGTCTCATGCATGCACTCACACTCGGCCTTGATGATATCCATCACTGTTAATTTATAATAATAAAGTAGGGCCACATAATGACTCAACTAGTGTCTGTTTTCATTCAACACCTCCCTCCAAGGCTGATCTTAAAGCTCTCATAGTCTGTCGGCTCTTCTCTTCCAGAGCTCAGCCAAACACAATTCAGTTAGCCCTATCCCATCAGTCATGTAATTCAATGCTTGTGATACTGAAGCAAATGGGCCCTGATGAAAATGCATTCATTCTTTTGAGTGTTTGTCCAAAATACTCTTTGTAGCTCCAAATGTTATCTTAGTGCAATAACCACATAAGTGAGAATATGAATATTGTGATAATGTGATAAGATGAACATCCCCTGGCGGTGTCAAGTGTTGTGTATGTGTCAGCATTTTCTGTGGACAGTGAGCGGCCTTTCTTTATTTTCATTCAAGTTCCACCCTACATCCATACATCCTGATGCAGATATTTGTGAATCTGTTGTAAACGACCTTTTGATGTTCATAGCTGTGGCGCAGTGGCAGCTCATACGCTCGCTCATGACATAAAGGGTCACAGGTTTGAATCCTGACTGTAATGTTCCACAATTCCTCCCATTCCCACAGTCAGTCCTCCCTGTCCTGTATAATCAAAGGCATAAAAGACATTGTGCTGTATTGTGTTAATGTCTTTTATAAGAACGGACACAGTCTGACTGTATTTCCTCTCGTAGAGACCCTCCCTATTCCACGGCCCCGCATGAAGCCCTCTCCCCAGCGCCGTGCCGTGTCTGTCCACGAGGATTCTCTCCTCCAACACGCCGCCATGCTTGACCCTGAGGGTGAGCCTCTGATGTCTCACAACTGTCACTCACAATATGTCACTTGCATCCACTTTGTGTTTCTGAATAATTCCACACGTAATATGAGGGAGATGTTTGAAGAGTAATGTTAATAATGTAATGCTGTTTTAACTGTCAGTGTGACATTGACTACATATTGAAGAATATCTGTTGATGTTATTGCTAGTCAGTTGCAGGTATTAGGAGTAATGTCAAAATACTTTTTGGAGGCAATTAGCATATAGGCTAACACTACTGTTCAAAAGTTTGATTTTGAAAGAAGTCTCTTATTCTCACCAAGGTTGCATTTATTTGATTAAAACTACAGTAAAAACTGTAATTTATATAATTTGTGTAAAATGTAATTTATTTCTGTGATGCAAAGCTGAATTTTCAGCAGCCATTACTCTTCAGTGTCACATGATCCTTCAGAAATCATTCTAATATGCTGATTTGCTGCTCAAGAAACATTTCTTATTATTATCAATGTTAAAAACAGTTGTGCTGCTTAATGTTTGTGGAAACTGATACATTTGTCCATTGTCCAAACATGATACAGTTTAAAAAACAGCATTTATTTGAAAAATAATTATTTGTAACATTATGTTGATCAGTTTAATGCATTCTTGATGAATAAAGGGGCGGTCACACTACACTTTTCGTTACATTGACTTCCATTCATACGCATGCGAATGCGTCAGACCGGAAATGCAAGCTCATGTGAAAAGTTTCGCAATTCGTTTCGTTCCAAAGTTCAAGTTTGGTGAACTCTGACCTGCGAATTCACATTACGTGAAGACGTGACCAGTAGAAGATCGATATGTCATGGCATGACCGCTTGGCTGAATTAAAAGAACGGTATTTTTGCAGTAAAGTCGAGTATATTGTGTATTTTTTACATTTTGAGTGCATTACTATTTGTTATATGTTGAATTCATGCTTATAAAAAGACGCTTCAAAACGTGACGTCATATGACCGTTGGAGTGTCTGAAGAAATTTTGCATGCTCCAATTTCTAATTTCTTTGAAAAAAAATTGTACTGACCCCAAACTTTTGGATGGTAGTGTAGATGACTTCAAAGCTACAGGTTGTAGACTAACAAAGCCACAAATTTTTTTATTTCATATGGTATTTAAAACACAAAGCGCATTATTTTACATTTGTAATTGGGGTTTTTTATTCTGAAAGCAAAAATCGACTGTATGTAACTTTTCAATGATGGCAGGTGTTATTATGGCCTCTTTCAGAGCTAAAGGCTGCGCTGCCAAGAAGGCAGAGGTCACCGGGGGGAAAGCGAGTGAACCTGGGGGAACTGACGCCCTGCTCAGAGGATTTACCAGAGGGTGAGGAAGGTGAGCGGAGGAAGAGATTAACTCCACTCCGACACCATTATATATACAGTTTGTGCAGTACTTCAATTAGACATCTTACTTACATGTTCCTCATGTGCATTCACAGTGAAATCTAGGGAGAAGGAGGACAACACTGATCAGACGGACAGCACAACAGTCACAAACAGCAAATCAGAGCAGAGCCCATCTGGGCCCAGCGAGCAAGTGACCAACCAGGAGAGGAGGGAGACAGTCTCAGAGGAGCACACAACACAGGGAGAAACATCAGACCAAAGAACTGAATCCCTCTCACCTGAGACACACATGGACTGACCCTGTGCAAATCTATTTTCTATGTGTACCTTTGCCTTGCACGCCAGATTATGTACAAAAGAATGAATTATGAACAAATGCGTTTAAAAACAAGAGTAAATCAATACCTATACTTGTTAATAATGATTAAAAAGTGAATTCTGTTGTGTCATTACGAGTCCTGACTTTTTCATGGATTTATCCCTCTTTCCTTTCTCAACACAGCTTCAATTTGGTTCGAATCAAAGGACGTTTGGCAATGCCAGTGATATGATTAAACTTGCCTACATTACAACATGTAAAAAGAAAGTAAATCTGAAGGTATGAAATATTCTGCAGTCACCACAGCATCACCTCTATTTGTATGAATTGTTATTGGCACAGAGCTTTTAGCTCCCTGCATGTTTGAAGAAATCATTTCTGATTTAACATGCGCATTACATCACATATATTCAAGATTTTATTGTAGAAATGGGTCTAAACCTGATATTGCAATGTAAATCACATTCTACAATTCATTCTACACATTCTACAATGGCAAAGACCTGAAAAGTACTTAAAATCATGCAAGAGACATTTTGAGATCATAGATGACTCCTTATTTTGGTTGTATATTACAACCAAATTTACAAAACATTATGACCCATCACAGGTGAAGCAAATATCGTTGATCATCTCCTAATAGATGAATAGATGGTAAGCAAACAATCAATTCTTGTAATTAACATGTTGGATGCAGGAGAAATGGGCAGGAATAAAGATCTGAGCAACTTTCACAAGGGCCAAATTGATATGGCAAGGTGACTGGATATCTCTGAAATGGCAAAGGTTTGTGTGGTTGCTCCCGGTCAGCAGTGGTGAGAATTTACCAACAGTGGTCCCAAACCACAAACCGGCGATGGTGTTGGGCGCCCAAGGCTCATCGATGCACGTGGGCAATATCGCATCTGGTCTGGCCAAATTTGCACAACACACAGTGCATCACACTCTGCTGCATAGCCATAGACCAATCAGAGTGCCTATGATGATCCCTGTCCACCAATGGGCACGTGAGCGTCAGAACTGGACCTTGGAGCAGTGGAAGAAGGTCACCTGGTCCAATGAGTCCCATTTTCTTTTACATCACGTGGAAGGCTGTGTATGTGTGCGCCGTTGACCTGGGGAAGTGGTGGCACCAGGATGCACTGTGGGACGACGACAAGCCGGTGGATGGAGTGTGATGCTCTGGGCTATGTTCTGCTGGGAAGCCCTGGGTCCGGCCATGAGGACGTAAATATGACACGTGCCTCCTACCTAAACATTGTTGTAGACCAGGTACACCCCTTCATGACAATGGTGTTCCCTGGTGAAAGTGGCCTCTTCCAGCAGGATAATGCACCCTGCCACAGTGCACACATTGTTCAGGAATGGTTTAAGGAACAGGATAAAGAGTTCAAGGTGTTCCTCTGGCTTCCAAATTGCCCAGATCTCAATCCATTTGATCATATGTGGGATGTGTTGGACCAACAAGTTCAATCCACGGGGGCTCCACCTTGCAACCTACTGGACTTAAAGGATCTGCTGCTAACGTCTTGGTGCCAGATACCAAAGCACACCTTTAGGGGTCTTTAGAGTCCATGCTTCGACGGGTCAGGACCAACAGCATATTAGGCAGGTGGTCATAATCTTAAATCTTTAAAGGTATAGTTCACCCAAAAATGAAATTGACCCCATGATTTACTCACCCTCAAGCCATCCTAGGTGTATATGACTTTCTTCTTTCAGACGAACACAATCAGAGTTTGTAATTGTCCTGGCTCTTCCAAGCATTATAATGGAAGTGAACGGCAGCCTAAAATAAGTGTATCCATCCATTATAAAAGTAATCCACACGGCTCCGGGGGGTTAATAAAGGCCTTCTGAAGCGAATCGTTGGGTTTTCCATATTTAACACGTTATAATGTAAAATATCTAGCTTACGGAAAAAAGCGTAACTGGTGCGACGAGGACGTCAGACGTGGCGTAAGCGTTTTGAACTGCAAGAGGCGTTACACTTTCTTCGTAAATTGAATACGGAAGGCGGTCTGCTGGAAGCTAGATATTTTACTTCATAAAGTTTTAAATAAGGATATTTTTCTTACACAAACCAGGACATTTTGATTGTATTCGTCTGAAAGAAGAATGTCATATACACCTAGGATAGCTTGAGGGTGAGTAAATTATAGGATAATTTTTGAGTGAACTATCCCCTTAAGGTAATTATGCAAAGTGATAACAAAATCAGCAATTCCAAACCTGCAGCTGGTTGCAGCGGGTTAAAAATAGTGTTTTCACTTCATATTACAATGTCCTTTTATTCCAATCCAAAACTGGGCGTCTATTAGCAGAAAAGCCCACATGATTTGAGTCATCGCTCTGCAGCACATTACTCTCTTTAGTACACAGCAAGTGGCGGTTGTGCAGATTTGGCCGGTGAATGTTAATGGAACACAGGAGAGTCATCTGTGAGTGTGGAAGTGCTGGAGAACACAGAAGCATCACTAAACCACAGATGAGAGTGGCATGAGTAAACCGCCCTCCATTTGGAATGAAACCAAATTGTTTTTACTACTCTTTCAGTGGTTACATTTTCATGTAAGGCACACGTTTATCCTCCTGTGTCCAACATATAACACCCCAAACAGAAGGATAGCAAATTACGATATCAAAACAAGGTGGTGTTATTATAATCTAAACTGTTTTATTTCATGAAAATACTAGCAATTGGCACTTATTATACAGTAAGAAAATTAAACTTGCCCAGAAAAAAATAAATGGAAAGTATCACGTCGTAGACCATACAATCAAAGACAAACCACAAAAACAATGAGCAGTCACTCCACCATGAATGATTGGACTTTAGAAAAATAAATCCATTTGTGCAATTGAGAGACCATAGGCTCAGACGAATAAAGCATAGCTTTCAGTGCGTCCCACGAACATTAGCGCTCCAATCGTAAAAGAAACTTCCAGAACACAAGAACTTCCTGAGGGCTTGTAATATGGGAGAACACAAGTCTACAAATGCTCATACTGAAGAAATGTAAAACTAATATTTGAGAACTAAATTTGGTTTAGATGTCGGGCTGATAACTCCTCAGATTAGTCTAAAGACTCTGCGACTGTATTAAGATCTTATTCATATCCCTTTCAACACCTCTTGCTGTTAATGTAGTTGTTGAACAAGAATAAGGGAGACATCTACATGAGTGAGTATACTTTGCTTTGCAATTTAAGCATATTTTATATACTTCTGCACATAAACTTTAGGGTTTCTGATATTATTTATAATTCTGTACATTCTGTAGTAATTTTATTTGATTTAGTCGTTAAAAATAACAGTATCTGAAACGCATAACAGCTGTAGATTAGTGTTATCATTTCTTTGGTGAAGATTTAAGTGATTATATTATGGATTTAGCTGAAATATGGTTTACATTCGCATATTAGGCATAAGAGGTGAGGCTGCCACATACAGAATCTTATGGGCAAACAAGTGTCAAAGCAACATTATATCACTAATATATACAGAAATATTCAATGTGAAGGCCAAATCTTGGAGCCCACTTGGAAAACAAATTCTTAAAGACTTTGAATGGTCACAAATATGAAATTTAACCAACAAAAGCCACTTATGTTTTGAAACGATTACAATGTCAAAGTCCACAGACAAGTGTTCAACTGTAATCTCTCCAAATATGCCCACGATCAAGGGCAAAAAAAATATAGAACAGTGTGAAGAAGAGAAACAAATTGAAATTTCTAGCCTTTGGCCTAAAGGATTTATATAATCAGTGCAAAGTGAATGCAAGTTGTTCCTCTCAAGCGTAATTTAAGAGCAAGCTGGAATGGGCTTTAGTATATGTACATGGTATGAGTCTTTACCTTTATAAAAGACTAATTTAGTGTTAAGAAAGGAAAATGAAAAGAAACTGACAAAATGTAATCTATAATGATCAATAAAAAAAAAATACACATGTGCAAGATGACTCCATCTGTAACGCAAGGCTAGCGCTGCTTTAAAGGTAGCTTGTAATGTTTCATTTTCAAATGAAAAGTCCCATGTTACTCGATGCACTCATCACCCATCTGGGAAAAAAAATACCATTGTTCTGTATCAAAGGAAACTGTTGGGACTGTCTGGGAAGTAAGGCCTCCATGTTTTGCATATGACGCCCAGGTGAACAGCTTCCTCTCCTCGTGACGGCAGCCTGGTGTGCCAATGTCTCAGTGCTACAGGGTCGCCAGCACTCTGAAGAAGGAAATGATAAAAATACACAACGACTGTCCCACTCCAAACACCAACGCCTCCAAGGAGAACATACTCTTCCCAGCCGCCTTATAGACTCCTGCTATAGCTGCACCTGTAAGAAAATGTTTACATTTATATATGTAGTCTGTATGTAAAATATTCAATGACTATTTAATCTCAAAATAATCTACGCAATTTGCAAATGTAACTAGACAAAAAACAACATACTAGTGAGAACCCCTCCAAAGAGTGGGCCGATGATAGCCATGAGCAAGATTCCGATTGGGAAAAATCGTGCCATCTTATGTCTGCGGAGTGTTGACAGAGCAAGGAGGGCGGCAGGCAGGTGGAACACCAATGAGGAGACAACAGCCCACAGGAACACCCCATACCACATCTCTGCCAAAGAAAGACATCACACAGTGGCATGAAGAAACACATTTAAAGCCAACAGAGTCTAACAAATCTTCCCACGCCTGTGATGTAAACATCTCCCACAGAATCTAAGAAAAGATCTAAATGACTGGCATCATGGAAATTATAGTTAGTGGTGAAGCATCATTTGTTATATTACAAGCCTGTAGTCCTGTAAATTAAATATTTCACTCCATTATGTCTGTCACACAACATGGATGGATGGATGGATGGATGGCTAGAAAGACGGTTAGACAGACTGACTGACAGAAAGATAGATAGAATGACAGATGGATAGACAGACAGATAGAACGAACAACATAGATAGAACAACAGACAGAGAGACAGAAAGAACGACAAAGACAGATAAATAAATAGTGCAGTTTTTCAACATTTTGTTGTTACAGCCTTGTTCCAAAATGGATTACATTTTTTATTTTCCTCAAAATTCTACAAACAATACCCCATTAAATGACAATGTGAAAGTTTGTTTAAAATCTTTGCAAATTTATAAAAAAAATTTTTTTTAAAGTCACATGTACATAAGTATTCACAGCCTTTGCTCGATACTTTGTTGAAGCACCTTTGGCATCAATTACAGCCAAGTCTTTTTGAGTATGATGCTACAAGCTTGGCACCCCTATTTTTGGGCAGTTTCTCCCATTCTGCTTTGCAGGACCTCTCAAGCTCCATCAGGTTGGATGGGGAGCGTCAGTGCACAGCCATTTTCAGATCTTTCCAGAGATGTTCAGTCGGGTTTAAGTCTGGGCTCTGGCTGGGCCACTCGAGGACATTCACAGAGTTGTCCCGTAGCTACTCCTTTGTTATCTTGGCTGTGTGCTTAGGGTTGTTGTCCTGTTGGAAGATGAACCTCCACCCCAGTCTGAGGTCCAGAGCGCTCTGGAGCAGGTTTTCATCAAGGATGTCTCTGTACATTGCTGCATTCATCTTTCCCTCGATCCTGACTAGTCTCCCAGTTCCTGCCGCTGAAAAACATCCCCACAGCATGATGCTGCCACCACCATGCTTCACTGTAGGGATGGTATTGGCCAGGTAATGAGCGGTGCCTGGTTTCCTCCAGACATGACGCATGCCATTCAGGCCAAAGAGTTCAATCTTTGTTTCTCATGGTATGAGAGTCCTTCAGGTGCCTTTTGGCAAACTCCAGATGGGCTGTTATGTGCCGTCTGGCCACTCTACCATACAGGCCTGATTGGTGGAGTGCTGTAGAGATGGTTGCTCTTCTGGAAGGTTCTCCTCTCACCACAGAGAAACACTGGAGCTCTCTCCGAGTGACCATCGGGTTCTTGGTCACCTCCCTGTCTAAGGCCCTTCTCCCCTGATCGCTCAGTTTGGCCGGCGGCCAGCTCTAGGAAGAGTCCTGGTGGTTCCAAACTTCTTCCATTTACGGATGATGTAGGCCACTGTGCTCATTGGGACCTTCAATGCTGCAGAAATTGTTCTGTACCCTTCCCCAGATGTGTGCCTCGATACAATCCTGTCTCGGAGGTCTACGGACAATTCCTTGGACTTCATGGCTTGGTTTGTGCTCTGACATGCACTGTTAACTGTCAGACCTTATATAGACAGACGTGTGCCTTTCCAAATCATGTCCAAGTCAAATTTACCACAGGTGGACTACAATCAAGTTGTAGAAACATCAAGGATGATCAGTGGAAACAGGATGAACCTGTAAATAATTATGTATGTGTATTTTTCGTTTTTTATTTTTAATACATTTGCAAAAATTTAAAACAAATTTCTTTCACATTGTCATTATGGGGTATGTTTGTAGAATTTTGAGGAAAATAATGAATTTAATCCGTTTTGGAATAAGGCTGTAACATAACAAAATGTGGAAGTGAAGCACTGTCAATACTTACCGGATGCAGATAGATAGACACACATAACGACAGATAGACAGAAAGAACGTCAGAAAAAACGATAGATAGAGAGACAGAACGATACAGACAGATAGATAGAATGACAGACATAACAGATAGACAGAAAGAACGTCAGAAAGAAAGATAGAACTACACATAGGACAACAGACAGACAGATAGATAGATAGAACTACACATAAAACGACAGACAGATAACACACTAGCATTAGTTGCTAACCCATCACCAGTCTGAAAGCGTGAGCACCTTTTCACTGTAATGCAAATCATACAACACGATAATATTATCTTATAGCAGCACAAACATGAGCTGATTGAACTGATGAATAATGTCGGCTGCTGCGTGAAGACTCACCGGAGAAATCGCACAGAGAGGTGTCGTTCCTCCCGCAGTTGGTGGCATTTTTCCTCGGCACCAAATTCAAACTGAGGATCTGCTTGACGAATCCTATCTCCACGTCCTGCATTTCTCTTAAGATCAACACTGCGATCATGCGTGAAGAAAGTGTCAAATCCGAATAACAGCATTAGAAAAGGAATGTGGGCTTGAGCAGAGCGTTTGTTTGTAGCACAGATGCTCATCCATCTGCATGAACGTCCACTTCAACTGCGGAAGTGCGCTGAGTGCGCGGATTTACTTTCATTAAACTAAAAGCACTACCTACGGTCTGTAACACTTTTTTAAAAACCGGGAATTTTATAGTTTTGCCGACCACAACTGTGTCGGGTTTGAGATTATCTAGCTGTCACCTGCGATTTGCGACAGGCTTGTGGGCGGGGCCTGTATAGTTGTCCCTTCGCGGTATCCATAAAGCATGATTCACATGTCATATGGATAGAATGTGACTGTCGTTTGTTTTATTTCCATCTGAAGTTGTGCAGTGTTGAAATAGCCAGCCAGGCAGAATATTATATATTATATTTTGTTATTATTACTTTTAATAATGACCTTTATGATACAATTTTCCCTTTGATTACCTTTTAAAATTACCACGTTCATTATTGTTGTTGTTGTTAATAATAATATATATATTTTTTTATTCTGTAACTGTTGGCTTGGTACCATAGACTGTAAAAATAGGTTGGTACATGAAAATGTAAAAATAAATAAATAAATTGTCATCAAATAGAAGGAGGGCAAAATGTAGTCATTTTTTTTCACTGTATTACTTTTAATGACCTTAATAATAATAATATTTACCTTTATTTACCTTTAATAATAAAAAACACGTTTATTAATATTATTATTTATTTATGTTGTTGTTGTTAATACATATTTTTAAAAACATTTTCTGTCATTGTTTTTTAGCACAAGGTTAGTACAACCTAACAAAGAATTTGAAGTTGAAAAGAAACTACAATTCTGGAGGCTGATGAGTCTTTTATAGATCAGATGATGCTAGCAAGCTAACACGCTCGGCTCTAGTTAAGCTAGCTGGTTAGCCACAGTGTTTCTTGTGATTGTTCTTGGAGTCTTTATCTGATTTAGCAGCTGATACAGCACGCCACACAGAGAAATAAGGATGAATTATTCGGACTACGACTCGGATGGTTATTCCTCAAATGAGGATGAAGACTATGTCCCTTCTGGTAAGAGATTTTAGCATGATGTGTTAGCATGGTTGTACACGAGCAAGAGCACAGATGTAGCTAAGTCGTCTGTGCTCTATATATGTACACATACTGCTTCACTTTTGACTTTATATATTTACATGTATGATAGAGATCTCATATGCAAACACAATTGCACAAAAAGTATCCTAGCTAATGCTCATACTTTGGATTCATACATAATTATCTAGACAATGACTTATTATCTAGAGTGTATATGGTATATTAATTCAGATCCCTCTTTGAAGATCTCAGGTGTTTTATGTAATCAGATCCAAGCAACGATTAATACGTTACTCCTTTCTGAAAGATGTTTATTTGGCTGTGACAGTGATGACAAGGATGAAAACAATTATTGATATATATAAATTTTAAAATACTTTTGAAAGTAACAACAGCCATTTTTAATAGAATTATTGTTTTCCATTTTCGAACAACAATGCACCAGTCCAGCAATGCATAGAAAATTTAGGCAGAAATGCATCATAAGTTATATACAGTGGGGCAAAAAAGTATTTAGTCAGCCACCAACTGTGCAAGTTCTCCCACTTAAAAAGATGAGAGAGGCCTGTCATTTTCATTATAGGTACACTTCAACTATGAGAGACAGAATGAGAAAAAAAAATCCAGAAAATCACATTGTCTGATTTTTAAAGAATTTATTTGCAAATTATGGTGGAAAATAAGTATTTGGTCACCTACAAAAAAGCAAGATTTCTGGCTCTCACAGACCTGTAACTTCTTCTTTAAGAGGCTCCTCTGTCCTCCACTCGTTACCTGTATTAATGGCACCTGTTTGAACTGTTATCAGTATAAAAGACACCTGTCCACAACCTCAAACAGTCAGACTCCAAACTCCACTATGGCCAAGACCAAAGAGCTGTCAAAGGACACCAGAAACAAAATTGTAGACCTGCACCAGGCTGGGAAGACTGAATCTGCAATAGGTAAGCAGCTTGGTGTGAAGAAATCAACTGTGGGAGCAATTATTAGAAAATGGAAGACATACAAGACCACTGATAATCTCCCTCGATCTGGGGCTCCACGCAAGATCTCACCCCGTGGGGTTAAAATGATCACAAGAACAGTGAGCAAAAATCCCAGAACCACACGGGGGGACCTAGTGAATGACCTGCAGAGAGCTGGGACCAAAGTAACAAAGGCTACCATCAGTAACACACTACGCCGCCAGGGACTCAAATCCTGCAGTGCCAGACGTGTCCCCCTGCTTAAGCCAGTACATGTCCGGGCCCGTCTGAAGTTTGCTAGAGAGCATTTGGATGATCCAGAAGAGGATTGGGAGAATGTCATATGACCAGATGAAACCAAAATAGAACTTTTTGGTAAAAACTCAACTTGTCGTGTTTGGAGGAAAAAGAATGCTGAGTTGCATCCAAAGAACACCATACCTACTGTGAAGCATGGGGGTGGAAACATCATGCTTTGGGGCTGTTTTTCTGCAAAGGGACCAGGACGACTGATCCGTGTAAAGGAAAGAATGAATGGGGCCATGTAAAAACCTCCTTCCATCAGCAAGGGCATTGAAGATGAAACGTGGCTGGGTCTTTCAGCATGACAATGATCCCAAACACACTGCCTGGGCAACGAAGGAGTGGCTTCGTAAGAAGCATTTCAAGGTCCTGGAGTGGCCTAGCCAGTCTCCAGATCTCAACCCCATAGAAAATCTTTGGAGGGAGTTGAAAATCCGTGTTGCCCAGCGACAGCCCCAAAACATCACTGCTCTAGAGGAGATCTGCATGGAGGAATGGGCCAAACTACCAGCAACAGTGTGTAAAAACCTTGTGGAGACTTACAGAAAACGTTTGACCTCTGTCATTGCCAACAAAGGGTATATAACAAAGTAATGAGATGAACTTTTGTTATTGACCAAATACTTATTTTCCACCATAATTTGCAAATAAATTCTTTAAAAATCAGACAATGTGATTTTGTGGATTTTTTTTTTCTCATTCTGTCTCTCATAGTTGAAGTGTACCTATGATAAAAATTACAGGCCTCTCTCATCTTTTTAAGTGGGAGAACTTGCACAATTGGTGGCTGACTAAATACTTTTTTGCCCACTGTATGTTCATTTCGTCTCAAGATCATAAATATGATTCATTCCCATTTGTTTTTTTGTTTTTTTTTCCTTTTATTGATCAGATGATAATCTGAGCGAGGATGACATGAATGAATGTGTGAAAGAGGACGCACTGGAAGGGGAGGATCACAACGAGCAGCAGTCAGATGTGAAGAAGAAAAAGAAGAAAACGAAAGCAGACATTCCTATGCGGTATAATATTACTGACGTATATTTTAAACCCAACTAAATTTGTAATTAAAATGTTCTCACTTTCCCCTTATTTCCAAAGAAAAAGGAAAAAAGGAGGCCTCAAACTGGTAGAAGATGGTGAGGGAGGTTCGACAGACCAACAGAAAGATGAAGATGAGCCAAAAGAAGATCATTTTGTAACTAAGGCAAGAGGGAATAATGAAGATCAGCAGAAGAAGAAAGCAGATGATCTTTGGGCTAGTTTTTTGAGTGATGTTGGCACTCCACCCAAAGCATCAGCTTCGAGTGCAGACTCTCAGCAGGTAACTTAAGAAACTTAAAGGGATAGTTCACCCAAAATGTTTTATTCTGTCATCATTTCTGTCGGTAACCAAACAGTTGATGGAAGTCAGTGGGGTCCATCTACTGTTGGTTACCTATATTCTTCAAAATATCTTCTTTTTTGTTCAGCAGAAGAAAGAAATTCATACAGGTTTGGAACAACTTGAGGGTGAGTAAATGACAGAATTTAAATTTTTGGGTGAACTATTCCTTTGAGTAAAAGCAAACACTCAAAATAAAAAAGATTTACATTTGTTAAGGACTTCAGACTTCTGTTTTATTTGATGTGGATGTGTTGGAAAAACCTGCAAGTCTTACCATGAAATCAAAATTGACATTTCATTTTTTGTATTTATTATAAATGATTTATCTCCGCACATTTTTTTAATTCATATGCCCTTGTAATCTTTAATCAGAATTACTTTACCCTTCCTCTTGCTACAACATCTTTTCTCTTTGATGACGTGTTTACTGGCGCGAGGGTGGGGCAACCTGTCACTCACATGAGATCGACCAATAGCAAACCACAACCATCCACTCATCCAATCAATACCTGATGGACAAATTCCAATCCCGCCCAACTTTCTTTTTCTTTTTTTTGTGAAGCCATTTTACTTGGAAACACATTAGAATAGGGAATTTCATGCAATTTCATGCCGACTTTAAGAGTTCAGATAAGCCTGTCAAAATCTTTCAGCTTTGCAAAAAACTGTTTTACAATTTTATTATTTCATGTTTATTTAATTTTCTTGTACTGACATTTCTGTCTTTTCTTGCCTTTTATTTATTTAAATGTTATTCATTTGGGCTGATGAAACATTTAGCTTATTGTGTTTTGTATGTGGTTCAGTGTCTTGATAGCCTTGTTTCTACAGTCAGAAAAAAAATGTAAATGTCATTTTTATAGTTTTTGTTTTGTGCTTTTGTTTTATTTAATATTGTGCATAATTTTTTGTATCTCTTATAGTCCACATCTACAGCTAGCACAGATAAGCCCAGTAAACCCTCTACAGCGTCTCACCAGCAGGAGGAGAAACTGAAAGAATCCTCCAAAATCACTATTACCAAGGTGTTTGATTTTGCAGGAGAAGAAGTTCGGTAAGTGAGACCGTCTTGTGTGACTGTGAGTCTTTTATATGGCCACCAGATGGCAGCATACACTCATTAATTAGATGTAGAGCTGAACATGTTCTAAACATCTAGCAGTGATTTGCAGTTCAGAAATATGTTCCTTTCAAAATGGTGATAGGTAGTTTCATTTAATTGTATGTGCGTGTCATTAATAAAGTCAAAACGTACAGAAATATTTTGGCCATTTCAGTGAATGCTGTCATAGTTAATCACAATGCTGTCATCACATCTTAGCTTGTCTAGCTCGCTGCTTTTTAATAATTAATTCCAGTACATTGTATTTATGAGCCAGTCACACACACAAAGCTGAGCCAGTAAAATATTCACATCCCGCCAATCACAAAGCACTGATAAGCTTTGAACTCATTTGATGAACGCAAGACGTGATTTTATATTAAGACTTGTTCTATAAAAAGAGTACAGTGGCCCCAAAAATATTGGGACACTTTTGATACTTAAAAATGTATGAATTTTACTGCATAAATCACAAAATATCAAACCAAAAATGGCATCTGAAAAAAATGAATCCAGATGTTGATCATCACTTTAACTAGGGACATGAGCCATTTATTTTTGACAACCAGAAAATATTATTTTGTAATGCTTTTATTTATTTATATATATATATATATATATATATATATATATCTCAAACCAAAAATGTATCGGACACCAGATATATTTTTTTACTAGTGGGTGCAGGACACTATAGTTCATTTATGTAAGTGAGGATAGCAAAATAAAGGAAACTGTGAAGACATATACCCAAAAATTCTTCATACAGTGGACTACCAGTAAAATTAATACAAATTTGGGACCAAAATTATTCAGACACTTTGACCTGACCATGTTTTGCTCGTGTTTTTTCTTTTATTGCTAATGCGACCTTTTACACCACAGACTGAACAAAATGAAGCATTGCTTGGTAACTGGTTGACCAAAATTGGTATTATCTAATTGTGTACTTAAATTTAACAGCTGACAGCTGATTGGTTGATTGTAATCCATTACATACCTTTCTATCAAAGTTATGTCATTTATCAAGATGAATTTGTTCTGACACAGTTCTTGTTTATATTTTATGAACATTTTCTAATCTAAACTATAGTGAATAAACTGTGATAATGTGAGTAAATGTTGGTTTGACTGTACATGCATATACAGTACCGGTCACAAGTATGATATCTATCTATCTCATCTATCTATCTAATCTTAATATATTCCTTTATTTATTGATTTATTTTTGCTTTATGCTTTTCTGCAGTATTTCTTTGAGTATGTTTTAAAATGTGTGCTTAAGTGTCCAAATACTCACTTAAGTCTCTTATGTTATGCTCACCAAGGCTGCATTTACTTGATCAAAAATACAGTAAAACAGTAACATTGTGAAAATATTATTACGCTGTTTTCTATTTTAATATATTTTAAAATGTAATTTATTCCTGTGATGGCAAAGCTGAATTTTCAGCATCATTACTCCAGTCTTCAGTGTCACATGATCCTTCAGAAATCATTCTAATATGATGATTTGTTTTAAAAAGTTCAAAAGAACTTATTGAAATAGAATTTTTTTTAACATTGTAAATGGCTTTACTGTCATGTTTGATCAATTTGATGCGTCCTTGCTGAATACAAGTATTAATTACTTTAAAAAAAAAACTTACTAACCCTAATCTTTTGAACAGTAATGTATATCTTTTTAAAACACACAGAGTTGATTTTGAGCATTATATCTCAAGTTGTGGTCCGCAGGGTCACCAAAGAGGTGGACGCAGACTCACGGGAGGCCAAGAGTTTTCTGAAGGAGGAGAAGGCGTTGGAAGAGAAGGAAGAGCAGGCGGTGTCATCTGAGCCACGGCCATCCGTACCGCTCTCCTCTGGATCCAGGTACCACCCCAGTGCAGCCCTTTAGTCCTGTGTTTTGTTGTTCCGATCTTCCTCAGTACATGTGAAATTACAGTTTACAACCATTGTGTCAGTTAATTAATGAAACAAAGTGGTTTTTAATGGTTCTGTTTTGTGTTTCACTCACGCAGAAGTGAATAACTCATTAGCGCTTGACTATAATTAATTCTTTGTTATTGATGTTGTTATATTACAGTAATTAGATGTGATCTCCTTCAATGTGGTTTGTGCTGGTGAATAGATGGAGACATCCATGTGTGTTTGCCGTGCAGGACTAGAGGGGATGTCAGACGTGTCATTGATCTCTGACAGCTGTGATAGCGAGTCTGTGATCCTCTAATTCCATATCTGCCTGTAGGGAAAACCAGCAACACACAAGTATGTTTCAGCCGCAGTGGGCACAGATGTGTGTGTATATGAATTGTTTTTCCCCGAATTTTCCACTAAACCAATCAAAAATTATAGTCTAGACAGGACGTCTATGGAGTTTGTGTACATTTAAGGGAGATTTAATCATTGTTGTGATCTTCCTCTGGGTCTTCACCACTCCTTACATACGTTTATTTTGGACAGACGCTCTTGTCTGTCCTCTGAGACTGTGAATATTTGCTGAACAGGAAGTCATATTTTTCCCTGCACAGGATATACAGTATCGGGCGTTGGCATGCGCAGCAGGAAAGCAGCTTGAACCCCACCTCTCTCATCCCTTTATCATCAAAACAACTGTCACTTAATGTCCACGCTAAAAATACTCTATATTCACTCCGTGTCTGGTTTTGATTTTGATGGCTTTTAAGTGCTGGGATATCATTGCTCTGTCAGTGTGACTTTAAATCAAGCCTCTTCATATCCCAATGGCTGTTTCGTTCCAGCACAGCAGGGTTCCTGCTTAAACTAGGCACAGAAGAGCCTAAACACAAAGGGTACCTGTCTCCAATATTCACTCGCTTCCCTTCTTTTCCTTTAAGCCTCTTTTGTGTGATTTGAGGTTAGAGGGCTTGAGTCAGCACTGTGGCTCTCTCTCTCACACACAAGCACAGTGGCTCTCTGTTTCTCTACTTAACAGTGTCATACTGCGCCTCAACATAGAACTGCTGACGATAGTAATACACACGCTTCTTCCTTCTCCTGCATTTTTGTCCCCTTTCCGTGCAGACAGATCTTACTTTGTTACTTCTCTGTAAGAAAGGTTAGCATATTTGTGATAATGGCAACACTTTACAGTAAGTTTTCATATTATTAAATCTATTAGGTACCACAAAATAACAATGAACGACGGCTTTACAGCTTTTATTATTCTAGGATGTTTATAAACAAATATAATATTGTTCACTTGTTAATAATACATTAACTAACATAAAAAAAAAGTACTACCGTTCAGAAATTTGGCCATGGATTTTATTCGGCAAAGACACATTAAATTGGTTAATTGTAACAGGAAAGACTTTGACATTTGTTACAGATATTTATATTTTTAGCAAAAAGAACAATTATTTATCAACAAATCCAGAAAAAATTAAGTAAAAAAAAAAAAAAAAAAAGCTTGAATGGAAGCGTATGTAGAAATTAAAGGTGCAATATGTAAATTGAAGGCGACATCTAGCGGCGAGGTTGTGAATTGCAACCGTCCAACGCTCACCCCTCCCTTTCAAAGCACATAGAGAAGCTACGGTGTCCTGCACAGGACAAAGATGTCGTCATCCGTAGAGAAACTCTCCGTAGAGCAGTTTGTCTGTTTAGGGCTACTGTAGAAACATGGCGGCGCAAAATGGTGACTTCACTGTAAGGGGACCCGCGGTATATGTAGATAGAAATGGCTCATTCTAAGGTAATAAAAACATAACGGTTCATTATGTATGGTCTTTATACACCACTGAAAACATAGTTATGTATATTGACGACATAAATGACATTTCTGTCAATAGACCCTCACACATATTACACACTGCACCTTTAATGCTGTTATCATTTATAATAATTCCTAAATAATTGCTGTTAAAGTATTGTACACTGTTAGTTCATGATACCTACTGCACTAACTATTGTTAATGAATTAAATGTTATTGTAAAGTGTTACCCAAAAAACTACGGCTGCAACTAACTACTATTTTGATAATCAGTTAATTTTGTCGATTGCGTTGATTTTATTTATATGTTCAGTTTGATAAAGAAGCTAATTTTAGCATAAATCGTTTGCAAAACCATTCTCGCTTAAATTGCTTAAATCCATGTAGCAGCAATAAGATGGAAAAAATGCTGAATGTAGTTTCATGGTTGGTAAGAAATATTTAAGACCTGTACATTTTCTTTCCGTCATTGCAGGCAAAAATATTTGGACTCTGTGCAAGTTTGCATGAATGTGTGAATGATGACCTTTAGGACACACAATTTGTGAGCACCATTTGTGTGGACACCACAGACTGATGTTACCTCACTGCTAGTGGTTCAAGTGTGGAGCAGCGCTGTGTAGTTCTGTGTTGTCTAAGTGCTATCGATCACAGAACCAGCCAGATTTACTGATGCTTGTTCTGAGCTCCAGTGATGGCTTGATTGATTGTCTAGTGTCTCTGTGGTCTTATCACAGAACTTGACTGACGTTGAGGCTGAGCTCCATGTAAGCACTCAAAAACACACAAACAAATCTGTACTTTACGGAAATAAAATGAAAGCTTGCATATTTACGTACGTTTTTCAGTGCCAGTTGCACAACACACTCTAAAGGAGTTGGAGAGAAATCTGCCCTCTGTCTTCCTGTTTCTGTTCCACTTGGCTTCCCGTCAGCTTGCTGTATGTGAGTGAGTAACACAACATACAGTGGTTCTGGGAAACCTGTGTGTATGTCCACTTATACTAATGATTTCCACATGCGCCAGTCATAGCTCTGCTTTTCTAATTATAGATCCTCATTTCTAGGACCCTAAAAATAGGGCTTTGCTCCTCATTATTACAGAACAGTCACACACTGTCTTCGTTGGGTCAAGCCATATGTGTACAGTTGTGTGTATGTGTGTGAACAAACTTAAAACCTCCCTTTAATTCATAAATAGAGTAAAAACTCCACTCAAGATTCCATTTACTATCCTATTTCAAATAAATGCTGTTCTTTTGAACTTTCTATTAATCAAAGAATCCTGAATTTTTTTTTACACAACTGTTTTCAAAATTGATAATAATCCTAAATGTTTCTTGAGCAGCAAATCAGTATATTAGAATGATTTCTTAAGGATCATGTGACACTGATGACTGGAGTAATGATGCTGAAAATTCACATTTTAAAATATATTCAATAGAAAACAATTATTTTACATTTTAATAATATTTCACAATATGACAGTGAATAATATATATATCTATCTTAATTTAAATGGTATATATTTATTTAAAATATTATATATAAAAGCTAATTAGTTACAAACCTTAACTCTAAATATATTTTATTATTATTTGTTTTTAGGGTTATGTTTAGCTACTTTTCCATTGTTTTTTAATGTATTCACACTAAATGTCTTGCATCTTTTGTAGTTTCTCACGCATGACACTGCATTCTAAAAATGCAGTGCTCAAGTTAAAAGTTCAACCTTTAAATGCATCACGTCTCTAGACCTGGTACTTTTTTCGTTCCACTGACTTGCGTCTCGCCTTTTTAACAGCAAAAAATGGCCCTTACACTTGTTTGTGTGTGCGTAACTGCAGGGAACTGTACCACCACTGTTCTTGTGCAGTTTGCTTGAATAGAAAACGTGTTATTCTCGATTATATACTGTATAAGTTCACACAAACAAAGTGAAAAGTGTTTTGGTCTGAGCAGTAATACTAATAGTTCTCCCCTTGTGCGTGCTGCGCGTGGTGCAGTTTGCAACTTGCATGAGTCTAACCTCTTTGTTTCATGCTTTCTAGTTCTCATTCTTTCCCACGCACAGGGCAGTATAGTGAGTGAGTAATTACTTCCTCAGATTCTGTTTAGATGCCAATGAATAAAACTCGGCTGTTTCATAATAATCCATACAGCAGTGAGGTAAATGCCATGTTTTCTCAGCTATCATAATTCTTTTAGTTTTATGTCACATACTGTAAGCCATCAATGCCTCATGTCGTGGGCTGTGCTTAGAAACCTGGGCAAAGTGCCTTGCTCAAGGGCACAGTGGTGATGCCTCATGATGCTCTCTTTATATAGAAACATTACCAGCCCTCAGCTATTCCACATAACCAAAATCATATTGCCTGATGAAATCCACAACCTGACATCATTAGCACCATGCTCTAATACAGAAGTTTTCAAGCTGGAGCCTGAGGGACTCCCACAGTGAGTGCTAGCGGGGCCTTGGAAAATGTGAGATTATGTATTTTTATGTACATGCATATAATATTATTGTTATACATTTTTAAAAGATAATTTTATATGTATATATTTATTTTTTATTGTACGAACCTACATAAGACAAGTGGCTTGGAAAATGAATGGATGGATAATATAAGTGTGTGTGTGTGTGTGTGTGTGTTATTTATTTATATATATATTAATAATATATTATATATGAAGCAAAATCCTCTTAGATGTGTAAAAATCTAAAATTAATTGTGGGTAGAAAAATTATAACTTAATACAAAGCAACTATTTGCACAATATAAAAGCTATTGATTTAAAGTGATAGTTCACCCAAAAATTTAAATTCTTTAATTAATTACACATCCTCATGTTGTTCCAAACCCGTAAGACTTTCGTTCATCTTCTTTTTGATGAAATCTGAGAGATTTCTGCCCCTCCATAGATAGCTACGCAACTACCATTTTGACGCTTCAAAAAGTTCATAAAGAGATTGTAAAACTAATCCATATGACTTGAGCAGTTTAGTCCAAAATTTTCTGAAGAGACTCGAGCGCTTTTATATGATGAACAGAATTTAGACCCTTATTCACATATAAACATTCATCAACTCACACATCAGATACGGTAAACGGAAGCTCAAGCATGTTCGCTTGAAGTGTGAGAACCAGTGAGGTTAATTTTTTTATTTTACAATGAGGTTAATTCTTGTGTGTTACGCAGCATGTTTGAGTTTTCGCAAGAGGTTTGTTCTCACGCGTCAAGCAGGTTCAGTTGAGCTTCTGTTTATGTTCGCTGATCAATGTTTATATGTGAATAAAAGCCTACATTTAAATCTGTTCATCATATAAAGTGATCAAGTCTCTTCAGAAAAGAGATTAAAAAAATCCTTTAATTGGAACCAACATGTTGTCTTAAGTAATTTGGCGAGTAATATTTTTTTTTTTTGGTCACAATATACATGGATCATTATAATATAGCTGCCTTTATATTTTACAAAGGGGGTACTTCACATTAGGATCTTCATATTTGAGGGTCCTTGGCATCAAAAAGTTTGAAAACCCTGCTTTGACCAACTGAGCTAATTACTCTCTCAGTGTGGAGTTCAAACTAACAATCTTTCTGTTACCAGCTCAGATATTTCACCATTCCACCCACCCATAATGAGGTCGCAGTGAGCAGAGTGAAGCTTGTTCTGGTCTAAATGGGGAAGGCCACTTTAGGATTTCATTAGCAGACCTGAAATGACCTGTTCCCTGTGTCCTCACAGCTGGACACCGTGTCAGCCGGTCCTCACGCTATAATGAATGCATGTTAACTGAAGTGAGGGTTCGATATCACGCCCCCCTCACCGCCGGACACATCAGAGCACTGCTGTTGTGTGCTCCGTCTCCCAGCTAATGCTTCTGACAAAACCAGGCCACTCTTCACTCCCCTGGCATCTAAAAATGTGCCGTGGCCTGAAAGAGAGTGGGCCACACAGTTTCCTGTATGTCAGTGTGTGTGCTCCTGCCAAAACAGATATCCTCCCAAGTGGCTGCATGTTAAACAAGTGATCGCAGAAAGGCACCATCTCGGGAGGCGGTAAATCTGTGGCAACAAACTGCGGTTGCACCTGATGGTATTGTATCGACACCTTGAGACGTTTACTTCAATATCCAAAGCAGTGCTCAATGCTTTCTGGGAATTTGTCAATAACAATAATTAGGTGATATTTTGCTGAGTGTTGTGTGTTTTTAATTTTAAAAAATCAAATACTATTTTAAATTTCAAACTAAAACCACCAGTAGGTGGTTGCAATTCATTGTCTTAATGAGGGACTCACTGAGTTATTCAACCATTTGTTCAAATGGCTGATTCATACAGCATTGAAGTCACATGTTGCTTCTGTTCTGAATATGCTATACTATACAGTATGTGAAAAACGTAGTATTCCAATAACAGTTGGCAAAAAATACCTGGAAGACCTACTACTACCATAAAGATTCTGAAGTGTGCATTCGATTGACATTTTACTTTCCATTACGACACGGGAGAGGAATTGTAAATGACAGTGAAGCGATGCAGCTGACACTGGTAGGTCATGTGACAGTGACAACATGACGGATGTAGTACGGCCAAATTTCCTTCATACTATCCCTCTACATACTACATACTGATTTGTTCAAAAACTGTATTGACACCATGAGACATTCAACTGATGTTTATTTAAAACTTTTTTAATATTCCCTTCAATATATTATCTTCAAACAGGTGCTATGACCTACAATCAAGCTTCAGCTCTGAATGCAGAATCAGACATGAAATATTAAGAGTGTTTACTTCAATATCCAAAGCACTGCTCAACTTATTGGGTGGAATTCACCACAGACACTTTTAAAATGTCAAATCAGCCCTTGCTGTTTAGACACTTTACCTCCCTCCTGTTTTTCTGCGGTTCTTGAGAGCTCCATCAGCCTCCATTCAGCCTGTCAATAAGACACAACTAGAACACTTCAGCCCTTGTCAGGCCTCATCTTCAAACCATGGTTTGTGACGGCTCCTCTACTTGTGCCAGGAAGTGTATTTCCGTCCTCGCTGACGTGCAGCTGCTGAGCCTCAATTGTCTGAATGTTGAGGGGAAAGTTGGGTGATGCTCTCCACTCCAATATTGTGGAAACAGATGGGGAAAGTCACTTTGGGGGCCACTCCAGACCCCCTTCCACATTTCACTGCCCCTGCCGGCTTCCCTTGAAATACAAAGAGAAAACCCTTTCAGGAAGGAAATTAGGCTCGTTAGATGCAAAATGGCTGGAAGTGATTATAGTAACTCACTCTTATCGGTTATGCAGATATAATAAGGCCATAATTAGCTAAGGAAAGCTTTACGGATTTGTGCAACTACCAAACTGGCCTCTTATGTTAATATGTGAGCGGAATGAGGATTGGAGCAGTGCGTTAGTGAGAGAAGAAATGGAAAGCAGGGAGCAGGCGTTGGCTCTGAAGATGGGAAATGTACTGACAGCTTGGAACTGGGACACTTGTAAGGTGAACAAAGTGTGACAGACTTGTGTTCACAGGGCAGAGACAGACGAGTGACGGCTACAAACCGCACACTCAGTGCTGACTTAATCTTAGATTATTCTTTTATGATTGCTTCTTAAAATGGATTTAACCAACACATTGCCTACAGCCTATTCGCTGACAAAATTAGAAAGTATTTTCTTGATCTGGCAAGCTCTAATCTGATTGGCTGACTATGCAACTTCTGACAGTAAGGGCTTTTTTTTATAACTCTGGGAACAAAATTACTAAAGAACCTTACATGACATACTTGCGTCCTGTCGTCATCTATGTGGGCTGCATCTTGACATTGATTGGTTTGTAAACAGACGTGCGTCTGACGTCAGCGTGTTGTCAATTCGGCGGGTAACTTTGACAAGAATGAATGAACAGACGCATATCGCTGCATTATACTGTTGTTATTATTATGGCATTACTACCTGCAGCACCAACTATACTTGAGGCTAGTTTAAATTCGCCAAATGAACGTCCTCGTAAATGGTTCATTATGGTTTAACATGCATGCGCTGTAGGCTAGTAGGTTTCAATTATGATTACACGCATGCGCGCGAAAACCGTCTGGAAAAAACGTCTCTTTTTTGTCTATTTTTATCCGTCATGTAATATCCCATATACATAATGCAATTTTGTGTATGCTGATTTTTATATAATTCTAATATAGTCAAGATAAACATTTTCAACAATTAAAAATGACATTAAAATTACGGGTTTACATAACTAATAATGCCCCAGTCAGGGCAAATAAATTTTTCACACAAAATTTTTACTTTTCACACCATCGTCTAAAACGCTCAAAACAATATCATAACTGTCATGCACTAAATTTCAAAATGTTTAGAAGGAAAAAGTCTGCCTAGATAGAGATTTCGCGATTTGGATAACGGCACAGCGCTATTTTTATGCAAAGTGTAATGTAGGCCAATTAATATCTTTTTAATATCATTTTAATATCTCAGTTTGTGAATTTATGGGATAACAGACACAGGATCATGTTTCTTCTTTAATCTTCATTTATAATCTGTTACGATATATTAAAAAAAGTCCACATATTTTAGTATAACTCTAATAATCTGTCATTGCTAACACAGTGAGTGTGAGAGAAAAATAATATATTTGATTAATTCAGGAACGAATAAATGCCAAATTGCTTTTACGTAACTATTTGAAACAAATAACACAAGAAGACTAGACATAAGACATAGGCCTACTGAGTGGAAAAAATAAAGACAATAGTTAGCCTATATTTTCAGTCTACAAATTGTATTCTTAAAGGACTAAGTTAAACGAATTAGACAAATAATCTTTATCTAAATCTTTAACTACATTCTATAACAGTCTACAATACATTCTTAATACATTCAATGGCAGCACACGTGACTACGCACATGCGCGTCAACATCAATAACGTATTTGATTAATCATGTATGTCACCGCGCTACAGGCTGCAGCGAGGACAGTCTCAAACTTCCTGTAAATGGTCTGAAAGTCCGAACCATACAGAAAATGCTTTAGAAACAAACCAAATCTTTGTTCAGTTTGATCTGGACCAAGACTACCTCTTTTCGTCTGACCAAATTTCGTCTGTTTGGTCCAGACCGTGGTCCGGGGGAGGTTTCACACCTGTAATTTTGATTCGGATCAAACTGAAAAGTCAGAAAATCTGGACCAAACAAGGTAGGTGTGAAAGGGCCCTAAGTTTTCTGGAAAAAAACAAGGAAGTGAACCCCCTAGCAACATGATAGCAACTGCTTCAAACATTTTAGCAACGGCATAGCAATGTCCTGGCAACCTCCCAGAACCCCTGCTTGCCTCTATATAATAATAATAATAATAATAATAATAATAATAATAATAATATAATTATATAATAATAAATAAAATATAATAGTCGTCCTGTTACCTGTTGGGTGTATGAGTAATGCAAAGTCCAATAATTCTGCACTAGGAGTGTGCGAGACTTCAAATGAGTTTGTTTGTATTTCGAGGATGTATTTTCATGTCTTTCTGAGTCTGTTCTACATCTTGTCTAAGACACAGACACAAAGATGTGCCTTTAATTTCCCCAAGCTGATTTGCTAACTAAAAAACCCCAGTCATCATGTTTTCAGGCAGTTTCAAGTTTGATTTTTGACGTGACATAAAGTGGTGATATCTAAATGGCTGAGTTGTTTGTAAACAGACGTGCGTCTGACGTCAGCGTGTTGTCAATTCGGCGGGTAACTTTGACAAGAATGAATGAACAGACGCATATCGTTGCATTATACTGTTGTTATTATTATGGCATTACTACCTGCAGCACCAACTATACTTGAGGCTAGTTCAAGCCTTTAATTTCCCCAAGCTGATTTGCTAACTAAAAAACCCCAGTCATCATGTTTTTAGGCAGTTTCAAGTTTGATTTTTGACGTGACATAAAGTGGTGATATCTAAATGGCTGAGTTGTTTACTTACTTTTTAATTAGTCTTCCCATTAACGGCACCATTGTCTTCATTCGGGCTGATTCGTGAGCGCGCACAAAAACAAGATGCTGGTTTTATTGCACAAACCAACTAGTGACTTTTACTTATTTTCCAAAAACTCAAGGCCAGTCTTGTGTGCACATATAAATGTCACAGACTCTCAGAGAAGCTTCGAAGGACAAACCACACATATGTTTCTTAGACTGTTTCCCCAGCAACTACTGAACATGCGAAAATAAGCCCCGTCTGTCTGTGTGTTTGAGATGTAAGGCATTATCTCTTTACATGTCTCCTTGCATCTTTCTCCTGCAGAGCACAGTTGAATTCACAGTTGGGTTCAACACTTTGTCCAACTATGCTGAAAATATCCGCAGCTACTTTGAGGAACTTGTTCACAATTGAAATAAGTAGTTCAATAAATGTAAATAGTATATACATAATTTCACACTGTATATTTGCAAACCTGGGTTCGAAGGCACACCAAATTGCATATTTAAGTTTAAAAAACATGAGGCCAAAATGTTTAATTGAACTTTAAAAAAAAAAAAAATGTCCTTAATTTACTCATTTTAAATGTAAGCACCTGAATTATTTGCAATATCTAAATGGGCATGGACGTAACATTTTCCTGTAAACTTTCCGGTTAATCTTCATATTTAAATTAAGTTTAAGAACATTGGACAAGTTGAATTGATCATTTCCTATGTTGTCACATATATCTGCTCTGGTTGTCTTAAGCGCGGGTGCGCAATAGGGGCTTTCGCACCAGGGCTGCGTTCCACTCCACTTTTAGACAGGCACTTGCAAACTTCCCTAAGCACTTCCCCTCTGGGAATCCCTGCCGCCATTTTGAAGTGCACTCCACTTCGTGAAGTGGACGAGGAAAGTTTATATGGACAGACCCTCGCTCCCTCGATTTTGACTGAGTCTACTTCATATGTACAATTCAGGCAGCTTCATATACCACAATGCAACACGATTGTGACATCACCGCATATCGCGTTTAATTCACAACACCACAAACAACTCTGATATATTATTTAAAAAAATATTTAAAACAACAAGGTGGTTCCCCGAGAGTTCCCCTTGAAACATTTACCTGGTTGCATTCGCACTGCCAGTAGGAGCTCTGAAGTGGCGCAAGCCGCGCTTGTTGTTTTGACTTTTATTTTGACAGCACTGAGAACATCAGAGCACACAACTTTCACATTCTTAGTCTTCATTAATTTATGATCTGTTTAACAGTCCTGTCTAATATGTTATTAGATAGAACTGTTATACAAAGAATTTAGACAGTATATGAAAAAGTATTAGCGTTTGCCGTGTGGTTGATGTCCAATGTCGCTGGCTTTGCAGAAATGCATAATCATGTTTCGCTTGGTACCCTCAAAGTTGCATTGAATTTTCTCTTTAGCGTAACGGTTGAGAGGTCCACCTTTCACTGTTTTCCATGTTCGTAGAGTTAGTTTTGTGGAGTAAATATATAGACTATAATCTGTGTGTGTAGACTATTTTTTTTAAAATAGCAGGTGCTGGTGCTTCGCGTGCGTTCAGCCAATCAGCATAAACTTACGTCACTGGTAGTTCCTATTGTGCTGGGTTAGACCCTACTCTGAAGTAGGAGCTAAATTAGTTCCCCCAAAAGGAGTTCCTAGAACTAATATCGTTCCTGGTTCTTGCGGTGTGAACACGACAAAAAGCTGGCACTTCCGCTATTAGTTCTAGGAACTATGAAAAGGTTCTTCCATTGCAAAAGCCCCTGTTGTGCGATTTATAATAGTCGTTTACTATTGTTCCTTGTCAGACTGTACGAACATGATGACTGTACGAGCGTTTTGTGGTCCGCACCGACTGCAGCGGTTCGCGTGACACTAATGTGAAACCAGACTTAATTCGCCCCATTGGCAAGCATATTTACACTGTCTGAATAGTTCCATATCCCCTATATACCGCACTAAAAATAGTAAATGTGTGAACAAGTGGCTGATTTCCGCCGCAGCTTCAGGATGTATTTATATTGTAGGGTGCGGGAAGCTTTAGATTCTAGAGAGCATTTGATTGGACAGAAAATCTGATGAGAGGTTAAATTGCAGGGTGATGTCATCAAAATCATTGATCCATATTGGCAGATTAAGTTTTGAATTCCTTTATCTTCTAAATGTAAATTTTGTCATTTGTTTTGGAGCAAACTATCTAGTAGATAACAGTACGACTAACATATTCATACTAAAAGCCAAAAAACACAATTTTGATTTGATTTAAGCTTGGAATAGACTACACGACTTTTAAGATCTGAACAGAAAAAAAACTGCATCGTACACTACCAGACTTTCAGGTCATTCTGAACATAAACTCTTGCAGAAACACATGCCTCATTGCTATAAGACGCGTTACAAATGAAAACAATGTGCATTCTAAAATCGGCTCAAAATATTAAACATGTTTGATGTCCTCTTAGTCTGTGCCTATCTTACACTACACAATTTTCTGTCAAATCTGCAGACTGGCTTTCGGCAACTACCGTTACCTCGTCCGGACTGTAAATCAGGACAAAAATCTGTGTAGTATATTCTAGCCTTTTAGAGTATTTTTTTTAGAAATGTGAAGGAGTGTTTTAAGCAAACGTTGAGACACTGCAAGTTTGTTTGTTTACGTGAAAGACACAAATCACAGCTTAGGGGCTAGGCGGGGCTGTAAGTGTCACTAAGTCCAGGTGGCTGATCACAGGGGCCAGGGGCCTGGAGCATAAAAGGTCTTTGAACTCTAGGTCTTAGCTCTGCAGGTGTGTTTACATGTACGAGTGTATGTTCATTAGTCGTCTATGAGCAGGTGTGCTGCTCATTGTTCACAGGATGTAAATCTGTCGTTCATCGTATTAGGGGCGGAGCAGAGATGCTCAGAGCCTCATTTTCCAACCTAAACTGCTCTTTGAAGATTAAAAACCGAAAGAAAAATGGGACCATAAAAACCAGAGGGATTTGATAGATTACGGAGGATATCATATTTAAAATAAACACACAAACCAAGAGAGAGCTTGATGCCTGATCTCTCTGGCAATACTTCATTTGTACGTGACCGTCCTTCACAGGAAATGAGGCTTTTGCAAATTACAGTGTAGAATTTGCATGGTCCACTCCACACTGGTTCGTTTTACAAATTGGGCTTTTTTGACTCTAAGTTGTGCTCTTCACAAAGAACACCCAAATGTTATGCTGCAGTACACAGTTTGATGCTGTAATGAAGCATACATTTAAATTTGCCTCACAGTAGTACACTGAATCTAAGATTATCTCACTTGTTAAGTCTAATTTTCCTAATTTTGTTAATAAATAATGGGTCAAGATGTGTAAAACCATCTGTCTGTGAGAGATAGATTTCATTAGTTAACTAGTGAGTGGTAGGGAAATCTTGTATAATTAAAGAATTGAAGTCTTGACAGTATTTGTCTTGAAATTTGTAGTTGAATGTGGTGAATTTGTTACAATTGGTGGTTTGATGTTGTACCATCTGTGCTTTATAGGGAATTAGAGATGCAACTTCTCTGAAACGGGTTTAGCTTTCCCTTAGCAGTTATAGCAACAGTTATAAAACTCTGACCCTGAATCTCTCTCTAAATTTCGTCATTAAAGCAATGCCACTGAAAAAAACGATTGAGAAATAAACCTAGATAAGCATACTACTAGTCAACTTCACCTTACTTTTAAGAAAGTACACATTCAATTAATCAAAAGTGACAGTAAAGACATTTATAATGTCTTTTGTTCTTTCTATTGATCAAATAATCCTGAAAAAGTCACAATTTCCACAAAAATATTAAGCAGCACAACTGTTTTCAACTGTTTCTTGAGCACCAAATATTAGAATGATTTGCGAAGGATCATGTGACTGAAGAATGGAGTAATGGCTGCTGAAAATTTGCAATCATAGCAATAACTTAACTTTTTCTCTATTCAAATATGTTTTAAAATGTATTTTAAACAGTTATTTTATTTTAAATAAATGCAGCCTTGGTGAGCATAAGAGACTAGTGTATTTCCGAGTACCCATGAGCAAAGATGAGTCTGGTTTCAGATCACGCAAGTTACCATTGAGATGAATGACAATGCTAACAGATCTCCGGTTATTATAGACCTCTTTGATGAGCTGAATGTTAAGAGTTGCTTGTTGCCTGTTGCTTGTGGAAGTTTTTAATAGCAACTAAAATTGTATCCTTACTGTGTATTTACATGAGTGACTCTTTTTATTGTATACATTTTGGAGTGTGTGGATACGAGTGAAAACATTAAAGCATTAGCTGTTTAAATACGGCGTGTGGAGTTATGTGCGTGTGAACACTGTGTGATTTGATGTGTATTTTGTAACCCTGCAGTCTCTCCTCTGGCTGTTCTTCCAGTTTCCGCTTGTCGGACAGAATGTGGGTCAGTGAGGCTGTGCTGGGTCTTGTGGAGGACAGTGCATAGGGTAATAACTGCGGTTCGCAGGCCCACTCCTGCACTCGCTGGTCTGCAACTAGGCTAGTGTCCGTGCCTCAGGCGGAAAAAGGCCATTAGATGAGTACGAGCAAGCAGGCTACTGAGATAATAGAGATGAAGTGCTCGGGGTTAGCTGGCGTCCATCTCCCATGATGCCCTGTTGTGTCTTCTCTTATGATGTCACAAAGGCTGTAATTACTCAGAGGGGAGATGGAGAGACTAGTCAACCAACTGCTGTTCAATGGTGAGTTTATGAGCCACTCTGTGAACTTATGATGACATGAATCAGAATAATGAGGTTGGGGAATCTACTTCCTGTCTTGAAAGGAATCGCAATGTTCCAGCCTACACAAAGTGCTGGGACACGTTGACTTTGTGTGTGTGCCTTTAAATGAGATGATAACAAGACTTTTGTCATGGGAGAACTCTGACTGCAAATAAACAACTGAATTCACAGACTTCTGGGCTGCTGTGTTGCCCTGTACACCCTGTTTCCCTTTAGACTTTAGTGCTAATTTGTGTGTTTTTGCTTTTTAGGTGCCCGTATTGGCGTATAATCCAGTATATTGAATTTTATCAGCCTGCAAGTGTGTTGTATGTATATCTGTTACTTCATCCCTCATCTTTCTCTGTTTGAGCACTATGCGTGATGAGGCAGGATACAGTCACCTTGGGTCTGCGTTTAGCATTCTGCCCCAACGTTGTGTACTCTGGTCTGGCTCCTGGCCCAACATTACCCACTTACATCAACGCTGCTGCATGGCACACAGGATTGACTATCAGTTGAGCCCTGATTGTATATTGATTCCCTGTCAGGATAGGTTTAAGCAGGGTTCCTATTTCTCTGTGTGTACGTACTGGTTCTGTTGACTAAGCTGTTAAGATTCAGGTAACACTTTCACTGTTAGAACTGAAATTATTTCAGTATCCTAACCAGATGCAACAGGTTTCCAGTGATTGACCTACAGTAATTTGTCTGTTCAGATATATGGAGCAGAATTTTTGACCAATGATTCCGCTGTGGGCAGGGCTACTGCTTTGCATTAGCTTAAAATTTGACATCAACTTACTTTTTAAATGTATTGCTGTACCAAACAAAAATATATATATATATATTTTTTTTTATATTTTCTTTTGTATTTTGCAGAGTTTTCACACAAATTGAATTTTCATCAGTCTCTGAAAAGACAGTTTGATACCATCCAAGTTTAAGAAATGAGCCTAGCCTCCACATAAATAAACACTACAGCATTTCAGAGTCAGTGTGAAGTTTATATTGCTGATTTGGTTATATTAAAATCTTTTTGTGATTTGTTTTTATGCCAATATTTGTGATTTTAATAAGCCCTCAGTCGGGCAGCAGTCAGGTGAGCTCTCCCCATATGAAATTTAAAAAGTTTGTGGATGCAGCTATAATGGAGGGAATATAATTACAGTATTGATTTTGCCATCATTGATTTTTATTTTTCGCTGCCGTTTTTGCTCCCCAACATTATTTTTGTGTGTTGTCTGGCCAGACAGCGACAACCTTAAGAAAAGCACTGCACTGAAACGGCTGTTACATGAAACAATACATTGAAACAAAACATTGAATTAATTTAATTTTATGGATGAAGAATGCAAATGGTTCAAGAGCTGACAAAGGTTGGCTAATTTAAGGTAAAATACAGGTTTGATTTGTTTAACATTTTTGGTCTTACTATTTTATGTTTGAATTTACTATTATTGTAAAATGTGAAAAATAGTAATAATAAAGAGAAATTTCCAGACCACATATTTACTTCTAGGAATTGAACCGACATTCCATTAAACCTGCAGATGTGTTAAAACATTCCTCTTTGTTTCCTTTTTTCCTTTTCTCCTTCCTGTTTTGCAAATTGTTGACAGTGTTCACACAGATGGCAGATGCATTTTGTCAGACCTTTAGACATTAGTCATGTGTGTCTGTTTGTGGGTCGCCTCATTCCTCTGCATGCGCATGTACGGTGTGTGTTGAACACACAAGTCCTGCTAAATCGACTTGATCACAGTGAGGAAACGGTGACTTGCAGTTCATTAAGAAAGTAATGAAGTCTTTTTACCCTGCAGTGAAGTAATACAAGCTCACAGCATTCATTTTCAGCTTGAAGCAGTGTTAGCAACTGATTTATATAAGGGATTTTAATTCTGTATTTTTAAACTGATATTGCAACACCTCTTTACCCAATTTTTTTAATATTTATATTTTCATTCATTTCGTATTCTGAAAACAATTGTACCATCTTCTTGTACACGTGCATGTCCACACAATTTTCCTTCTCGTTCCTCATGGCAGACTTTCTCCTATGACTCGCCTGAGCGTGAAACCGTCTGTCCTTGGACACCCCGGCACCCTCTAATGCACCCCAAGGTCCTATTGCCGGCCCTTATTCCCCCTGCAGACCCCCAGTACACTCACTCCCCCTTGCACCCACATATGTGAGGGAGGGTCGCAGGTCTGGACTCCTCAGCTCTTTCATTCCACAGATCGTTTAACATTTCATTACTGCAGCCGAGCGCAACCTCAGTGTCAAGATGACTTTGGTAACGTTCAAAACACATCTTTGTTCCAGCAGCATGTTGCAAGAAACATACCAGCTATGTTATTGCCAACATAAGATTGCCTTTACCCCCATTTTGGACTATCATTTTATTTTTATTTTTTTTATTTTTTTTTACAAATAATTAAAATCGAAATAATTTTAAGATATGCAGGAAGAAGCACTAAATTATATTTATTACAATTTGATTATTGCTATATTTTATTTTGTTATATCTTATCTCTTTCATTTCTGTCCATTAGTAAATCTTCCTGCATTTATTAGGAAAATTATTTTGATGCAGATGACCTGCTTCCACTTTAAAATCCAACAGTCTATTTAAAAACAATTTAACCCCTCTGGTTAGAACAGCCATTTATAATATTTGAAAATCCTGATCCAAAATATGTTTTATTATCTTCCTCCCTCTAGTGTGAAGAGGCCAGTGGGCATGGGGAGCATCCTGAATCGCATCGGGACCAAAAAGCAGAAGATGAGCACTTTGGAGAAGTCTAAGATGGACTGGGATGCCTTTAAAACAGAGGAGGGCATTGCAGATGAGCTGGCAATCCATAATCGAGGCAAAGAAGGGTATGTTTAAGCCTCATTAGTGACCCAGACAAACACATCATCTCATATTATCTCCCATTAGTGTCTCATACTAGCTTCTGAGATTTTCATCAGAGCTGAATAAATATCATTAAGTGTGTTAAGTGCTTAAAGCCACAACGTGCTGGCGTATAGTATTTCACTGCAGGTTTTATCATACATTACAATTCATTAATTATTCACTGAAGTTAACTGGACAGTGAAATGAATGTATTTGGGGTAAAACCATATGCTGCACATACATTTGATTAACATGCTGACCTTTGCGGTTGACTAGGGATGAGCATATAGAGAAATTTTGCCAAGTATGAAAAAGTTAGTATATCCTGTTCTGGACAAATTATAAGACGTTTCTTAAACAATCTGTTGTCTCTTGTTGATTTTCTGCATATGTGCTAGGACATGTGTAGGAGAGATGTGGGTGCTGAATATGTGGTCTGCTCACACACCTCTCATTGGTCGATTGGAATGAACACTATGAAGAGATATACAATAGAGTTCAAGTTTTTAATTAACATTTTTTTTCTAATCTAAAAAAGCTTTTTCCATTTACAAATGATATCTCAGCAATTTGGGTGAAAATTGAACAAAAAAAAATTACATGAATTTCAGAATGTCCTCTTTTGTTTTAAAGTCCCCTAGCAGTCAATCATTTTATCCCTTAAAACTAATCTTTGACAATCAAAATGACATTTAAATGCTTTTTCTTCATGCCTTAAAATAGCTTGAATGTAACTACACCCTTGCTTCATTTAGTATACGCCGATCAATGAATATGCAAATTAGTCCCCGCCTCCACTTAATCACACCGGCTCAGACTACTTGATCAACTTGGTCAACTGTAGTAAACGCTACACAATGGCAAGTGGAAATATAGACTTGGTCGGCATTACTGGGAACGCCCACAAAAACGTCATATCCGTGTATGCCGTGGGGGAAAACAAGCTATTGGAATGAACGCACATGGACCTATTTAGTCCCTTGATCTTTACTCTTTGTAATGATTACGATCGATTTTTGCTTGGTGCAATGCTGAAAAGTTGCTGTGTGGCGTTCTACACCTCTAATAAGTTAAAAAACCCTGATCTGAAGTTTTATACTGCCTAATAAACAGACGGAGCCGTTTGTCAATTCCGAAAGCCTGTGCAATACATCCATTACAATTAAACATTTGCACTACATGGTGCTGTTATTATTGTAAAGATGAAAAAATAAGACATTTCATTAATTGCAATGGCAAAAGTAAATACTATATATAACACTAAAACACTAATAAATGTCATACTTGTCTGCGTCAAAAAAGCAGTCAACTTATTGTTAAAGCAGTTTTTCACGATGAACGATTACATAGCGACAGAATGCTTGAGGTTACTGATGTACAAAACATTCAAAAGTCTTCTTTATTTCATTTTTGGAAGGACTGGGCTCATGTTTGTGCTTCAAGCTTATACACTGACATAGTCACATTACATGTACGACACTTAAATTACATTTTCTCGACAAAATGCATGCTGCTCCCCCAAATACACAACATAAGCCTACTCCATAAATCACCTGGTCTTTTGATGAAGACGGTTGCTATAAAAAAAGCGAATAAAAAAAAAAACCCTCCAAATTTCAAAACTGTCAACTCCAAATTTGCTTTGTAAAATGTAAAAAACTAGGAATTCATTCGTGCATGGCTGTACTAACAAGAAAAATTAATAAATAAACAAATAAAGCTACATGCATGCAAGACAACAGAAAACTGACGGATGACTAAACTTTATCTAAACCCGTATTCATTGATGCCAAACAGCTCATCATTTAACTGGATTTTAGGCTTTTGACAAATGTTTGTTAAACGTGGTACTGCGGTAAATTAACGTTTGACATTTAGACTCTGCACATTTCATGTTTCTATTCTACCCCAAACTTATATTACTATAATATACTTACTATATTCCCCCAAAAAAGTTTTTTGAACATTTTAAAACGTTAAAGGTATGTAATGCATACTTAAAATTCAGTAAGACTGAATAAATGTCTTCATCGAAAGATTTATGGGTGATTTATGAAGTAGGCATTTTGTGTAATATTTAGGAGAGCAGCATGCATTTTGACAAGGAAATAACACCTCTGGTCATTCCGTTGGAATCCGACGCAATATGGCTCAGTTTTTCTATGTATCTTGCTCTGTCGAGCGGCAGAAGTGATTCTACGTAGGCTATACTGTTAACACCATGCTTTTCCAGTGAAAGGATTGTTTTCCCCCATGCCACACCCCAGCTATGACACAACACAGACCAAGTCTATAGGTTTAATTCAGCCATATACGTTTTAACCAGAAACCAGATTCAGAAGAAGAGGAAGAGCGAATTATCAGAATGGTAATGCGTTTTAATATACATCACTCTGCAACGTCGGACACATAACCGTAATTGATATGATTAGCCTTTAGCTTGACAGAGTAACAGTTAACATACAGCTAATAATGTGTTGCTAATGTTACACAAACCATGTTCCCTATTTTCTATCTCAGAATCAGACAGCTGCCTTCTAAAAATCAGCATTCTTTGAACATCAAAGAAAGTCAGTGGAGAAAAGCTGCGCCTCGCACTTTGACGGGATTGGTTACATGTTTGTGACATTAGGAAACAGTGGTGGTTTCAAACTGGGCTTTTTAGACTGTTGTTGGTACACTGCAGTTTTAAGGAGAAAATACTCAGGAACGGTGTTGACTGATGAATTTGCACAACACCACATAGACATTAAACAACATTAAAAACCTGAATTTTACCACAGGGGGCTTTAATGATTCGAGCTGCACAAGTTTGTGTAAAACCTGATGATCATTTTATTTGTGATCTATTGTTTTAGTCATAGTTTTTTTTTTTTTTTTTCTTCACTAAATTTGTATTCATTTATTTTAGTCAGTTGTACTCTAACTAAAATGGCGTTTAGTTAATCTGGCAGTAAAGGGCTTCGGTTTACTGGTGTTCATTCACTCTTCAGCTTAAACTCAAGTTCAACATTACGTCAATATTATTGACTATGATTGGGTTATTTGAAACTCATATTCATTCTACATTATTCTTCTTCAAAATTAGTGAACTGTTAATATCTTGCACTTATATTTTCTCATCATATTTTCAACAACAGTATGTGTTAATCAAGAATATGCAATTGTCATAATTTTCTTTCTCATCTTCGATATTGTTGATAAAAACAAGAGCAAAGAACAAATGTGTTTGTCTGTAATTTTGAGATTAACACTGCCCTCCTGACTGGTCTAGGATCAGTATTCAGTACATCAGCAGAATGAATGGAGTGGGAGCTAAGCCAATAGCACTTCATTTAAGCTTGCTTATCTTGCCTGTGATGGCTATCTTGAGGAGAAGGAGGTGAGGAGTAGGATTTCAGCTTTACTCGAAAGCTGATGATGCAAAGCTGTATCAAAAAAGCTCATACAAACAAGGGTTAAAACGTTTAAACTAGCGTTTACAGGAAGTTAATGCAATTTTGGAATATTGGCTTCTCGCTTTTATTAGAGCAGCTTCATCATAGTTCCTGTTTGAGCTGGAATTGAAACAGGGTGTAGCTGAGTGGGGTTTAAAACCAGTAAATATGTAAAACCCATAAAATGTTTAATAGATTAAATCTTTCAATAATCAAATAAATACATTTATGATATTATTTGACTCTTTGTACAGACAGTCAGCTGTTCTTCCATTGAAGCTCAAAATAGGATCATTCTTAGATCATGCTGGAGAACATGATCATCAGGTTTGTAGAGTTCATGCAGCTCAAGTGCTGCTGCCGTTAAACCAAAAGAATGACTAACTACATACTAGAACATTTTGAAATTCATGATAATTTTGAATTCAACTTTTACCCAAATTCTTATGCAGAAAAAAAAAATCCCATTTTGAAAAATCCCATTTAAATATGAAAATGCTAATTAGAAGTTTTGTCACAAGTGGACTCTTTTTAACTCCACTGTATCTTCATAGAGTTTTGGCTTATCCCTAACCGACCAATCAGAAGTCTGCGAGCAGACACTTGCACTGGGAGGTCACATTCTCGCCCACATCTCTCCTACACAAGCACATATGCAGAAGACTAACAAGAAACACACAATTCTGAACACATGAACAGACCATTTTTCATTCCATCATAGTAATAAATAAAAGATTCCAGAGGAAAATCATTTTATAAATGTGGTTCTCACCCTCCCTTCCCTAATGTTAAGGATGGGGTTTCTGAGAGAGGATCATTTCAGTTTGATCCAAGAGACATGCCCCTTCATCGATCCCCTTAACACACCACGTTCATCTCAAATGAATAATTAATAAGTCAGCAGTGAAAAAGTTTACACCAGCTGTAATGGAGAGTAGGTACATATAGAGATGATTGAAGGGAACCGTACCCTGTATGGACCGTTTCTTTACATAGCAAGCTAATTTTTGCTCGTCCCCAGGGTTACTACCACAAGCCTAAATACATGGTCTTTTCTGGCAAATTACAACATTATGATACAAATTATTATGTTTAAGGGATTGAAAATAAAGTTCATAGATTAAGTATACTTACCCTGTCAGGGCCGACTGTAGTACCAGTAATCTAGAGATCAGTTTTTAGACTACAGAAGGCTTCGAAAATTAAACAAGACCATCACTGAGATCTACACACACACACAGTTTGTTTCTCTGCTCCATAGTCATAATTAGATTTCATTCATTGTGAGTTTTAGAAGGAAGTGAAATCTTTTGGCAGAATAAGAGCTTTTCATGAATGCATTTGTTTCTGGAGATGAGTAAATGCAAGGTCTCTTTTGGGTTTCATGCTCAAGATTATCTCAGTAGTGCATCAACTTTGTTGTTGTCTTGCTTTCCTCTGAGTTGTGAATACCCCTCTATTCTAACCCCGTCACCTTAGTTACCCATCCTACATTCCTCTGGGATAATGCTCCCAGATGCGTTTGGTGTAAAAACAAGTAGGGCGTTGAGGGAGGAGAGTTATTGCATCTTGTCCTGAGGGGATAATGATATACAATGACATCATTTAGGCATCCATTGGCCATTCTGCTTTACTAGAGATAAAGGGATGGTTCACCCAAAAACAAAAAAATTATTTACTTGTTTTCATGTTGTTACAAACCTGTATTACTTTTTCTTTTTTTCTGTGGAACACACAAAAGATATTTTGAAAAATGTTTTTTTGGTCGATACAATAAAAGTGAATTGGGTCAGTGTTCTGGACCCCATTGACTTTCATTATATGTGCCAAAACTGAAGAATTTGGGTTGAAACAAGTGATTACCCCAAAAATTTGTCATCAGCCACATTTCCATTACCCTTCAAATTGCGCAAATTGAAATTGTGAATTGAAAATACGCCCAATGGAAACGCGTAAATTTAGCTAAAAATCTCATATATCGCAAAAAGGTTTTTACACTTGAAATGAGGTGGTATTTCAGGCAATTCGAAAAAGGAATATTTTGCAAAACTGCAAAGACGCATTTACAGGTCACCTGGCGTACATAAAAGTCAAACATTCTTTAAAGATGGTGCGGTATGTTTGGACAGAAGACGAGACAGAGTTCTTTATTAAACTCATAAAAGACTAAATAATTACGGGAATGCTGGATTCTAAACAACAAAGAAATACCACAATTTATTAAGACCTCAAAGTCAGATAGGAGAAAGAAACACCCAGAAACACCTCATTCGTGGCCGCTCTCAAGTATAAGGGGCTTTCCTTGCCATTAATGCTTGGATAACACGCCAACTTCGATTAAAAAATAATGGCTAGTGCGGTGGCTGCTATTATTATTATTATTATTATTATTATTATTATTTTATTTATTTTTTACCAGCCTCAGTTGCCATGATTTTTGGAATGACTTATCGCGAGAGGAAAAAATTAAGTTTTAGTTGCATAACATTGGTTAATGGAAACGCTGTCATTTCGCAATAGTTTTTATCAACATTTAGAAAATATTGCAAAAGTTTTGCGCAAATCTAAAATGGAAATCCAGCTATTTAAACTATTCCTTTAAATCCCACTGCACACACAGCACTGATGCTCTGGCTTTCTTAAAAGGGCCTGATGCTCCTCTTCAATAATATATAGATGAAAAGAACTCCATCAGACAGTTGTAGGGAGTGGAACAGTTACTAAATTAAAAACCTGGCCTGGGGGTTTAAAAATAAAGTAGAAGAAATTATGGTCTGCCACTGTTTCCATATTTCTGTTTCTCTGAGAGGGATGTGGTTTAGGAGGAGAGCTGCTGAAGGGTGTGGAGGAGGCGCAGACTGAAAAAGAGCATAGTGTACAGGCTGCTAGGCCAAACTGTATGCCCAGAGGACTGCAAAGACTGATTTCAGTGTGAGACTGATGGTCGCAGATCTCTCTCTCTCTTTTTTTTTTTTTTTCACAAAATGTAGGACAACAAATGCACCCAGATCTGTCAGAGCTCACACAGTTGGTAAACCCAGGGTCTCGAGTCTCTGGAGGCTAATGGTTGGTTTGGCATCAGAGCTTCCAGAGGGATTGAGACACTGGGGAGAGTGACCCTCTGCTGGGATTTAGGGGAAGTGGAGCAGCCATGTGAAAGATTGTGCTCGTCAAACATTGCGGGCAGGAAGCACAATGTTTACGGAATTTAATTAGGTAAATCTAAAAGTAACAGCTTTTAAATGGGTCAAACCATGAAAAATAAACTGTTTCTTAATTCTAAAAAATATTTTGATGCAATTATTGAAAAAAAAGGTCTGGTTATGATGTTGTGATTACGAGGGCAAAAGCATATGAAATGAAACATGCATGAATCGTTCACAATAAGATCAACAGCATTTAGAAATAGGTAAAATTTAAATTCATGCCTACTTGAAAAAAATATAGCTCTGCCACTATATAGCTCAAACCAGATTGTGTTTTGAGTATGTGGGTGTTTGTTTGTGTTTCACAGAGATCCCATTAGGACAAGACATGGGCAATCAGTTTTTGCTCTCTGTCTTCTTTTCATCATTGGTAGGAGCGTGATATGATGTCTAATAAAATGTTCAGTCTCTACTCCGTAGCATCACATGGCTGCTCCAAGGGTTTTCCTAGTGTGCACACTGCTTAACAATTCATTTAGACTTCACGTAAAGATATGTGTAGGAGATGCCCTTCTCTGCTGATCATCAGCCAACCCCCTGAACATGAACCCAGACTATTATGAGGAAAACTACAAAACCAAATTATGTCAGCCTGAAAGGGCTGTTTTATTTTCTTTGTCCTCAACACCTGCTTTTACCTTGAGTACCAGCGAGTCTTGTAATGATAATAAACAGGGAGGCTGAGTACAAGCACGTATAACCTCTGACATCTAATGGATACAGGTTCAGTAAAGCCGCTATTTTTCTGTCAGAGACAAATTTTGGCCTTTGATTGTTTTGAACTTGCCTTTATGGCATTGGCTGAATGACTTCCTTTCTTCTGTGGAACACAAAATAAGATATAAAAAAAAAAATGTTTGTGGTGTTTTTATTTTTTATTTTTATTTTTTTTATTGCTTCACTTGTAATGTACAGCACTTTGGAGTTATTATGTAGCCTGTAAAATGCTCTATAAATAAATAAATACAGTACAATACATTACATTACAAAAGCTGAACTGGGTATGCCAGGTAAGGAAGACATCCAAAATGTTCTGTGGTTCTTCACAGTTGCAAACCACAGGAAGTAGCATTGTGAAGCGAGCATGCCTAAAAAAGAAAGAAATATGTGTGTGAAATCACTTTACCACCTGAGTGCCTTAAAAAAAGCTGACATTTACCAACACCCCCCCTGTCCCCACTCACTGTTGTTGTGCTTCGTTCCAAGACACAATGGGAAAGATGATATTCAAAGTAGGCTATGCAGTCATTGAACTCACACAGACACAAGAAACAGAGCAAGACCCAGTGTTTGTGTCATTGTCATTCATGCCAAGTGCTTGTTTGCATGCTTTATTTTTCTTCACCATTATCTCAGCGTCCTCACTGTCTCTGCTCTCTGCTGCATGTGTCTGTAGGTACGTGGAGCGAAAGAACTTCCTAGAGAGAGTAGACCAGCGGCAGTTTGAGCTGGAGAAGAGCGTGCGTCTGAACAACATGAAACGGTGACAAGAGGAGAGAGCAGACACATTCACTGATCACAACACAGACTGTCCCAGATTCACGTACACCCTGCATACACTCTCGGTTTTCATTGTCATATAGGAGGAATTTTCTTCAGATCTCTGTCCTGTAACAGCCCTCCAAAAACCGGTCTGCCTTCACAATCAAATTTTTGTTCCTAGACAGCACCCACACCATATTTTTCTTCTTCCACAATTCCTTATATTGCATGTGTTCTTCAACATAAGAGAAACCGCTCAAGATGCGTCTTCTCAAGGACTTATTTCCTCAGAAACCCCATTTTACAATCCACTGAAGTACATAAGTCACACCTAACCATTCAGTGAGAGTGACATTAATGGGGAAGAAAACCTCATCAAGATCCTCAGATAGGGGTTTTCAGCTTGCACTGAATTATTTTGCATAATTCATATCTTAGTTCCAACGGTGAGGCTTTTTGTAATATAAACGGCCAATGTTACATCCTATAGTGATGGTGTCTACCCACAAGCATTCAGGTGCGTTGTTCATTTATTTGATGATTAAATGGAAGGGTGCATTTCCATTTAAATGCACCCCCCATGTATACTTACTAATGTCTTGAATTTATTTTGCTAAGAGTGGTTGTATGGTAATTACCCTGCCGTCATTTTAATCGTGTTTCACTGTTTGACAGAAATAAATCATGTCATTGGGTTTGGACACTTTCTTTTTGAACCGTGTCTTGCTGTTAATTATTTTGACCTACTAATTAATGACTCCACCTCCTCTCAAAGGGTTGGCTTTTCTTTTCCCCATCCTTATTTGCCAGCTTATGCCCCCCTTGATGCCCTACACTCCACCCCCAACACTGTCTGGACTGCTTTTTTTAACAAAAAATACTATCTAGGAAAGGGATCAGCAGGGTTTAAGTCACGCATCTCTGAATCACTAGTCAGTCGAGCATGAATCCTTCCCCTTTTCAAAACTGTAATGATATGCAAGATCTTTTAATACTGTTTTGCAACAATTAATCTTTTAATACTGTTTTGCCATAAATGGGACAACAACAATTTTCAAATAAATCCTGTTTTTTTTTTGTTTTTTTTTACCGTATCCTGATAACAAATATGATGGTTTCCACAAAAATATTAAGCAGCACAACTGTTTTCAACATTGATAATAAGAAATGTTTCTTAAGCAATTCTAAAAAATAAAGCAGCATATTAGAATGATTTCTGAAGGATCATGTGACACTGAAGACTGGAGTAATGACTGCTGAAAAAAATCAGCTTTACATTTTAAAATATATTAAAATAGAAAACAGTTATTTTAAATTGTAATAATATTTCACAATTTCACTGTTTTTACTAGGGGTGTAACAATATATCGCAATACAAAACTGCAACAATATGTATCGTGGATAGTGACAATCTGTATTGTGTATGGTTCACCCAAAATGAAAATTACAAAAAAAATCAAGTTTTAGAGTCAGTACTACATTAAACTACTATATATAATGTATAATACTGCAATGGGGGAATATTTGTGGGCCCTGATAATGCCAAATGTTGTATGTTACCAGTAAAAAACATTATTTTAAATATATCTAGTCCGTGACAGTGCAAGCATATTCATCTAAAATAATTCTGTATTTTCAGCTTCAGAATCATTCATATCAATCATACTGGTATCACCAGTTGAGCCCTTTAATCACATTAATTGTTAACCTTTTACCATATGTCTTGGAGTATCGCAATAATATTATATTGTGAGTTCAGTATCGTGATATGTATTGAACCGTGACGTGTATTCTTACACCCCTAGTTTTTACTGTATTTTTGATCAAATAAACCTTGGTGAGCATTTTTAAAAACAAAAACAATTGTACAGACCCAAACTTTTGAACAGTAGTGTAAATTGAGAGGAGTATTAGTAGTGTCATTTTAATGACCTCAACAATTATTGCTTTGTAAGTATGTATATTTCAGACTAATTTGCAGTACTGTGTGTTTCTGTGTGTTTTTTTCCCCCTTAAAAACCATGTTGGGTCTTTTGATAGCATGGGCGGTAACTTCATCATTTCACTTGAAGATAATGGTCTTGTTTACATAATTCAATCGTCCCTCTCCCTGTGCGTAGGCCTGTATGAGCACAAAGTTTGTTTACTGCTATTTCCTGCTGCTCCACAACCATTTAGAAGGATGTTCAGTATGTTCCACACATCTATCCAGATTTCTATAATGGCTGACCCCCACAGCAGTCCCCTGCCTCACTGCTGCATTGCTTATTTCCCAAATGGAGATGAGTAGCTGTGCTGTGCTCTGATGTTGCCCTGTGCAGACATCAGACTCTGCAGGTGGGAATTTGAATGATACTGGCATAATTCCCTCACTTAATCAATGTTCTCAAAGCTGAGCACTGTGGGCTTTTGTGTTTTACACCAATAAACACCTACATGGGCGTACAGAAACAATTAGATCACAGTGCACATGTTATCTGTAGACACTCAAAGGGGACACTTATACATTTAAAAGAGCTGTATGTAAGAATTGTATCATGTATTGACCACTTTATTATTGCCAATGTGTGAACAGCTTGTAACAAAACTTAAAAAACGAGGTTTTCGAGATTTTGAATCACGTTCTGTGACAGTCTCTTGTACGTTACGCATGCTGTACACGATAATAAGTTGCTGGCTGCAGTTCACTTAATGACCACAGGTGTCGCTAATAACAAGGGTTCTTGAATTCTACATAAACCCCTTTTAAAGGAACAGTTCATCCCAAAAATTAAAATTCTGTCATTATTTACTCACCCTTAACTTCTTTTCAACCTTGTATCAATTTATTTCTTCTGTGAAACACAAAAGGTGAATTTTTTTTAAATGTCCTGGCCACTCTTTCAAAAACATGCACGAGGACAGGGGCTGCATTTCTGCAAATGCTCTAACACAGGGTCCCTTAAATCCATTCATAGAGGGCTACTGTCCTGCAGAGTTTAGCTCAAACCCTGACCAAACTTACCTACTTGTGATTTTCTGCAGGCAGCGCTTGAGCACAAAGGTACCTCACAAACTGATTTCGGACAGACTTCTGAGGCAGTGTAACAGTTTAATGTTCTACAGCAAAATAGAGCAAGCTTTAGTGAGAAATAAACAAAAATGTAAAGTCCCCCTGTAGTCAATAATTTTATCCCTTAAAAGTCATCTTTGATCACCAAAGTGACATATTTAAAAGTTTTTTCCTGTAAAAATGTTTTCCTGCCTTAAAAGTGAGGTAAGTGGTATTTCAAAACTGCTTTAGAAAAGTGTCTCGGGGCCGAGTACCAAAAAAAATGTATAGCCAATCAGCAGTAAGGGGCGTGTCTACTAATGATGGGGAGAAGAGAGCGCTCAGTGCACGTCATTATTCAAAAGACACGACACAGGACTGACATTAGCCGAGCGACGACAGAAAGAGAGATGGCAGATAAAAAACACGTGGAAAATGTCTGTGGAACAAAAGAAGGCTTACGATCAGGCAAGAAGTAGGACCCGTGTAAATATCGGATCAGCTTTCCAGCGCTGGAGAGAACTCAAGGAGTGAAGGCCGAGGTTGCTTTATTTCTTCTTGATAGGTGAGTAACATTGATTTTGTTTTGTTTTACAGAACTAATTATATGCTGGCTTTTGCTTGAATATGCTTATGTGTCATGTTTGCTTGCTTGTCCATTTGCGATCGTATTGTCGTTCACTTCAGCTATGATAATTACCCATGAATTTCTACACTGTATAAGCGTCTAAACCTCCTCACTGTCTGTTTCAAGTGTCAGCTCCCAAAGTGTGTCCGAAAAGTAAGATAATATACTCCTAATATATGTTTGTTTCCTTTGGTTACTCTTTTCGTGATCGATATAACCCTCTAATCTTGTCATAATTGTAATATGTTTGTTAGTTGGACTGTCCTGCTCGTGCTATCAAGTTGTTCATGAGAACTGTGTTTTTGTTTTTGGGATGTAAGGGATTACTTTTTCACTGAACTTTTGACCTGGATTACCATAGTAACACACATTGCTTACACTTATTGATGACATCATACCCTCGGGCGGCTGGCACAGCAGATTCCGCCATAGTCATTGCCTGGGTTACGTATGTGTGGGGCGGAGCTATCAAAATAGGGGCGTGTTTGTTTTGGTGATTTGAAATCAACATCGGTTACCAGAAAGCACTTACCCACCTTTAAAATAGCTTGAATGTAACTCTACACCCTTGCTTCATTTACTATACACAGATCCATGAATATGCATATTACCCCCGCCCCCACTCACTCCAGCTCAGAGACCCACTCTGTCAACTTTTACTCAAGTTACTATAGTAAACGCTGCACAAAGGTATCTTTACAACATTGGACACATAACGGTATTTATTATGATTAGCCTTTTACTTGACTACGTTATCAAACCGCTAATAATGTGTTGCTAATGTTACATACAACCATGTTCCTGTTCACCATCTCAGTCTGCCTTCAGTATCAGTCAGTATCCTTAGAAACACTTTGAACATCATAGAACGTCAGTGGAGAAAGACATATAGTTCATCATAACATCATAATATACATCATATACATACTTCACCTGCTATATTGCTAAAAGTACCCGATTTTTCATATCAACAGAGAAATATACCGGGATAACCTGGCTTCTCTTGAGACTCCCCTGCTTTGCAGAAGTTAATGATATGCTAAAGCCCACCCACATGTTGACGTGATTGGAGGTATTTTGTGACGTAAGAAACACCAGCGATTTCAAAATGTATTTTTGACACGGTCTTCGGTTCACTTAAGTTTTAAGGAGAAAAAACTCAACAATGGTGTTGACTTGAATTTGCATGTTTTGTCTGAAAGCTGATTAAAAACGCCACATGACATATAAACAAAATTTAAAACTTGATTTTCACCACAGGGTTTAATTACTACAATAGTAATTTCTTGCTATAAATGACATCAGATGCATGCATACATACAAACTGACCAGCATCTTTCACCAACGCCATATTTCTTTTTCTATATCTCAAATTTCACCAAATAGAACGCATAGGATTGTGGGATATCAAAGGCTACGAGGCATACATCTATGCTGCCTTCAAAAATCAATCAGGAGAAGGTATCTCAGGAGACAGGAAGTGAAGCTAACATTGTATTCGGACGTGCCTTGATGCCTACCTTGGAATGCATCCTCTGAAGGCAGCCCTAGTGATCCTGAAGACCTTGATTAGCTTGCTCAGGTGAGTTTGATCAGGGTTGGAGCTAAACTTTGCAGGGCATCCAGGGCAAGATTTGAGGAGCCCTGCTCTGACACAAAAACAACATACATTTTTATTTATTAATGAAACGTGCCCATAGTTTGTGCTCCATGAGAAAAGCAGTGATTCATGCACAATCATTCTTTTGAGTCAGATCTTTTCAATGAATCCGGTTCACAAAACCTGAAAGATTTGTTCACAAATTGGACAGATTTTCAATCTGTTCCAAGTTCAAGTCACTGACTCCGTGATTAACAGCTCACTAGAGAGGAACGTTATCAATGAATTATGACATAAATTACAGTCTGTTCCTCACACAATGCTATTGTATAGTCTTCAGAGGATTTGTAATGTATACAAGATGAATAAAAATACATTTCATATTTTTATGATGCTTTTGTGTCCTTTTTGAAGCTTGAAAGCCCCTGGATTAGACCAACCTGGGGGTATGATAATTTAATTTTCATTTTTGGATGAACTAATCCTTTAAACACTCTTTCCATGTGTATATAAACACACTCTAGGCATAGTGGGAGAGGTAACCACGCTCATTTTTATTCATGTCGCCCCCCTCCCACTCAAAGTCAATTGTAAGTGTATGGTGTTGAGGAGTGGAGCCTGTCATCCTCATCTTTATTCAAATGCACCTGTCCTCTCCTGATTTCTTGATTTTACTTTCTCTCTTGGGTCTGAACACTGCTGTTAGCTCCTAAATAATGCCTTCATCCCTCTTTCTCTTCACTTTTGTCATTTTCCCACTGCTTTCATCTTGCATTACACTTAGACATGTTGATGACACAAGTCTGATTTTCCTTTTGCAATTGTCTGCCATTATCATTAACTTTGAATTCCACTTCACACGACGTCTGTATTTCAGTACTTGCATTTCACCTCTCTCTTTCATCTTATCTACCTTCACTTCTTGAGTACATTTCTTGAGTGATTTCACACTACTAAAAATTTTGATTTATTAGCATTATTTAGATAGAATGCAAGCAGACCAAAATGGATGCAATCAAATGAACCCACAGATCCAATGCTGTTAAAGAGGTGTAGACCCTTCTATATAAAAAGATCTTTATGGAGCTACAGGGCCTTAGGTGTCCATTCGGAATTCCTGTAGCGTATATATATAGCACAAACTTTACCTCCAGGCATGTGTATCTGTCTGTCACCAAGTGCATGACTTCAAACAGGGGCAGAAACCTTAAAAATAGACTGCACTGTTGAGAGGACAATTATAAACAATCACTGTGATGAGAACCTAAAATAACAGCTGGCTAAAATGTTCCAAATGCCTCTTACCTCTAGGTCACCAGAGTTAAGAGGCACTTTAAAACACTGCTGGGTATTGGGTATACACTCCCTGTGTGTAAGCTACAATAAAATGCTTTCCACCCTTGTTTGATCATGAATGATCATGCCCTTTAAACATTCTTGTTTTTTTTCTTCTCCAATTCATCAATAAGGGCTAGGCCTAGATGGAATATGCTGTCTTTTGGCGGCATTTTCAGCAGAAAAATGTGGAATGGATTTAAATGTGTTAAAAAGAGACTACCACATTATCAAATTACACAAAATATTTAATAAATGAGCAGAAGGTAGTGGATGTATAAGTTGGTGAATGAGGGGCGTTCCAAATCTGCAAGTTCTGCCCATGCAGACTCTGTAAGGAGACATGGCTAATATCCAATTGCAGACCTTTTTTTTCTCTGTCTTTGCAGCAAACTCAGCCTTGTAACAGTGGACTGGTTTGGCAGCCCACCAAAAAGATTTCCTGCTGAAGGTCTTCTTTCCTGTATTTTATCCCTCTCAACATTGGCTGATGTTGGCAGATGAAGGGAGGGAGTGTCATGACACCAATTTAACAGACATTTGAAGATAAGAAGAGGACCTTTGACTTCCTTCACGCAGCTGCTCTGTATAATTAAAAGCCCTTCACAGTGCTCATGGAATAGCTGTCAGTGAGAACGTTGGGAATGATACTGTTTATAAACTGATTGTCTGCCACAACACATATTTCTATCTGCCAAATAACGCACAGTTTTTTTTCCTTAAAGGGAATTTCATTGTAGATGAGAACGTTTTTTGAAGACATGCTTAATCTTTGTTAGTAACCCCACCCCTAACATCACACAGCATCAGCTAATTTGAAAGGCCAAACATTTTGTTGGCATCAGCATCTTTTGGCCAATCTGCATTATTAATGGTTTTTCTTGTAAAGTCAAATGCTAGAATGTTTGCAGCCGGTTTCATCATGTTAATGGGTAATTGCTACTTTTATAGGCATAACTGAAAATAGACTTTCACTATCTATTTTTGTTGTCAGAGATCTCTGTAGTCATTCTCATTTCTGCAGATATGGTAGTTTTTCCAAGCATATGTTCAGCAAATACTTCAGGATGGATTTGTTGCTGATAGTGTGAATATGGATTTCAGAACATTTCAGATGTTTTCCAAAGATTGTTACCACATTTTTGTTCAAAAATGAAGGGATGTTCTCAGTAATAGTGATTTGAGTGACAACGCATGCATTGTCAATAGCTAAAGTCACGAAATCAAAATTAACAATTATTAGATATTTTTATGGAATGCAGTTTTTATTATAAACGATTTATCTGTGCACATTATTATTATTTAATTAATGTGCCCTCATAATCAAAATAACTTCCCTTCCCACTTGCAGTGACATCTCTTTTCTTTTTTGATGACATGTCCACCTTTGGGCATTAGTAAGTCAGCATGAAAAGGAAGTCGCAATAGTCTTTTCTTCCCTATTGTGGTGCATATACAAGTGAAACGGCTTCTCTAGCAAAATAAAATATAGGGCGGGAGTTGATTTGGCATCGGGAATTGATTGGATATTGTGGTTTGCTGTTACTTATCGCATGTGAGTGACAGGTTGCCCAGCCCTCGCGCCAGTAAACACGTCATCAGAAAAGAGAAGAGATGTCACTGTAAAAGGGAGGGGAAGCTAATTTGATTAAAGATTATGAGGGCACGTGGTTAAAAAATAATAATAATGATATAGTGTATACACTGATAAATCATCTAGTCTAATAAAAGCTGCAATATTCCATTAAAAAATAAGAAGAGTCAATTCACCCTTCGCCAGGAGTTTGATTGACAGGCGTTCTGACCAATCATAATGCTGAATTCGCCATTTTGTCCGACAAACAAACCACAGGCGAGTTAGTAGGATAACGTCGGTGGACTTGAACTTGAAAAATGGTGTGTATTGGCATATTTCAGTGTTGAAACAATTTACCTTATGATTTTCATTCATGTTTATTCATTTTATGCTAACTACTAGGAAGAGATGATCAGGTCATGTGCCGCTTGAACTGATCGGCGCTACAGTAAACTGTCAAGTCACATTAAAGAGCTACAGAACGTATTTATTGTTTGAATTTCTTTAAAAAACAACAATATTTGAAAGCTGAGACATTGTTTCATACCGAAAATGTTTCATTGTCAGCACGTTGTCAGTTTATTTTTGCATCTGTGTGAGAATATGTGTGGTGTGAGAGCACCATTGTCGGACGTAGCAACAGTAACTAAGGGGAGCGGGTCTTTGCAAAGGGTCAATTTTGATTTCATGGTAACGTTAAGTTTGAACATATTTCTACTATTTAACTGAATTATGTAAATGGTAATTAATGTATACTTGCAAGTATTCATTTGTATAGGACTATGCACAAAGTATTTTTGTAAGCCACAAAAAAAAATTCCAGCGAGAGAAGGGACAGTAAAGCAGTGTGAATATCAATAAACGGGTCAAAACAAGGGCATAAATACATCGAATGTAAATACACGCTACGTTCACAGCGAATAATATAAACTGTGTTTATCCACAGCGAGGTAACGGACACTATCCCTTTAAACAGAACTTGATGATTCCATCATAGGGAGAGAGAGCGCGAGAGAGAGCGCGAGCTGTGCTATGAAGTGTCAGTGTGCACTACCGCAATACAGGCAAACCAAAGACAGGTCATTCCTTACTGTGCGGAAAAAAGCGAGTGAAGAAGAGAAGCGTTTTAATTTAAACAACCATTTTACTATCTAGCCCAGCAGCATTTCTCTGGAGAGGAGGGCTGAAACTGCGCAGCGCTGCTCGTGCGAGGTGGAGCGGAGAGACATCTGAAACATTCACTGTAAACTTCTCACCCCATCGAGACGCGGACTGCACCCTTACTACAGACAACATGGAATAGAAGGTACTCCGAGAGAATCCCAACAACACAAATTGATGTTTTCTGCTGAAAAAACGTTAGAGGGGAAGACACTGATCCGTTAAATTCAGCATCAAGCTCTGTAGTGGATTGAAAGAAGGAGCTCAAGATGTCTGTACCGGTAAGTTCTTCGATATTACCTCTAATCTGATTAATCGCGATGTGGAAAAGTTACTGAACTGCTTGATAGGAACTTAAATGCAATCTATTGGACGCACAGATGTTGGTCTGAAAGAATATGCAGCTTGCTCTGGGTATATTGCTGTGGTGATGCACACTGTGGTCATTTGCTACAAAGCAGCTGTTCAGGACGGTAGTGGAGCTGAATTTTTCTCTCGTGTATTTTCACGCAAGACAATACACGAGCAGTGTGTCCAAACCTGAGTGAGCTGTCTACCTAAACGCGTTTGGGCGTCGTAGGCGCGTTCCGATGATGCCCGAAATGGTGCGCGTGCCAATGATGCCCAAAAATGCCGTCTATATAGGCAGCGCAAGGTTTTGACACACAACCTCGGAGTCCATGAGCTGTGCAAAAATAAGCGCACAAATAGGATGCAGAATTTCCTCACGACAGTACATACTTCACGTTTCTATTCAGGTAATTTTTTGTCCGTTTTCTTGGAGAGAAAACATATGCTTTGTTTTTAGTAGCCTATTTGAATCAGAATTTATGACATTGTCAAGAATACCTAAACAAACAAACATTTTTTTTATAACATAATTTTTTATAATAATTTTTGAAAAAGTGTCCTATCTCTTTATGAGTGACTTGTATGTAAATAACCAGTCATGACCTTTCACCTTTGGCCTTTCAGCTTGTTGCAGCTTTAATTATTTTTCTAAATAATAATTGAATCAAATTTGACATTTTCTAAGATTTGGCCATGTTTTCTATGACACAATGCAAAAGTAATGTATTACCTCTTAAAACATTGCAGCCCTTTTTCAAAACACCTATAGTAATTATAGTAATGATTTACTATAATTTGACCAGATTTTAATACCATTTAATACCATAATTTGACTGTTCCATATTGACTCTTCCTGTCACAATTGAGATTTATTTGTGAAATATGCATTGTGTTACTTGTGTTAACCTGTGGTGCAAGAATTGATAAATAAATAATAATAATACTCTGCATATTCACAATTAAATATGGTTGACCCTGAGGCAAGATCTGTTTTTGCACCATGGACCTGCTTCTTCCAAAAGAGGCCCAGCTCAGAGCTCTCCATCGAGTCTCAACCTGTGAGAACTGTGTTCCGCCTCCCTGCTGCTTTTGGCATCTCATTTCGACATACTGCTACAAGATTTAACGTTTGCCCTCATGGCTGAAGTTAAGTGGAAGAAGTCAGTGGATTGCTAATAAAGAGCTGTGGAGGATGCGCAGCCCTGCAAAACATCATTGCCAATCCCTGTGGGAGGAATGAGGTTAATTTGCATGTCTTGGCAGCTTACCTATATATTTTCCCACTGCTGTTTTTAGGAGAACTGGCATCTTGATGATGTTATGAATAAATAATAAAATCACTTATGGTCTTTGCACCCGAGTGAGGAACTAGTCTCTTGCTCAGTTTAACTCTTTAACGCTCAATGGCATTTCGAAAGAATTGCGTTTGTTCAGATTCAGCACCGCATGAGTACTGCTGATGTCCCATGCCATTTTCAACAAACAGAAGCCAGATTGCTGTTTTTGCCCCGGGGTGATCGAGCTTGATCACAGCAGCTGTTCTACCACAAAGACGAGAATACGCTTTGCTTTTCTTGTGGCTCGTTTTCCACGCAACCGGTGTGATTTAGTTTACCTGAGACCAACAGATGTCACAGAGAAGTGAAAAACAAACGAGTGTAATGGCTTAAAGCACTTTAATGTAGTGTTTACTCAGTAAGATGAAAACCTGAATCGGTTTATTAGAGCTGGGTATCAATACAAACTTTCCGATTGTTTCAGATTACGATTCTATCCTGATTTATTTGGGCATATTCCAGTTAATAATGTTTTTTTATTTTTATATGAAAGTAATTACATATGAGAACCTTATAACTGGGTATATTACACAAATATTAATATTTGCTCAAACTATGCAGTTAATTTTCCATATATATAACATATAATAATCAACACAACCAAAATCTGATCTGTGTATAATTGAGTAAACCTTAAATTGCATTTCTTGTGTAAAACTGTTATTGTAGCATTATGCAAAATGAATATATAATTATAAATTCTGGCTCAGCATCTTAATAGAGAAACATTTTTTGTTTGCTTGCCATTATTTTGCAGTACACCAGCTTTTTAATTCAGATGACAAACACAGGTAAAGCATGACTTATTATTTTTACCCAGCCCTGTTATTTATGCTGTCATATCCATCTGTCAGAAAGCCTAATGAGTTGAAAAACTTAGTATTATTTATTATTATGAATTAGTATTATTAATATACTATTATAGTTTTATTGATATTTTGAATTAGCCTTTATTTTTACATGTGCTTTTAAATTTGTTTTTAATTATTTAATTAATATAGCTGTATTTAAGTTTTAGTTATTTAGTTATTTATTTCAGTTAGTTGTTAAATTCAAAGTTTTTCATCTTATATTTATATTTTAGGTTACACTTTATTTGGTAACACTTTATTTTACAGTGTCCTTGTTACATATGTTACATATACTTACCATAGTAATAACAGTAAATTATGCATAATTACATGCAACTAACCCTCAACCAAACCCTAATCCTACCCTAACCCTATAGTAAGTACGTTGTTAATTAATATTACTCAGTACTTAAATATATAAATACACTGTAACAATAACACCTTAAAATAAAGTGTAACCCTTTATTTTAATGTGACGTAGTTACATTGTACTTAAATAAGTACTGATACTATTAATTAACTACATGTACTTACTATAGAGTTATGGTTAGGGTTAGTTACTTGTAATTATGCATAATTCTACTGTTATTACTATAGTAAGTACATGTAGTACCGTGTAACTACGTCATGTTAAAATAGTGTTACCATATTTTATTTTAACTTTATTTCAGTTACCGAAAAAAATTTTTGTTAAAAATGTGAAGACACTGTACCACTGACCCTTTACCAACATGTGTCCAGACACATCTAAATGCATATTGAATTCTGCAAGCGTGTATAGATGCATACATACTTCCTTTAATACATAAATTCATAAGTTCGAGTTCTACACATGCTCAGCGTCATACATATTGATGAGTATTAATGTTTGGCTGTTAACGTCATTTGCCTCGGCTTTAGATCTTTATCCCGTTCCCTGGACGGCTCCCAGAATGCGCACACTACGACTGCAAGCCTGTGCTCATTCCCCCCTGCCGTCCCGCAGAGTTCTGCCGCGAGAGGTTAAATGCGACGGCAGCAGGGAACGAGCTTGCTAGATCACTCTCAGACGCCTGACATTTGGTGCTTGTCATAGATGATACTCCACATACATATTAATAATGTTGGCTTAGGTGAGCTGTCGCATTTCAATCAACCAATAAAGACCTTTTGCTATTTGTATGCGTTGCCCTGGCAACTAGAGGCCACCAGCCTTCCACATATGAGTTTCATTGGCAGCGTAACTCATAGTAAACATTGTATAATGCTACACATGCCATGCATGGACAAGCACGACTCCAAAGGCAAATTGCGACAAGCGCTTGTGAATGCATCTATGAATTCCTCTCTGAAATCACACTATTCATGCTTGTCCTTGCATAGTGTCTCCTCTCATAGAGATTCTTGCCTACATGCAGTCACACATCAGCGGCCCCTGCTTTGCCACTCCCGGCAGGCATCTTTATCCGTTTTTAGTGATTAAGGACGACCATTTTTTCTCAAGTACACATACACACACATACACTCTTATACCAGACACATCTTAATCCAGAAGCCAGCTGACACGCTCATTAGTTTATTGACGTCAACGCAGGAGAAAAATGTGAATTCTAGAAGCAGCTGCAGGTGAACACATGATGAATATGAATAAATATTAACGTTTATGTCACCTCAGGATTCTTTTGACAAACAGCTCTTCATATTCATCTGATTTAAATACCATACGCATCAGTATGCAGTATATGTGTAGAGTGTGAATATTCCTCATTCTCGTTTATGTCTTGGTACATTGCGCAAGTTTTTGTATAAGAATACAAATGAAGGGAAAATCTATCTATCTATCTATCTATCTATCTATCTATCTATCTATCTATCTATCTATCTATCTATCTATCTATCTATCTATCTATCTATCTATCATCTATCTATCTTTATTGTTTTTCCATCCATTCATACATCCATTCATCCATGTTGGTTCTTCACTCTTAAAAATAAATCTATGGTTCCATGAGGAACCTTTAACATCCATGGAACCTTTCCATTCCATAAAAGGTTATTTGTAGTGAGAAAAGGTTTTTTAGATGTTTAAAATATTATTCAAAAAATTGTTCTATTTAGAACTGTTTACTGAAAGATTTTTGGGGGAACCTAAAATGGTTCTCCTATGGCATTGTTGCAAAAAATTTTTTTGAAACTTTGATTGTTTCTGTCTATCGTTTGTTTTATTTAACTAGTTCATTGTATCTTTCTATTCTTCTTTCTATCGTTCTGTTATCGTATCGATCTATTGTTATATCGTTCTCTCTGTCTGTAAGGCCTGTAAACCTTTAAACCTTTGCTTTTCTGGTTATAAATTACAGCTATGCATGTATTTGCAATTAATTATAATTCATTTTCATTCTACTTCTTCAATTCTCCATCTTATTTGCTAAATATTTGCTTTTATATCATATTACACAGAGTATAGAGAGTCTCTTTCTGATATAGTGCAAGAAAATAATGCAGCGTGTGGAATTTGTGGTTTTAGTGATAATGTGCAAGTCTACAGACAAGTCTACAAACAAACAGATCTCTCCGAAAAGATACTCTCTGACTAGTTTGTCTGAATATAGCTTCACATACTCCCAGCCTCTTCGTCCTCACCAAATGCTTTTCATCCTTTTTTTCTTCTTCATCTGTTCCTCATAGACCTTCATCTTTTGTCACTCTAAAGGTTTATACGGCTTCTTTTTGTATTTAATTTTAGTTTCCTTGCTTTTAACAGTGTGTGTGTGTGTATGCTTGCTTGCTTTTGTGTTGCAGAGCTCTTTTGCTGTTATATTTACAGCAGCGGGGGACATACTCAGTGTGAAATCCAAGTAGGCCCCTTATGATTTCAAAAGCCGGTGTCGTTTTACTCACCCTGGCGTTGACTGTCCTGCAGACGACCGCTCTCAGCTGGTTGGGAGGACACATGCCGGTCCTCACGGGACCTAAAAGAGTCACTGTAAACATGTCTCCTCTAAACAAGTCACAACTTCCCCCTCTTGACCCCAGGGTGTTTAAAGTGTAACATCTTGTTTTCTGTGCATCAGATGGACAGGACCCTCTCCAGAGTTCTGTTTAAGCTGCTGTTTAAGCCGTGTGCATGTGTGTCTACGTGGCTTGGCTGTGCTGAGTTGCTAATGAAACGCAGGGCTTTTTCACCATATGATGATTTGAACTCGGTATAACCCGCTCTTTTGTTCCACTGCCCTGTAAATCTCTTCCGTCAGCATTAGAAGGGGGAGGAGGGGAGAACATGGGTGTGTGTGCGTCTGTGGATGGAGATTATGTTGGGTGTGTATGTGTAAAATTTGCATGCCTCGTGTTCATGTTTTGTGTTGAGTGATTGTGTTTGTAGACGAAGAGAGAGATGGTTTGTTTTGCAGCTCGATGGACGCTGGATCCTGATGTGGATCCTCATTATAGTGCAGCTGTGAAAGTGAAAGGGAGATAGAAAGACCGAACGAGCGTAGTTGTGTGCATGCGTCTCTGTTTTTGCCACTGCCTGTGCCAAATCGTCCCGTCGCCATCGTCGTAAATCTGCTGGCTGATGTGCGAGGTGGTCATATTAATGGAGCATCATCAATCACACCAGGCTGTCTGAGATTAGACTGTATGTGCTGGATGGGATGGGGGAGGGAGCTCTAGCTACAAGTGAACTGACAGAAACATCTGCTTAGACTAGTCCAGGTCAGCTAAGACCAGTCCAGATGAACTCAGTCCAGCAGTCCAGTCCAGTTGACCTAAATCCATTATAGTCCAGTTTAGCATGACCCGGTCCAGTTTATCTCAGCTAAGTCCAACTCAGTCCAGTTTAGCTAAACCCAGTCAGGTTCAGTTTAGTATGCCCCTCTAGTTTGGTTCCAGTTTAGCTAAGAAAAGTCCAGTTGTACTCCGCTAAGCCCAGCCCAGTCCAGTCTAGTTTAACTAAATCCAGTCAGGTTCAGTTTAACATGCAGAGTTCAGTCCAGATTAGCTAAGGCCAGTCCAGTTGTACTCAGTAGGCTCATCCTAGCCCAGTCCAGTTTAGCTATAACCAGTTCAGTTGTACTCAGCTAAGCCAAGCCCAGTCCAGTCCAGCTAAACCCAGTCAGGTTCAGTTTAGCATGCAGAGTTCAGTCCAGATTAGCTATAACCAACTCAGTTGTACTCAGCTAAGCCCAGCCCAGTCTAGTCCAGTTTAGCTAAACTCAGTCAGGTTCAGTTTAGCATGCAGAGTTCAGTCCAGATTAGCTATAACCAGTTCAGTTGTACTCAGTTGGCCTATCCTAGCCCAGTCCAGTTTAGCTATAACCAGTTCAGTTGTACTCAGCTAAGCCCAGCCCAGTTCAGTCCAGTTTTAGCTAAAGTCAGTCCATTTGCAGATTGACCAGCCTCTGAAATGCTGCTTGTAGCTTGGCAGTGATGAATGATTAAGTGAAAGGGCCAGGTGAACAGCAGGAGCCAGGGAAAGGGGGATGGAAGAAAAAGAGACACAGATGAGACTAAAACTGGGAGAGTCAAGAAAACCAGAAAATTATATGAAAGTTATAAGCAGAAAAACAAAATAGCAACGAAAGAGAAGCAGGGTGGCAGTGAAGGACAACATGAAGAAAACATGAGGAAGGAAAGATACCACAAGAGGCCTGGGAAAAGAATGTAAACGCAGAGGAAATAGTAAACGCAGAGGGAGAGAAAAAGGAAATTTTGAGGTAGAGAAGGATGAATATAGAAGATGCTTTATGTTGACTACAGGAAGACCATCCATTTGTATATTCTGAGCCCACCATCCCATCAATGTTTGACAAGCTTGACTAAACCTGTTTCCCAAATGTGTGTTTCTCTGTTGATAAGAATTAGGGATTATTTTTATTTGACCCGTCCAATGATATTTTTTGTGTTATTTATACCATTACACTATTTATTAATAGTTTTATAAACACACTAGCAACACTGGTCCTGTCCTAAACCTCTCCGCAGGGCATGAGCATGACATCATCAGCGTCCGCCTGTGTTTTAATGAACCTCCCTGCCTGGATCCTCATTAAGGAAGTGTGAGTGTAGAGCACCTCAATCACATCCTCTCAGCAGTGTGTGTGTGTGTGTGTGTGTGTCCGTATGTGTGTATGTGAAATATCATATTGTATATGCACTTGGGAACTCTCAATGCTAATGAGCGTGCTTGAGTGAGTGTGTGGTGCTGGCATGCGAGTGTATGCCTCTTATTTGATGTGCCTAAGCCACACTGCTGCAGCATGAAGAGGCTGTAATCTTTAGTTGAAGTCCCGCTAATCCATGTGAAGGTTACTGCTGTGGTGCATGTTGCATTCCCTAAATTAAAGCAACAGTGTACAGGATGTATGCTTTGGAATGCAGCAACTCAATTTCATAATTGATGGATCAGGCAGATTAATCAACTTCGCAACGTATTAACTACATTCCAGGTTTCTATATCCGACCTTTGGGACAATTCGGGGTCATTTAGTGGCATGCAACGTATGGTGTATGCTAACACTCTTGAAGCTATTATAATAAGGATCCCTTGGATAAACAGCTAGCGTAATGCATAATTAATGTAATTTATTTCACTCTGGTGCTGTAATAGATTAGGTATGCCCTCTTTGATTCAGCTTGACCTCCACCATCACCTTTGCATGGTCTTCCTGGAGGAAGCGTCTCATTGGAAGTCGCAGCGGATATGTTCTTGCTCCTGTTGACCTTTTCGATGATGGGAACTTGTGCGGTGTGATTGGGGATTTAGGGAGCTAGAGCACGAGACCGAAAGGTGAGAGAGAGAGGAGGTGATGGGAGAGCGAGACAAAATGAGAGACAGTTTTGAAGTGGGTGACTCCATTTCACACAGCTGCTATAATGTGACCTTTCTGCAGACTGTTGTCCCTCTCCTTCATCAATGCAGTGCGTCGGATTTAAGTTGCATCAGCAGCAGCATGGTGCTAACCTAATGTTGCATCTCCCATTTTTCCGCTAGATGGGCGACCTTTAAGCCGCTTGTTGCCTTTTTAATGCCAAAGATAGTGAGCCATGGCTGCAGATGGATAACAAAGGGACGTTGCACATTATTACTGCAGCTTTACGGTAAAAAAAAAGTCATTTGTGGGCAACAAAGAAGCTTGATGTGAAAGAAAATTGATTTTGAAGATTGGCTTTCGATCTCTCGTAGGAATTTGCAGATCTTGGTTTCGTAGAGTGGCCGGTGACAGCTGGGATCCTGCTTTTGTGCCACTGTTTGGAGATTATCATTGGTTCCTTAATCACAGTCCCATTGCAACTCACATACATTGCCAAACACAGCATATTTATATTTACTCCCTCTCTGATTTGAAAGACAATGTATGCATGTTTCCACCTTTATGATCAACAATCTGACATCTATGGAAACCCACTTCTGCCTCAGAGTAAAGAAATAGCATCTGCAACTATATCATACAATTTCACCTTCATTGCATCTTTAACACCCACAACGATTCGGCTGTGTCTAATAAACTTTTGACTAGTACGATTACAGCGAACATTCAAATCTGCGTTGGCGCTGCAACTGACTCTAAGAGAGCAGTTGTCATTTAAGGTATGAAACGGCTTCACAAACAGTCTTTTCAACCACACAGACACAGTATCATTATTTATGTTGATTAAAATTAGAGAAATTGAGAGAATTGTGATCTCTATTTAAAAAAAAAAGTTGTGACTCTCAATTTATCCAGAATCGTGCAGCTCTAGTTGTCAGATTATATCTCGCAATGCTTTGTTTCTCGTTATTGTGGCTATATCTCCAAATGTGACTTTATTTTGCAGCATGACTTCATTCCTTGTAGTTGCTTTTTGTATTTTGGGTCTTTATTTCTCGTAATTGTGACCATTTTTCATAGTTGTGGGATATCTTTTTATCTCTCAATTGTCAATTTATACCTTTGCAATGCTATTTTGTTTAATTGCAACTTTTTCTCTCAAAATGTGACTCAATTTATCATTTGCAATGTGACAGATCTCACAGTTGCTATTTCATAATTGCGACTTTAATTCCCGCAATTGTGACTATTTATCATAGTTGCGTTTTTATCTCACAGTTACTGTAGCTGCTTTATTTTTTACTCTAAGATGGAAAGGGGCTTCTATAGGTATCCATTTCTTGATTGTGTACATACAATTATGTGTTAAATGTGCTGAAGTTTTTCTTCCTTTATAAGGTCCTTGTGTGTATGTGTTATTGTGTTAGTCTCAGGAGGGAGTAGCTATTACACAGTTTATGTGCTATAGGAATGCTGTACTTCCTGTACTCAGAGTGCTATATAAGAATCCCAGCATGATCTCCGGATCGCTTCCAGACAACCACTGCAAAGTCATCAGTTATCATTAATGAACCACAGCCGGCTTTTATAGATATACCTGCTGGACATTCATATTCTCACTGCCTAGTTCTTCTCTCAAAGGTTTATACAAACTTTTATACTTCATCTAATGCATCTTTATTAGAGTTGCTCATGTGTGCTGATGTGAGACTGGTTTGGGTCCAAAGGTATATTTCAGTTCTAAGATACAGTAAGTATCTTAGATGGAGGTGTTTGGTGTAGTGGTCATTTTTCAAATGACGGTCTCTTAGGTCTGCGATTATATTGCACTGAGCCGATTGTATTAGTCTCTAAGGTGATAAGTAGCATGTTGACTACATAGATGTGCATCAGTACATGTGGCCAGTAGATCTTGCTATCCACTCAAGCAGGAAAATTATGTGTTTCAGGTAGAGGCAGCGTTTATCAAGGTCTTTAATTTACGTAGCAGGTGGAGGCCCCGTGTTCTTCCCTGTGGCTCATGGATCATTTCTACACTTGGCAACAAATGAAGGTAACCAATGTGGCTGATTGCAGAACACAAAAAAAGCCCTTGTTCCTCATGACATGAAAGGTTTGCCATCTGGGCCCCCTACCTGCATTTATCCTGGTGTCTGAATTTAGCTACATGGCTAAGGGACTCCTAGTGTTCCTGGAGGTCTGCTCTAGATCAGACCAGAAAGTCTGGAAAACGTATTGTCTGTTGGTCACATTTTAAGCATAAAATCTTTTTGAACTTGGGTTGGTCAGACTGATATGCATTAAGAAGACTCAGATGAATAATAATGTGAGTATATGGGACTGTTGATGGACAGATGAACCAATCTACAGTGTTCAGAGTCTGAGGAAAAGCTTCTGTTCTTGTCCTGTGCCCCTTTGCCCTGTTGGCTGGGCAGGTAATCTGTTCAACTGCCATATGATTTAGGTTTGAACTGGGAGGGCAAGCAATTTACTGCTCATTCACAGACCGTTCCCCAGCTTATGAGAAAAAAAGAGGGGGGTGAGTTTGAGGAAGATGAAGAGGAAAAGAATGGATTAGATAGAAATGGAGAGTAAAAGATAGAGGATGAGATGAGAAACATAGAAAGAGGATGAGATGAGAAACATTAAGAGAGAGCGGGTAGGAGAAATATGAAGCGAAACGGAGGGATTGTGAGGAAGAAGAGAGTCGAGCAATATGTGAGACAGTGGGATCTGTTTGTATGAGCTGGTATGATGGTTGTACCAGGTGTAAGATGGGTGTTCCAAGATTCCCACTGTTTTTCCAGTATTCCTTTTCATACTCTTTTGAGTGGATAAACAGCCTTTGAGTTATCAGCTGTCTATTATTGTGCATAATTTCTTTGACATTTCCTCTAAAACATACTGCAAAAAGTATCTATTGAACATTTGTAAAGTGTTAGCGTAATGTTGTGTGTAGGTTCTGGGCCTGAATTTTGTTGGAAAGCTATTTTGCAGACTTTTGGACCACCACACTGGAATGCAGGCTTCCTTTCCTCTCTTTCTCACTTTTACTCTCTCCCCCAATTCTTTTCTTTTCCAGACTGTGTCCAGGAGCTTTGGGCCTGGAAACTCCCAGAAGCCAAAGTGAGTCTGGGCTAGACTGCTGTCATGTCAACAGCCACTGTGCTGCTAATATACACAGGCACCTTGGCACTCGATCATTTCATCGTCCAGAAGAGCTCCTAATGCCACAGGCTTCACTCCAGCGCTCAGGATAGCTGTTGTGTCATAGAACAGTTTCCGGTGTGTGTCACATATCAGCTTCCCAAGGCACAATCCCAGTTTTGGTCTACTGATTTTTCTTTCTCTTTGTATTATTTTTAGTATTTGAGTAGTACAGAGCATCTTATAGCTTACTATGATAGTATCTTGTCGGAGATAACATGAATTGTAAAGGATAATATGAAAATCGCAGCATTAGTACTAGCAGGCAACACGTTAAAAGATAGTAATCTGGAAAATATTTACTCCAAGAAAGATGTTTACAGTAATTGGGCTGTGGGCATTTTTTGAAAGCCTTGTCAGAGTGCAGAAAAAAAGAGGCTTGCTTCAGCTATGGCCTTGGTAGATGTCCAGAGATAAACAGATAGGCAGAAAGAATAGATGAGGTCGACAACACACAGCTTGCATTCTTGCATTTAAAAACAGCTAGAAAAGTTGACATGCTTAAAAAAATGGATTGCAAAGGAAGAGCTACCTGAGTCCAGCTTTCATAACTATACAGTTAGTTATGAAAGCAGTTATGAAAGCTGTTTTTGGTTATTGTTTACCTTAGATGGCTGTATATCTGTGCCTCCTGGCTTATTCTCCTATACTACCATAAAGCTTCATAACACAAGATCATCCCACTTCAGCATTTGGTTTCAGTGATGCTGGATAAGGACACCGGCTATTCTGTTATTATTTGTACCTTTATGAATGCACTGCAGAAGGTATTGCTCTGAAATTGGTTAGATACAGCAGCCCACTACGCTCACATGTGATGCCCCCGTAGAGCAGTGTTGTTTCCACGCGGTGGGATGTCTTAAAGGATTGTCCTCAGGAAGGAAAGAGGCATTGAGTGAAAACTAAATGAGCATTCCTCATTCTTTCACAGAGTATATATCCTCCCTATGCCTCTTTTTATGATGGATTTAACTTGTGGCTTTACACTAAATATAATTAGCCAACAAATGAACCATTAATTAATTACCTTCACCTTGACTCACTAATGAGTTAGATTTCATTAAATACACTAGAGCCAGGGTTCTCATTAACATAATCGCCAGTCTTTCGTGTCACATGATCCTTCAGATATAAATTATAATATTCTGATTTAGTACTCAGTTATGGTTCTTATTATTATCAATGTTGAAAACAGTTTTTGCGGAAATCATGTTACCTTGTCATCTTTTTCAGGATTTTTTTTTTTTTTCGAAAATTCAAAAGAAAGCTTTTATTTGAAATATGTAGCATTAAAACTGTCTTACCTGATATTGTTGATCAATTTAATATGTCCTTTCTAAATAAAGGTACTTAGTTACTTACCTCAAACTTTTAAATGGTAGTGTATCACGGTTTGCTCAAAAATATGAAGCACAACTGCTTTCAACATTGATAATAATAAGAAAATGTTTATTGAGCACCAAATCAGCATATTAGAATGATTTTTGAAGGATCATGTGACTCTGAAGACTGGAGTAATGATGCTGAAAATTCAGCTTTGCCATCACAGGAATAAATTAAAATTTTAAATATATTACATTAGAAGAAAACAGTTATTTTAAATTGTAATAATATTTCACAATATTGCTGTTTTTACTGTATTCTATACAAATAAATGCAGCTCACAATATGCGTAGCTCACATGCAAAAAATGTGTGTGTGTGTGTATGTATAGGCGATATATAGGCTATGTATTAAAGCATGGTGGGACTGAATAGATCAAAGTCTCCATAAAATAGTACTATTTAAAACGTACTGTACTTTAATAGCTCTCAGTTTCGCTACTCTTTCATTACCTTTATCATTGATCTTGTGAGAAAGAGAGGTCACGGTCAGAGGTTTTGTGCAGCTGACCAGTCCTTTTCTCCTCTGTTTAGCCAGCAGTCCCTCTCACCAGCTGAATACGGCCTTTGAACTATGTTTGCTGACTGACCGGTGTGTGTTCTAATGTCTGTTTGATGGCAGATTGATGGTGTGTGTTAGGATGTGCTTTACGTCTGACTGATGTGTTTGTCAGTGAAGGTGCTAAGGCTGTCACACACACACATACATCCGTTTGCCGTTGACACACTGATGGATCTGGTGGTGGCACCAGCTGGGAAGAGGTATTGTTCTGGTCTCCTCCGTGTTTCCTCTTCCAGCTCGCTGAGCTGGCCGTTTTACACTCTGTCATGTGTGTGTATGTGATGAAATAAATGGGTTGTAAATATTTATTGACGATGGATGTGGCGAGAGCTCTGAAACGCTGTCTGTGCGCTACAAAACTGTCATCACTCTTGATAGTCTCTCGATTGTACCAAGATCCCAAGTGGATCTTTGAAAAAACGCTTTTTGATTGAACAAGAAAGAATCTTGGGAATCGGCTATATATATATATATATATATAATATTTTACTATATAATAATATCTAATATTTTATACATGTATACTATTACATAAAATGGTTATATTATTATATACTGTAAGTATATACAAATTCTGATACAAGATATCAATGCAGCTGAAATAGCTATATTGTGATATATTAAATTACCGTGATTATAAAATTATCCGATTTATGATTTTGATAATTTGATATGCGTTTTGCTCAGATCAGCCGTTTCTCTGATCATACAACCGTGGCATGATATCATTATTGATCACGTTTTCTCATTTATCCAGTTAAATCATGAGCTGAGCTTCACTTTGGATCTGAGCTTTGTGGTTGGCTCATAGAACTTTCTCCCATCATATGGCTCCCTATCAGGATTTTATCTCCTGTTCTCAAGGAGGGAGTCAGACAAACCTTAGACAGTCTTGCAGAAGTTCGATTATCTAGGACGGAGCCCACAGGGAAATCTTCCTCCGCTGGATTACTGCTCAGAGGTCATTCATTGCTCATATGTGGACAAAGCAGAAAACAGCAGTGCAGAACAAACACAAACACAAACACTGGTCTTCCCTGAGATAAAATAAAACAGAATAGATGTGGGGAATGACACTTGAATCTACTGTGAATATACTTATTATTAAGGTTATTAAGGTAACCATGTGATTGAATCTTAGGGTGTGTTCACACTTAGCATGTTTGGTTTGATTGCTCTGTTAGTGCTGTTCATTTGAATAAGTGTGAACGCTGCATCTGAACACTGGTGCACACTAAACAAGATGAACGCAACACGGACCAAAGACATGTAAACAAACCAAAAATATTTAGGTTGGGTGTTAAAAATGACGTTATGAACGCTAAGCGGACCAGGACTAAATGTTTTTGTAAATGTTCGAGCTGCGCTAAGTGTGAACACACCCTTAATGACCCCAAACTTTTGAACAGTATTGCATATATAATGCTGTGTAAAAGTATTTTGTTTTACGACAGTTATTTATATGTGTTGGTTTAGAGTGCCACTTAGAAATAAAAAGTTTGGCTGTCCAAACACTCCTTTTGCAAATATTATAATAATCGAGTGAGGTTTTTATATGAACAAGGAGTCCTAAAACAGATGGTATGGTCCACACAGAGATCTGATGTCACCGTTATCGAGTCAGTCATTACATGAAGGGTCAAAAGCAATTGAGACAGCCTAAATTCAGAAGAACTGTGGTAACTTCTCCAAAGCCACTTTTCCACCATTGGGCCGAACGGTAAGGAGCAGTTCCGGTTATATTTCCACTTAAGTAATCGGCACAGGATGATTATAGACTGTTCTTGTCCTGGATTGACTTTTGTATTGGTCAGACTAGAGGAGAATCGTTGGTGCTGTGTGAGCTGCCTGCAGCAGTCTTAAGAACAAGACATGATGATGTGAGTTTTCTTATCATCATCATCATCTCGCCATCTCTCAGCCATCCTGCACTGGGAATGCTCACTCAACTCTGTGTTGGATTAGGAAATGGACAATTCTTTTGTCCTGACTGGCTGCTGAACAGACTGAACTTGTGTGTATATCTGAGATACTGTTTATGTGTATGTGTTGTTTAGTTATGCATGTGTTTGTGTGCTCAGACGAGGGATTGTTAAGGGAGTTTTGCTGGAATGCTAATCACATGCTCACTAATGGACACAGGGAGAAGAGTAGGCAATGTTGACTGCAGAACCGCTAGATAAACAAATGCAGTGAGTGAAAGAGAGGCCTCCTAATGTGCAGTGCCTAATTCAACGTCTGAAAATACTTGATAAGAATACAACCATAATTAGAGGGATTTTCCTGTTATTGACAACATGTGACAAGCTGTCGATTACCACAAGAAATTATTTTAACTCATCCCAAAGTTTGTACAAACAACCAATAATCTTGTTTTCAGTGAAATCTATAATACGATGTTTGAGCTCTAGAATAAATGTTATTGTGCTGTTTTAAAAGAATAGCATAAAAGAAAGAATATAATTTTTTCCTATTATGGAAGTCAATGGGTGCCGTCAACTCTGGTTACCAACATTCTTTAAAATATCTTTTTTTGTGTTCAACTCATACAGGTTTGGAAAAACATGAGGGTTACTAAATGATTTTTCGTAAACTATCGCTTTAAGTTTTAAAAACCTGAAATACTTGCCCCATAGATATCCCCATTAAGTATGTTTCAAAAAGTGTCACAACAAAAAAATGTTTTTGTTTGTTTTTATAAAGTCATATTTTCTCTGGCGATCATGGGAAGATGCTGTCAATAAAGCTTAAAACTTGAAAGCATTTAATCCAGAATATTCCTTTATTACTCAGTGACTCACAACTTTATTATATTAGATATTTAACTGCTGTAAGTGATGCATGATGCCTGTTTTAGTCATCAGACTTGTCTTGTCAGTATTTTTGGTTTGCAAGTATGCATATTCACTTGGCATGAAATGTTTCAGTGGTCTGCGCTCATAAATCAGAGCTGTTTTTATTTTCAAAGATATGATGAACTGTTCTTTCTGAGTGTTGGCTGACTCCATTCTCCAGCTCCTTGAGTCTTGAATACCCATCATTCTCAGACCGAAGGGATGTTGTTCTGATGCCCCCAGTAGCAATCCATTAGAGCCTGCCTAATGGAGAAACTTCAGGAGTAGATTCCTACATATGGGGAAGTTGTGTGCTTGTGTTTGTGCGTGCACAATTCACACTGCCCTCACTTAACCCTCTAAATCCATTATCCAAATAAAGGTCATTTTGGTGTGAAGTTGTCTCATGTGCCATGACATGTTTTCCATGCTCCGCCCACTCTCAAGCCTCTAAGCCAAAGGAAAAAATTGTCCGCATTAATACATACTGATGCATCAAATGGAATAAACGGTTTGAGCGGTGACGTTTCCATGTGGCCAGATATAGTTTGAACAGTTCTTTCTTCCATTCTGTCTTGACAGCAATGAGACGGAGTTAGCTGCATGTGTGAAAGAGCTTTGATTGGGTTTCATCTATGATGGTCGCACCATCCAGACATTATTTCTCCTTGAGTGAACTTGGGAATAAAGGGGCGGGGGGGGGGGGGGGGGCTCTCCTGCACTTTGCTGTCAGTGGAGCATGTCTGCATATAGATTTGAGATTAAATGGTGAAGCATACCTGATCTTAAAAAGTATTTTTAGACACTTATTCCACACTTAAATTGTATGAATGTCTTTGCATTATCTAACAAAATATGAAACCAAATACCATTTATTTTAAAGATGATTTAGCATCATTTGTTGGCATCATTTGTAATGCATTTACATTTTTGTCTAAATACATTTTGGGGCTACTATATCAGTGGTATTATGTGTTTATTATGGTAATATAGTATTATTTATATACTATTTTAGTATGTATTAGTATTTTGAATGAGGCTTGAATATTTTTTTGGTAACACTTTAGTTTAGGGTCCAATTCTCGCTATTAACTATTTGCTTATTAGCATATATGTTACTAGGGTATTGGTTGTTTATTACTTATAAAGCACATAATAATGCCTTATTCTGCATGACCATATTCTACATCCCCAATCCCTAAACTTAACAACTACCTTACTAACTATTGATAAACAGTAATTAGTTTATTGAGGCAAAAGTCATAGTTAGTAGTTAGTTAATAGTGAGAATTGGACCCTAAACTAAAGTGTGACCATTTTTTTATTTTATTTTTCATTTTAATTTGAGTTTTTTGTAATTTTGCAATGTGCCATTGCGTCATTTTTATTAGTTTTTGTTTTGTTAAAATATTTCTACTTGGCTTAAATTTTTTTCAGTTTCAGTAATTTTCGTATTATTTTATTTCAGTTAGTTGCCATGGTATAATTTAAAATTATTTAATTATTAAGTTTTTATTTTTATTTTACAATTGTATTCAAATATTTGTGTTTTATTTCTTCAGTTTTATTTCACTTAACAGATATAATTTTTATCAGATTTTTATCAGTTTTAGTTATTAGGTTAGTTATTAATTTAGTTTTAACTTATTGTTGCTCAAACCGACCTCTTACCCTTTTTTTCTCTTGTCCACTTGAGTGTTCTCATCTGTCCATCACACCAGCAAAATCAAGTTGTTTTTCAGTGGATGAGTGGTCTGCTCTGGGGTATAAGGCATGCTACTCAGAGCAAAAAACACTTGCACATTCGTACCCCAAATAAACGTTCACAGCTTCATTGGTTTACATATTTAAATTATTTGTGCACATTTATTTATGATCTGTTTACATTGTATATTCTCTTTAACTACAAATCTTTAAGGTAACCTGAAAACACTAGAGATAAATGGCAGATATTATGCTGTTCTATGCTAAAGATTACATTTAACAGTACTATTAAATTATTAGTGTTTTTAAATATTAACTTTAAATGAGCGTTAGATCTCGGCAAAAGTAATCTAATTGTTAATTCAGATGAAATTAGCATGCACCAAAAAATACAATACTGGCTGATATCGATAACCAATATTGAACCAATAGATTGTGCATCCCTAATATTTCTCTGCCATGACATTTAAAAGAAGGCCGTTTATGCTCTGCATGAAATCAAGTTTTAGGCCTTAAGCACTATAAAACTAGAACAGCCCTGGCTAAAAATGTCTTGATACACAGTGAGCGTGTGCTGAACAGTAAGGGCTGACACTCGCAGCGAGCCAACAGGTCAGGACAAGCAGACTATCAAAGAAAATGTTGCCTTAGGCGGTGAATTCCTGAAGTTACGGTTGTTCTTCTCTAGTTTTTGTCAGTATAGGGTAGGTGGTTGGACAGTATGAATGGGAGCGTGTTTATGTATGTGTGAGATGAAACAGGAACATGAAGCCTGTCGAGGGAGCACTGGACAGGAAATTCTGATGTACTTACAGACATCTTTCATTGCCAGCTGCATTTGCAAAATCATTAGGGGCTTTTGCACCAGTTAGTTATAGGAACTTAGTTATAGGAACTAGCCACCAGGGTGGTTCCCAGAGAACTAGATGTTTTCCTGGTTGCATTCACACCACCAGTAGGAATTCTGAAGGGATGTAAGCCATGCTTGTTTTTGTGACTTTTATTTTGATGGCGCTGAGAACGCCAGAGCCTGATCACAGAGCGCTCCCATTCTCCCTTTTCATTAGTTTACGATCTGTTTAACAGTCCTGTCTAATGCGTTATATTAGACGTATTTATACAAAGAAAGTAAACAGTATATGAAAAAGTATTAGCGTTTGCCGTGTGGTTGATATCCAATGTCAAAATGTAATGTTTCGCTTGGTCTAGGGATGTCACGATACCAAAATTCCAGTAGTCGGTACCAATACCATAAAAATGGTACGGTTCTCGGTACCAATTTCGGTACCACAGCAAAATGTTTTTTATTTTATTTAACTATTTGAAAAAAATATTAAATTCAATTCAATGAGTTTATTATTTATGATGATGATCATTATAAGTAAATAATACATATAAACATTTAAAGGCTACATGCTGTTTAAAAGTAAACATTGTTAATAAAAAAAGATCAAGTGAAAAATAAGCAACCCTCTAGGCACATCTAATAATAATAATAATTATTATTATTATTAGTAGTAGTATTATTAGTATTATTATTAGCTAGCTAAATCTACTGTACAATACTAGCGGAATATATTTCTTATAACTTTTATTTTGACGGGTTGTCATGAAGGCCTTTGAGTATCTGTGTTCATGATATGACGATAGTTTTCTGAAATGAAATGATAAATGCTCATGATGAAGATGGAGATGAAGTTCATGTGTTAATGTCCTGATATAGTGACACGGCAGAGGCTAAAAAGACAGCGAGTGTCACGCATGTGCGTGTGTGTGTGCGCACGTGCGGTGCAAATGAAACCGCATGCCTGCGCCATTAATTCATACAGAGACGCAGAACATGCAGGATTTAAGTAGTATTTTGCAGTTTAAATTTACAGACACTAGTATATATTCGGCTACAGTCTGGAGCCCTGCGCTTAGATAAACACGGAAGCAACTGAATGCAGCTGTGGGTACCGAATATACTCTGTACTACCGGTACTACAGAAATGCTGGTATCATCACATTTTTTAAATTGCAGTACCGACTTGGTACCGAAGTACCGGTACTTGTGACATCCCTAGCTTGGTCAATAGATTTTCTCCTTAGCGCAAAGGTCGAGAGGTCCATCTATCACTGTTTTCTATGTTTGTAGAGTTAGTTCTTGGAGTAAATATATATGCTATAATCTGTGTGTACACGGCTTTTTCAAAAATAGCAGGTGATGGTGCTTTGCGTGCGTTCAGCCAACCAGCATACACTTACGTCACTGGTAGTTCATATTGTGTTGGGTTAGACTCTACTCTGAAGTAGGAGCTAAATTAGTTCCCCCAAAAGGCATTCCTAGAACTAAAATTTTTCCCAGTTCCTGCGGTGTGAACACGGCAAAAAGTTGGCACTTCCGCTATTAGTTCTAGGAACTATGAAAAGGTTCCTTCAGTGTGAAAGCCCCAATTGTGTATGTCCATCTGCAGCAGGTATGCTTGTGTAAATAGGCTTGTGCACGTTTTAGGGATGTGCAAAATTACATATTCTATTTGTCGAATTGCCTGAACAACTACTTTACTAATCCGTCTTAAAGAGTTCTGTCATAATTTAATCACCCTCATGTCATTCCAACCCTGTTTGACTTATTTTCCAAAATTCCAAAAATTCATGGACATGTGATGAAAAACATTACTGATTTTCCAGCACTAAAAAGCATTAACACATTCTTGCTGAAGAATTTCAAACTTAATCTATGCTAGCCAACATTATCTTGGTGACACATCAGATTTTGACAAATCAAAATCATAATTTGCAACAACACTGTTGAACCAAATGTTTAAGTTTGCAAGACGTAAAAATGGATGAACAAGATCAATGAATGTAAGACTTTCAGTGGCAACCAGCAAAAGCCCTAAAGGGCATTTGGCAGTGGACAGTAGTAGGTGTTAGTGTATGTTGTGTGTGTTTGCCTCCATCTGCAAGTCTAATTATGTCACATAGAAGCAGAGAAGTGTGGACAAATGAAAATACACAGAAAAAATTCTGTCCTACAATGCCTAGATTAAGCGATACGTCATTGTGTGTAATTGATGCTTTTATTCACTGTCGGGGAGTGTGGAGTTCAGCCTCAAAGCGTGACATGATTGGCCGATAGGAGTCTAGATGGGGTACTTTCGTAGGTGAGTGGAATCCTAATGAAATCGTATCCCTCGAGTCTCCGTTTGTGTTTCCATAGTTGCTGACTCGGAAGTTTTGCAACCACGGATTTGACATGTTACAGGTATTGCATCGAAAAAGTGTTTGGCGGGTTGAGAAAAGGATTTGCACGCAATAAGCCGCTGCTAGCATGCGATGGGAGCCGTGTCCGACTATTTGTTTTGCGTCCAAGAGCTGATTGAAACAAGGATACAAGCAGCTGGTGGCATAATACCAGATTCGAAGAAAATGAACTGCTTGTTGAGGTTTGTGTTTGGGATCATGGGAAGGATTTTAATCCCTCTGTTTGAGTGCATCCCTCTCTCTCTCTCTCTCTCGTCCATCAGTGAAGTGTCCACAGCCATTTGAAGTGATGGATGGAGGGTTGGTCTCTCTTTAAGCTGACTGGAGGTGACCTTCAAATTGCCGTTGGTCTCACACCCTCAGGAGTAGCCCACCCCCCTCCCTCACTCTCACACGCTCTCTCTCTCAGTTCAGTTCAATTTAGTTCAATTTAAATGAGCTTTATTGGCATGACAAATTGTACATTGTATTGCCAAAGCATTTATATGAGCAGGAAAAATAAAAATGAACAAAGCAGAACAGATTGTATGATGAACAAGTGTAGAAAAATAGAACAAAAAGTACAGTGTATGTACTATGAGTGGTGTGTGTGTTTGCATATGTGTGTGCACGTGTGTGTACAAGAGTTTGTGTGAGTTCATGTGTGTGTGTGAGTGTGTGTGTGTCATGTCTGTTTGTGTGTGAGTATGTGGACATATCACTGTTTGGTCGACTCTTCCCTCTTTTTGTGTTAGGCATTGATGTACCTTGCCGCTAGTGAAATACAGTCTCTTTTTTCACCAAGTAAATATTGAGCTTGTGCATGATTCTCCAGCTTTTAAAAGTTAGGGCAAGAAGTGTTTTCGTATTTCATTATAGTTAGGGTAGATGGTTAAGAAGCGTAGCTTTGTTTCTATTACTCCTTGGCTACAGTACAGGCATAACCTGCTCTCTATGGGCAGCCAGCTCTGTTTGTATCTGCCTTTCTCTATAGCCAGGCTGTGGTTGTGTACCTTGTCATGTTTTTCCTCAGTTTGTGGTCTCTCTCTCTCTCTCTCTCTCTCTCTCTTAAATACACTCTGCTCTCCATCAGTTGGTTTAGAGATGATTGGCAATTGTTTTAAAAGTCTCAATCAGTCTTACCACAATTCCATAAGTGAAGTCATCATTCCAAAAATACACACACTTCTTCATTTAGTTAAAAGGATAGTTCACCCAAAAACATTCTGTCATCATTTACTCACCTTCATGCCATTCCAAACATGTATGACTTATCTAAAAAGAAAGCTGACATTTATTTTAAAAAAAAAAAAATTGTTGCAAATATTTAGTAAATATTCAGTATCATCCAATGACCAGTTCATAAGATATGAGATGTAAATAAACACGCTCATTAATATGACGTAAACGTATATAAACATACAGTACAAAAAACGGCACTGGGATCTTTTAAATCCGATTGAGAAAATGCTTATTTTTTCCTGTTGATCGGATGATAACCCACCCCTTTGAAACGGAATTTCATTTGGATGAGCTCATTCAGATTTATTGAGGTGTTTACATGAAGGCTTGAAGGTTACATGAAGGTCAGAGGTCACTCTTCCGTCGCAACTCGAACCAGAAGCCAGTGATTATAGTTTATAAAGTTAAGAATATGGATATTTTTCTTACAAAAACGTATCGCTTCGCTTTAGAAGGCCTTTATTAACCCCCTGGAGCCGTATGGATTACTTTTATGATGGGTGGATGCATTTTTTTGGGCTTTAAAATCTTTTCCACCGACCGGTACAGTACAGTACAGTACAGTACGATTCTGGACAGTAAACCCTGATCCAGCTTGTGTTTCCACTGCCAACAGTACACTTACTTGATAGACGTGGTATATCGATCAATGTCATTCTCACGCGAAGAAGAAAGCGACACAGTAAACAACAATGAGGGACATACAGGCGATCTTGTTCTTGCTTCTCGGCATGTGGCTGTTGTCACAAGAAGAGGCTTTGTTTGAGCAAAAGCTGCAGGCTGCATGGAAAAACACGCAAACACACGCAAGTGACGATTCTCTGTCAACCAATCAACATTCTGCAGTGAGTCTAGCTCCACTCTTTATGGCTCGTTTTCACAGAGTGGTACGGTTCAGTACAGTTCGTTACGGTATGCAATTTTTGCCATTTCCACAGTCAGAAGTTGTGAATGGTACCCTAATTCCGAACCGTTCAGTACCACTTTTTTGGCACCCTTCCATTGGGGTACCTAGCACAGTAGTCCGCTACTAAAGGGTGGAGCTAGACTCACTGCAGAACATTGATTAATTGACAGAGAATCGTCACTTGTGTGTGCTTGCATGTTTTTCCTTGCTAAAAGCTAGTCTTCTTCTAGTCTTTCCTTTTCCAAATCTAGTCTTCTTCTTGTGACAACAGCCACAACCAAGAACAAGATCTGCTGTATGTCCTCCACTGTTGTTTACTGTGTCGCTTTCTTCTTCTTCGCGCGAGAATGGCGTTGATCGCTACACCACGCCTATCAAGTAAGGGTGCTGTTGGCAGTGGAAACGCAAGCCGGATCAGGGTTTCATTTTTGGGTGAACTAACCCCCCCTAAGTCCTATCGCTTTGAAAAATAATTGCACACCTCTCCACAACATGTGCAATTTGATATAATTAATGTCTTCTAGCAAAAATGGTGAGGGTTAGCATGAGCATGAATAATGGTGATGCTTGTCTTAGCAAGCACTGTTAATCTCAAATATCTCCTGATCATCCTCGCTTAAAGCATTAGTAGGAGACTCTGTATATTATATTGAGTTGGGGTGTCTGAAGGGTTAGGATGTGGATCTCACACATTCTTGCTTGTTCTCTGGGTGAGGTAGCATGGCTGTTATTAATATGATTTAAGTAGGCCTGCTTTTCTAATTAGCCTACTCCACTTCCGAAAGGGTATAAAAAGCTTGTCTTCTCTCAGAGGAAACACTGTTCCTTCTCTCCTCGCTTTTTCACTGTTCCCAGCATGCACAGTGACGCTTATTCCAGCTGATGTGTGTGTGTGTGTGTGTGTTTGTGTGCACGCATCACAGACAAACGTGTGGATGTCTGCTTGTGTTGTTGCACAGTGCTGGAAATAACCTATGATTTTAGAATAAAATTACAGATTATTTTGTCTTGCTATGGCTAATCTCATTACCTGCTCTTTATGTATTCTCAGTACACACAATTAAATAATATTTTTGGCAAGACAAATAATTAAAATATGCATTACATTTTTTAAATATATTTATTTATATATATTTTTTCAAGTCTCATTTTACATCTCAAACATGTTCTCTTTAATTGTATATTAATGACATTTGGAAAGTAGCAAAATCACATTCCTTTTTTATGAGACTTTTTCTATTCAAAAGTTTATTGGTAAGATTTCCTTTGTTTCCTTTGAATGAAAGAAGTATCTTATGTTCACCAAAGCTGCATTTATTTAATAAGAAATACTGTAAAAACAGTAATATTGTGAAATATTATTACTTTTTGAAATAGTTTTCCATTTGAAAATATTTGAAAATGTAATTTATTGCTGTGATTAATTTTCAGCATCATTACTCCAGTCTTCAGTGTCACATGATCCTTCAGAAATCATTCTAATATGCTGATTTGCTGCTCAAGAAACATTTTTTATTACTATCAATAATTAAGCATAATAAGGTTATCTTATTATGCTGCTTAAAGCATGAATTAAAAAGAACAGCATTTATTCGAAATGTAACATTTAAAATGTGTAAAATTTGTGTAACATTTTTAAATGTTCTTATTGTCATTTTTAATTTAATGCATCTTTGCGAAATAAAAATATTAATTTCTTTAAATCTTACTGAAAAAAAAAAAAAATTAGTGTATGTATTAAAAAAGAAAAAAATTGTAATAGTAATTTAATTTTAATTTTAATCAAAATTAATCAAACCCATCAGTGTACCCATAATTGAGGAAATGTGTAGGCTATGTGAGAGTATTTTTACAATATTTTTTACAATTTCTTCTGTCTACATCTGTTTTCGTGAGTTTGTGTGGATCCTTATAGTCGAATATTGTTATTCGAGCTGCTTTTGCCCGCTGGGAGAGCTTGTCTGTGAGTTAGTGGAACAAATAGCTGGACAGTGTCTGAGCTGTCAGTCTCCATGTTCTGGAGAGGAGATACTCTCCCTCCCTCTCTCTCTCTCTCTCTCTCTCTTTCTCTGTCTATCTCGCTCAATCTGTGTGTGTGCATGTGTGTGCGTATTTGTGTGTAGGCAATGCATCTGACAACACACAGACAGACACACTGGCTCATGGCGCTATTCTCTATTCCCCAGATCCACTCAGAACTCACCGCTCCACAGCCACAGGCTGACAAGAAGTGCTACAATCAGGCTAGAGCAGACTGATTTCTGACCTCTGTGTTATTGATAAGACATTAGCATTTCATTATCCAGTAATCCCATCAACTGTACGGAAGCCACTGCTTTTTTATCATACATGGCTGGGTGTTAAAAAAAAATCATATTTGATTTATTTCAATATTTTTGTATTTGCTTTGAAATTGAATAAAACATTTTTTTAATCAGTCACATGGACCAAATTTTTTTTTTTGCCTAAAACTTTAAATGAAATGCTGGGTCTTCTGTGAATATTTTTTATGTTTAATCAAATCAGTGAATTGGTGTTTTGGACTGAACTAATTGTGATATTATAAAAAAAATATTGCTTCATTTTATATCAAAAATCATGTTGAATAAATCATATACTAATGATTTATTCTATACTACACTACTGTTCAAAAGTTTGGGTCAGTTTTTTTTTTTTTTTAAAGAAATCAATGTTTTTATTCAGCAAGGATACATTTAATTGCTCAAAAGTGACAGTAAAGACATGTATGATGTTATACAGTAAAATATTTCTATATTAAAGATATGCTGTTCTTTTGAACTTTCTTTTCATCAAAGAATCCTTAAAAAAAATTATCTTGATTTCCACAAAAAATTTAAGCAGGACAACTGTTTTCAACATTGATAATAATATAAATTGTTACTTGAGCACCAAATTAGCACAGAATGTTTTCTGAAGGATCATGTGACACTGAAGATTCAGCTTTGCCATCCCAGGAATAAATTTTATTTAAAAATTTAATGAAATAGAAAATGGTTATTTTAAATTGTAATAATATGTAGCAAATGAGCCCTATCTCTCAGTTTGCCCTCTTATGAATCATTAGTGGTGTTTATCTATGTCTGCTATTCCTCATCCTCTTCATCCATGATCTCAATCTCTTTTTCCCTCCCTTTCTTCCTGTGGATGTTAATTGAAGTGGGCTGAAATGTATAGCATGCTGCTGAGAAACATGCTTACCTACCTGTTTTTGGCAGCATGATCAGCCATTTATTCCCCACAAAGAACAGTGCTTCTCTCAGGGGCCCCTTCCATCACCATCAGCTCAGCAGCCTGATAAAGTACTTTAAAGCATTATCCTCTGAAAATGAAAAGCTTTGGTATGAGGCATCAGGGTGAATGTGTTCCAGTAGAGCCATGTGTGGCACAGATAAACGTTGTGTTAGCGTGAGTGATGAGCGGGGTCAGAGGTGAGGACACATGCACGATCAGCGTTGTGTGACCTGAGCTGATGGATGGTGGTAGGAGAATGTGGAGCACTCCGAGTCTCTTATCAGAAGAACTGGACAAGTCCGATCCGTCTCCACTCCCTTCACTGCTACTCTCTCTTGTGCTGTCCTTTGGGCTGGTAACCATAGAAACACAGTCTGACCCTTAGACCAGTGTCAGTATGGGTTGTATGTGCAGGAATTTTGCAGATTGAATAGTTACAGTATTGATGTGATTCATTCAAATTTTTGATATTGACAAAGTTGAACCATTCCTTCATCAAAGACAGATGATATATAAAGAAACAAAATGGCAATGCTAGTAAATTTTGTTTCCATGGTCGAGCAGCTGCATCCAAGCCTTACATCACCAAGTGCAATGCAAAGTTGTTGGATGCAGTGGTGTAAAGCACGCCGCCACTGGACTCTAGAGCAGTGAAGACGTGTTCTCTGGAGTGACGAATCACGTTTCTCTGTCTGGCAATCCGATGGATGAGTCTGGGTTTGGCGGTTGCCAGAAGAATGGTACTTGCCTGACTGCATTGTGCCAAGTGTAAAGTTTGGTGGAGGGGGGATTATGGTGTGGTTGTTTTTCAGGAGCTGGGCTTGGCCCCTTAGTTCCAGTGAAAGGAACTCTTAATGCTTTAGCAGACCAAGACATTTTGGACAATTCAATGCACTCAACTTTGTGGGAACAGTTTGGTCCCTTCCTGTTCCAACATGACTGCGCACGAGTGCACAAAGCAAGGTCCAAAAAGACATGGATGAGCGAGTTTGGTGTGGAGGAACTTGACTGGCCTGCACAGAGTCCTGACCTCAACCCGCTAGAACACCTTTGGGATGAATTAGAGCGGAGACTGCGAGCCAGGCCTTCTCGTCCAACATCAGTGCTTGACCTCACAAATGCGCTTCTAGAAGAATGGTCAAAAATTCCCATAAACACTCCTAAACCTTGTGGAAAGCCTTCCCAGAAGAGATGAAGCTGTTATAGCTGCAAAGGTTGGGCCAGCTCCATATTAAACCCTATGGATTAAGAAAGGGATTTCATTAAAGTTCATGTGCATGTAAAGGCAGGCGTCCCAAAACCATGCCCTATACATAGTAGTCATCCTAAAAAGTTTTAGAATTGTATTTATCCATCATGGACAAAAAAAATTGCAATATGCCTTACTAAAAATAGAAACAAAAATGACTATATTTTGTTATTAAATAATTTGATTGTAAATTTCCAACCCTGGTTTCCATGCTGCAAGTCTAACATTCAAGTGGCATTCTGTTACACTTGTCCAAGTCAATGTCTAGTTGACATGAATTTTGTATATGTTGCTTTTAATATCTGTATTTTAGCCTTCCTCATTCAAAGACAGTCCTGTGTGATCATACTTACATTCATCAGAAGTGGGACACAGTAATTCTACAGCTGTTTAGATTATACATATTATATGACCGATTGTAAAACGACACTCTAATTTGTATTTCCTGTCCCAACCTTTTTATCCTTTCCTCTGTCCTGTCTCTATCTCTAGTGATGTGTGCTGTCTCGATTTTGGATGGAGCCTGACACTCGTTGATGATGCGTGAGTGTGGCCTAAGGCTGATGACATCATCAGCTGCACAGGCTCAGTGTGGTGTTTGTGCACATATGTGTGCGTTTGATGTTGGACATGTTGGACTCTTGAGCTCGTAGGCCTCTGGCAGTGTAGGGGGAAGGAGCTGTAAAATGTTGTGGATGCAGTAAGTGCAGAACACCAGTCCTTTCTTATAGTGGCCATCATCTGGGCTTTTATGCTCTTTACCCTCAGGATAAAGCTCAATATGGCAGCTGCTTGTGTTAGTTTTTCTTTAGCACAGATTTTTTAGAATTTAATTGTACAAATTTTAAAACATATTTTATCATATTTTACAGTAATATTTTAACTTTTACTGAAATAGCCATAGTTTGGAATAACTAAATTTAATTTTATTATTTAATTTTATTCATTTTAATTATTATATACATTTTATTAATTGTTTACATTATTCAATATGTGTATTGGTAACACTTTATTATACAGTGTCCTTGTTACATGTTACATGTACTTACCATAGTAATAACAATAAATTATGCATAATTACAGGCAACTAACCTTCAATCAAACCCTAATCCTACCCTAACCCTATAGTAAGTATGTTGTTAATTAATATTACTCAGTACTTAAATATATAACTACACTGTAACAATGACACATATGTATTTTATATATTTTTATATTATTTTACATTATATTTTAAGTTAGGCCTTGTTTAAACCTGGTATTATGATATGTTTGGTCGATCGGATCACAAGTGGACGACGCTAAATACAAGGGTCTAAACAGGGTCTAAAACGTTTTGAGCTTGTCCACTTTCGACCACTTCCATAGGTAGTCGAAAACGCTTTCGACCGGATTGCTTTTGTGGAGACGCTCATGTGGTCGAATGTGTTCGAACAGCCACAAAAGACTGCCTGCTCTCCACCTACTGACCTAATGACCAACATTTTTGGCAGCCGAAATTTCAGTGTTGTAATTTGGCAAACTTGAACATGAACATCTCAAAATGAACATGATCATCTGTGTGATTACATTGTTTTGAGTTATCAAGTAAAAGAAGAGAGTGAGAGAAAGAATGTGCAGCTGTGTAAACAACAGGTTGATTCATCAAAACCACATCACGTGTTTTACCTGTGCGGGCAGGAGTCACATTGAACCATTGCCCTGTTTCCACGGCGACCCCAATCATAGATGAGTACTCAGTGCAGGCATGAAAACATGGAAAGCACAGGAACCACCCTGAGCAGCATACTTACATCTATGACTATTGCTATAGGGTGTATGTTTCATGCACACTTGTACAATAACACCAGAGCAGAGAAGAAAAAAAATTGTGGAATGTGAAGTGTTTTTTCTTCGAAAAACACATAGTAATTATTAGATTGAGCGAAGCGTGTCTCCAGTGAGCCAGAACAGGATCCAACAGGTCAGGAATGATCCACAGCGTCAGGGAAGCCTCTGAGCGTACGCTTGCACGCGTATTTGGACACGTGCCGAATATATTTGCATATGAATGCCGTTTTACCAGAGCATCCTCATTATTACTCCACAGCAGATGATTTGAGTCAAAAAGCCTTCTAAGATTTACAGCGTCACATGCCACACATACGTTCTCCTAGTTTAGTAGTATTAGCGTTATGCTCAAGGTTTAGTAGAACTAGCCTTGCATAACCATAATTTCGTAAACTTTCAGTCCCGGATGCACCGTTTCAGTTGCACTAGAGTACACAATATAGACCTTTTCTAATAGCTGGCATGTCCGAGTCTGATGTTTGTGTAACTTCCTGCAGTCAATGCAGCATTGATGATGATAACCCACAATCCTGTGCAAGGATTTTGACAGTTGATAGAAAGGATAAAAATGCAAATAAAATCCACTTATACACACACACACAAATTCTGCAACTAATCTAATTCTAGTAATCTAAACCTGGAATTGTGTACTACAACGATTGTTGGCTCTTTGATGAATGCTTTGTTCTTCTTCTGTAAGTCACTTTGGAAAAAAGCGTCTGCCAAATGCATAAATGTAAATGAGATGTAGATGCTGCTCTCAAAAATGGAGGCAGATCTGAATGCGAGCTTGAGGTCGATTGTGGAGTGGCGGACTAAATGATTGAGTCCGGCATACGTCACCAGAGAGAAGTCAGTCGTTTTGCTGGAAGATCAAGTTATAAGGTCAATTTAAAAAAAGGGTGACGCATTTACACAAGATTTGAAATGATCAGGTTTGATCCACATTTTCAACATGTGCACAAGGCATTATTTGTATTATTAATTAACTGTATAAAAGTACTATGTACTTGAGGCCAGACTATATTGTACATAAAATGTAAGCACATTATAGCATAGACTCTCATACCTTAATATTTTGTACAGTGAGATACACCTCCAAACTACATGGTAATCTTAAGCCTGTGATGAAGTCTGTTGTTCTGTATTGCTGTGCTTCCTGAAGCACAGAGCCCTGTCATATTAAGGTTGATGTGTTGTTTGTCTGAGCAGACATCTCATCTCCTCCCCTCCCCTTCCAGGTGTTCTGTAAAATGTTTGACTGTCTGCAGGGGGCTTCAGCTGAGGTAGGTGCAACATGGAGTTTGGGATAGTGAGAGAGACGGAGAGCGAGCTGACTACTGATTGCACGACTGATTGTAAGATGGATCTAACAGCTGCTGGTTGCACATGGCTGCTGTGGATCTGTTTGCTTTTGTTTGCAGTGAAGTCTCTTAGAGAGTGGTGCATGACGGTGCTGTTTTTATATTGATGTATGTAGATACTTGACAATTAACCACCAGTGACATCCTTCTCCTCTTTCTGAATACTCTTCTTTCCAGCTGATTTCTCTTAATTTCCCATCCACTTCTCTCTGGTTTTCATTCTCCCTCTGTTTACGGCCCGTTACCCCTCTAATCGAGGCCCAGGCTGTGAGAAAACTCCCTCTCTTAATGAAACGGGAATTAGAAGCCCATCAGCAGGGCATTCTTCACTGCTTAAACAGATCTTCATTCTCCATAATGCCTTGATGTGTTCTTGCAATTTCTGCAGCTAGTAGTGTATACTATATGTATGCATGCATTTGTATTTGTGTGTGTATTAAGGATAGGCATGACTACCCACAAGTGACAGAAATAATCAATCATAAAACATAATAATTATGTCACTTGATTATACTGTAAATATACTGTATGTCAGAACCGATCGACACCGATCGAAATTCAATAATTTCGGCTTTTTCGTGGGTACCTTATGATCCAGTTCATCAGAGAACTTTTTTATCATTTTTATCATTCAGAGATTCATGATCTGGGAATAGAGTATGAATATTAGTTGATCTCCCTACACTATCAAACTTATATATTTGTATGCTGCCATTCAAAAGTTTGTGAGTAATGTCTAATATTAGCTTTGCCATCATAGGAATAAATTACATTTTAAAATATATTAAAATAGAAAACTGTAGTTTATACCCTTATAAGACATTAAGTTTTTATTTCCAGATTTTCTTATCTAATATTTCCAGATTTTCTTTTTTTTGTTGCTTTAAACAAGGTTTGGAATGAGATGCATGAATATGAAGAATTATGAATTTACGTGTGTGTGTATCTGCAAATGGCTGCGTATTAAAAAACAAAAACAAATGTCCATGTCAAAGTTCACTAGCCTATTATAGTGTCCTTGTTCTTCCAGATCAGTGCTGTCCTTTATCTCTGTCTCGCTGCTTTATCTAGATAGGATCTAGAACGCTGAACCCTTCATCTGCAGGATCTGGAGCTCATCAAGAGCATCACCTACTTCCTACAGAGCCGCTGGTAAGAAGCGACTCTCAAGGCAGCAGTGGCGCCTCCTGCTGACCGGTGAATGCACAGTATTGGCACGTCACACATAACTCTCATTAACAACACAACCAGCAGTCGTGTCTGCATGATCGCTGCTCTTCACAGCCTGATCTCATGTCTAAACAGGGTGTGAAAACGGTATGAAACATGTTTATTTGGCCTCTTGTATTTTTAGACTGAAGCACAGGCGCCTCTCAAAGCCAAACGGAGGCATAACTGTACTAAATTGGAGAGCAAAGTGTGTGTTTATGTGTGTATGCATGCTTTGCCACAAAGCTGAATGACATGTTTGTTTTCCCCTCTCCATTTATCTAACCACCAGCTCAGTGGGTCTGTAATGAGTTATTAGCCACTGGTAAGGCCTTTATTTCCAGCACTACAGGCAGCATTAGAAGGAGCCATATCAGGAATTGATGGGTCTATGAGATGATCTCTAAGTTAATGGCACACAGAGCTTTGCAGAGCAGCACAGATAGTGATCTGCTCATTAAAGGCCATTATATCTACACTTCGACATGCCCACACACATTTTGGAGTGATTTACAACCAGAGGTTTGTGTACCCTGGGGGTAAGCTTTTCATTTTGTGAACATAAAACAGATATTACAACTTTAATATCTATATTTTTACTATAATTGTAAAAATTAAAAAACATGTTTTTATCAAATATTAAATAAATATTGTATTAATTTAAATAAATGTATTTTATTTAATAAATATAAAGGAAATAAATATAAACTGGGGTAAATGCTGCTTTAGAATGTATGTCTAATACGTTGAAACTGAGCCAGCTCAAACACACTGAAGAGCGCTTTGTGACCTCTGACCCCACTGCTCGTTATCATCATGAGAGAACAAGAGCGCACACTGTTATCCAACAGATCTCTTTCTCTTATGCAAAATTGCTTGCTCTGCTGTTAAATGCCTGGTATTTAGGCGATATTTGGCTTTGCCCCGTCACCCACTGTCCCCCTCTAATTTCTCAGTCACATTCCAGACCCTTTGATAAATGGGTGTTGTATTTCACCAGCATGCACAGGGGTCAGCGACCCCACACTGCACTGTACTTCAGCTGGGGTAATGAATGTGCCCCCTGGCCCAGTGGCCGGCTGGGAAGAGAGGTCAGAACAGCCAACCCTGGCACTGCCCTAACCCTCAACAATACCTCAACCCTTGAGACCCAGACACCACGGTGTCTCAAAAAATCTGTCCGTCTCCGTGAGCATTTGCCCTCTCCTCCTGTGAGCTAAATGAGGTGTGTTAGATTATATGCTGTAGTGGAGAGACAGTCACAAGGCCAATCCTTGCTCTCCAGTCTCTCACACAGATCAATGTGATGTTTATCTGTGGGTCAGTGGAGTTAATAATTTCATCTGACCCGTCTGAACTCTATAAGCACCACTGCACTGCAGCGGGACTGACATAACTGTCCATGTATTACATGATGCTGCTGTCTAATGGTGTTTGAAGCATGAAACACTTTCATAATCTCTGTTTTAAAGACACTGACACTGATTCATGTTCTGAGAATTGAGATCCAGGCGTGATCTTTAAATGCGCTCATGCATGGCTCTCTGTTCTCACTGGAGCCTCATCAGTGTCTACTTGGTGTAAGTTATAGGGTGGTGTGGTGTAACGGTTAAAGCTAAGGGTTGATAACAAGAAGGTTGGAGGTCCAAACTGTGCAATAGGGGTGTTCCATGAGCTACCATTGTTCCCTTGAAGTTCAAAGCGCTTAATCACAGGATGTTTCAGGGGAATTGAATTCAGGAATGGCTTTGGATAGTGCTGTCAGATAGGGTTTCAACAGATTTGATACCAATAACTGGAGAGCTGATGGCTGATATCATGCACATGTATATTATATAGGCTTACACAATTTAATTATAGCAAATGAGATGCACACAAAACTTCTAAAATTAAAATTTGTTCACACAATAAAAATGCAGATAAGCTATCATTTGTCTGATATATCACTATAAATACAGTAGTGGCCAAAATTGATGTCCGGAAGGGAATGATTTGGAGATTTGTTTTTAATGACCCTAAGTTCAATTAAACAATTAAAATATGGGGAAAATGTGTGTGTGTGTGTGTGTGTATATATATATATATATATATATATATATATATATATATATTACAAAACACTAAACTTGGTTACGGTATTTATCTGATGAAATTATTTTGAAATACAGCTACAGGTTTTATTATTTTACTAGGCCTATGCAAAAAAATACATAGAAAAACATAACGCTCACAGGAAAAAGCATACATTGACTACAACATAATCAGTTATTAATATTTAGTTGGTTCTTGTTCTTGCATGCGTTCATAATTTCTTTGTTTGACAGCCTGGGCAAAAATGATGTCCACACAATTTGGCATGTCGATATGTTTACAAAATGTTTAATAATTTGAATAAATGGTGAACATTCCTAGGCCGGACATCACTTTTGGCCGCTACTGCACTTACTAGTAATGTAACTTTTCTCAGTGTGTCACTCAAAAGCTATGATGTAGATAGTAAAAAGGCTGTGGATCTGAGATTTGAGTGAATGTGGCAGTGTATGAAATGGAAGGGACTGCAGAACTTGGAGTTGAGAGAAACCAGAGACTGCATTTCAGACCTCATAACTGAACTCTGACCTCTCCCCCTTCATCTCAAGCTATTTTCATTATTAGTTATTTGCTGCTGTGGTTTCGCTCAGCCATCAGTTGTTTCAGCATGTCAAGCCATCTTTTCCCTCAGAATACAAAACAAAGTTACAAGAATACAAGTGAATACAAAATACAAGAATCTAAGGATACATTTGAACAAGAGTCATTCCATGCAAAAGTTACAATTTTGTCCATAATATTTGATGAAGTGATTTATTTTTTAATGATTGTAAACATATTAACTTTTAATGTGATGCATAATTTACATTACATTAACTGTTCAAAAGATTTGTTTTGAAAGAAATTAATATGTTTGCATTAAATTGATCCAAAGTGACAGTAAAGATATTTATAATTGTCCTTGTACTATTACCATAGTAATAACCAAGTAAATTAGGCATAAGCATGCAACTAATCCTCATCCAAACCCTAATCCTACCCTAACCCTATAGTAAGTACATGTAGTTAATCAATATTACTCTTTGTTAAATTAACAATGTTACCTTAAAATAGTGTCTTTTGAACTTAAATTGAACTTGAAGTCTTTTGAACTTTCTATTCATCAAAGAATCCTGAAAAAAAATTATCACAGTTTCCACAAAAATATTAAGCAGCAATATTAATCATTTTCAACACTGATAATAATAAGAATTTTTTCTTGAGCAGCAAATCAGCATATTAGAATGATTTCTGAAGGATCATGTGACACTGAAAACTGGTGAAAATTACAGAAATAAATCACATTTAAAACTATATTATAATAGAAAGCGGTTCTTTTCAATTCTAATAATATTTCACATTATTACTGTTTTTACTGTGTTTTTGATCAGATACCTGCAGCCTTGATAAGCAGAGAAACAAGACTTCTTTCAAAATATCTTAATCTCCATCACAGATATCTCAACATATGAATTTAGCTTGATTTATTAAAACTTAAAGACATTGTAAAAATGTACTTTAAAAAAAGGCCACCCTTTTCATGACTTTTTCATCCTGGTATACCTCAATGTATCATTGAAAATCTATATTTGACAGTAAAGAGTGGCATGAAGACTAATCAGATGAAATTAGACAGGAGTCGGATGGCAGAGAGACTGGTAATGAGATTACATTAGATGGCAGTTACTGATGGCCTGTCAGCTCTGGCTGTGGTGGTCTTATCTCAACATTTCCTCGAGACCTCCTCTTATTGCCTTATCCAGACACCTGGGACCCAGAGACTCTGTTTTTCACACTGACTCGCTCATTTTCAAGGGCAGAGAGGAAGTCTTGGATACACGTGGGCATGCATACACACACTCACACACATTCAATGAAACGCAGTAGACTAGAAATAAACGAATGAAGCAGTGTATCAGGCAATTGAGTTTATATCAAACGTTTCTCATTCCCCACAGCTTCAAACAGCTGCCGCGTTCTGATTATAACTGCGTTTTCTGTTGGAAGCACATTTCCGAAAGTGGGAAATCGCAGTGATTCGTAATGAACCTTTCAGACAGTGAAGCTATTTGTAAGAGAGCGTAATAACACTGTTAATGTCTGGGAAGAGTATTACCTTACAATTCTCCAGACAGATAGTTTAACGGGAGGAGCATAATTAAAGCTGTTGTTGTGGAGACCCTTATTCACTTCAGTTGTATGTTTGAGGTGAGGTTCAAGCAGAACGGGCTACTTGGAGAAACCCAGCCCATGGGAAAACGGTCCCCTTCCTGGAAGTGATGGTCGGAGAGAGTGGCGTTCTGCTAGGGTTAGCACCACATTCCTGCATTCCACTGAGAGGGGGAGGGGAGGCCTGCTAATACTGCGTCTGTGTCCGTCTGAAGGAGACTTGTAGGATTGTTTGGAGTTCTTTAGTGTCTCACGGCGTGTGTTTGCGTGTCTGTGTCTGCATATCTGATGGGTCTCTCTTTTCATAGTTGTTTTAGAGTTTAGTCACTCTCTTTCTGCTGAGAATGCTACAGTTCTCACTAGATTTATGGATTAGTGTGTGTGAGTTGACTGTTTGCTAAGTCATACATAAACTCCCTTAAAGCAGTCCACAAAGGAAATAATGTTCTTGATGATTTTAAGGAGTATTGTAAAGGTTCAGATTAGGGTTAGTCTGTTAACTTAATGTAAAAACAATAGAAGCCAATGGTATGTTCTCATTTAGATTGATAGGTAAATGTAGTCACAAAACGGTGCTAAACATCCCGAAAACCAAAGGATGAAAGATTCTGTAAGTCGAAACGAAAGTACATTTTCTCCAAAAATGGAAAAAAAAAATCAAAACATCAGACAAGTCACATTTCCAAAAAAACTTTTCCAGACATCCTCAGACTAAGGAATATATATAAAATAGTCATTTGGAGGAAAGGGAGACACAGTATGCTTATTTTTTAGCTTGTGAATAGACACGTGTGATGAACATTATTATTTTATTGGCTGATTTATTACTAATTATATTTAGATTTTCTTTTTTTTTCATGTATTTTTTCTTTTTTCTTTATTTACTTAACTTTTTCTTTTCTTTTCTTTTTTAAATTTTTTCCCTTGATTTCTTTTATCTGTATTTAATTACTACATAATATTTGTTTCTATTGTTGTGTCGTCTGTTTTGTTACTGTACGTATAAGTATACACTTCAGCTATAATGTAAATGTTAACACAGTATTATTAATTTTATATTTTTACCTATTTTTATTTTTATTTAATTTACTATTTTCTTTTTTCATTAACAATTTATTTTAATTTTGACCTTGTCCTCTTTCCCCCTTTATTTCATTTATCTCTTTGTTTACTGCATCATTTTTCTTTTCTATGCTGTCTATTTTGTTACTGTAAGTACTGTATACACTAAATGTTAACAATCATGCCAATAAAGCTCTGTTTAGAGGGGGCTTTGGGAGAGAGAGCACTTTCCAATGGGATCCAGAAACCAGAGAGCATCACAAAAAAAAAAAGATTAAAATTAAAAATCAAATCAGCACTATCTAATTAACCCAGGTTAATTTATTGTTCTCCTCCATCTCTCCCCTCCTTTTATATGTGTGTGTGTTGTGGGAGAGTAAAGGAGGAGGTGCTGATTGGAAGGCTCTCTGCGTTTTTGAGACTGTGTGAAGCAAACACACGCACACACGCTCACACAGACTGTGAGTAATATCCCCAGCACTCCTTGATTATGCTCAACTCTACATAATGCCATTTACTTCCTGCCACATTAATGTTAATCTTTTTATTGCAATGAGGCTGAGAAAAGTGAGCTAGTCGTCTAGTGCTGATGGTGTTGTGTGTGTGTGCTTATTTTGCTTGCTTTGCACACGCCATAAGTCTCATCCTTGCAACTTTAGATTAAAAGAGAGGAAGACTGATTCACTTTGTGGTTTTTAATCATCTTAAAGTATTACCATGACTGATAAGAGGACACATAATAATGAGAACCCAAATCTGAAAATAAACAAATATAATTATCTATGGAAATTAAATTTCGGTAGTGGTCTGATCAACCCTGTTACTCCTGCTGTGTGTTAAGCGTGTAAAATAAGGCCGTGATTTAGATTGTGATTGATTTTCATAGGGGCTAGGTCTTGTTTTTTCCTGTTCTGTACAAATACAGACGCTTATCCTCCGTTTGTGGATAAGGGAAGACCACAAATACTCCAGAGGATTTTGGAAAGCTGCCTGTCCTTTTATTGCATCTGCTGCAGTGTCCTGTAGGACAAATCATTGTCATTTTTGTGTAGTACATGCTTATTTAGACCTGTGCTTTTAAGCAAGTGTGTGTGTGTTTTCACGTGAGTGTGTGGCTGAGGATTTTCTCTCTCCTTCGTCATAAGTAGTTAAAAGACTTTGGTGACAGACTGTGCAGCGGGCCTGACAGTCCCAACAAAGAAAGGAACTCTTTATTCCTTTGTCCTTCGAAGCTGCATGAATATTGCTGTTGGCCAGGGGGCCGGATGTCTCAATACAAGGATGTGCATTGTTTTTTTCTCAGAGCAGAGACTAGAGCAGTGCATCATGGGCAGGATGCTGCTGCCGCTGCTGTTGTTTTCAGGAGCTGCATTAGTAATTCTTGATGATGTGGCACCAAAGAATTGAGCTCCCAATACAGCCTTCATTCAGACACAGGAAATGCTTTGAGTGTTTCTCTTGACTTTGACAGTGATCTTGGGGATTATTTTAGCCAGACTTTTCAAAGAATTCATCATAACAAGCCATAAAGATGTCAGATGTTACTGCCATATTGTGGTCATGTCACGATATCGGTGGGTTCGGATTATTGGAGAAGGGAAGCAACACTTGTTGATCGGAGAGCCTAAAACTTTTGAAACTTTTTTTTTTAAACTGATGCTTGTAGGTTTAATGGGGGTTGAGACAAAATATTCTATTAAATTGGGAATATACAATTTATCCGTATCATATTGGTTATAAGAAAATATAATATTTTTCAGAATTTATGTAACACAGTTCATTGTTAATGGAAAAAGGAGGCGGGAACTGGAGACTTTAATAAATAAATACAAAATGAAAGTACAGCAGGCAGCCCCTCACGGACGGCTGCCGCACACATAACTAAACATAAACAAAACACAACGTAAAAGTCCTGGCTTGGTCATTCACTGTCGTTGCTCTTCCTTTTATGCATCTGAAGCTCCTCCGTGAGAAATACGAGACCGGCGTGGTGCGCAGCTGACGCTCATTATCAATCACGCCACCAGCCTCGCACCGTTCTCTCACGGCCCTCGGCCTCGCTGCTTGCCACAATATACTTTTATATACTTTTTTTACATTTAGTTTAGCCTACATTTGCCATCATCGAACACTAACTTTTAAGTTATTTTAAAAACTCAAAATGAATATGTATTTTTCATACTGTACATTATAATGTTGTGATACCTAAGTTTACAGATACTAAGTGATACTAAGTAGCATTTAAAACAATTGATTTTAGTTTTTTAATTTTTTAGATTTGTGGTGTTTTATTTTTCATTCATTTAGAAAACAGTTTATCATTTATCGTTTATCGTTCATAACTTGAAAATAATTATTGGCTAGAATTTTAGTGTCGGTGCATCCCTACTTTAAAAACAAAATGAAAACCGTTCATTTAAAATCAATGAGGTGGTTATTTAAAAAAGATGGGAATGTGTGGCATCTACCAATTAAAAACAGTAAAGGAAAGGTAAAGTTTCAACTAATGTGAAAATAACACCCATTTGTGTTATGTCAGACCCAATTAGGAACATTGAATACAAAAACAAACATTTAAATGTTATACATTTGTATGTTATATAATTTTATATTTATAATAATAGTAAAAAACCTAAGATAATATAGTGTGCCATTCCTACAGACCTATTGCTAGCGCAAACCCTCTTGCTGTTAAAAAACTACTGTCAGGATTTACTAAAGAAACGCAGTAAAACATTAGCGCTGAAAAGGTTTGGACAGGGTAATTTTTGCGGATGACCTTATGCAGGGTTCCTTAAATCTTGCCCTTGAGGGCCAATGCACTCACCTGCCTGTGATTTTCTAATGATCCTGAAGACATTGATTAGCATGTTCAGGTGTGTTTGATCAGGGTTAGAGCTAAACTCTGCAGGAAAGTGGATCGTGTGGGCCAGATCTGAGGATCCCTGCCTTATTGCATATGCATTTGTAGGAGTTTCCCTTTCAGGTGCAAAATTTATGGGAGGAGAGTATTTAAATGAATCATGCAAGGTGATTTACTAAGGTTTGCACTAGTCAATTTACTGGTGTTTGCATCATTATTTACCGCCCAAAAAAAGCATGTCTTAAACCAGACTCTAATTTGCGCAGCTCTTGGTAGATTGCATTGGTCATTATGGAAATGATCCGGTTGTATTTGTGTTCTTTCATTTGCATGTCGTCAGTAGATTACGTACAGAACTTTCCTCTCCCATCTGCTCTTTTTTGGAATTGCACTCTCGCTAATTTGCCCTTTTTAGTAAATCTGGCCCCTTAGTGTTTGAAATTCTACTCTTTGCTTCCAACAATGAAATTCTACTCTTGAAGCTTGGTTCTATTAAATAAATCATCCTGTTATTTTGAGATATATCCTAGTTCACCTTCCCACCAGAATTTTCCAGCAGATTCTTCTAGAATTTAGAGGACTGATGTAGAGAAATCCTGACGGAGATGTTTTACTTCTTGGAATGGTTCAGAGAGTTGGAGACCTTGATCCAGAGGGAAATGGGATTTCCATTTTCACATTATCTGACCCACATCTGTATCTCTAAATGCTTGGTCTGTTCTGGGGTGGCCGGGTCTGGGACTTGGCTGAGTCTTTCTTGCCAGATTGCCCTGAATCTCATGACACGCGCGGCATGCGGGGGGTTACAGAGGCCACGGGGCAGCGGTCACGGTTCCAGGGCCGAAATGCTGCCAGCTGAACAACATTGTGCGTAGGTGTGACAGCCTGACCAAACCGAGACCGGGCCGCTCTGACACAATGGACCTACTGTTCCACACTCACTGAGCCATAATACTCTCCAACAGAAACTAAGGTATGGAAGACGTCACGCATATTGTAGTCATTGAATATTTTATACAGAACGATTTCAATCTTTTCACAAAAGGGTGCAGCGGTCTGTTACAAACAGCAAAGATGGTCTCATTTTCACCTCTCTAGTGCTTTGTGACAGGCAGTTAGACCTCTCACCTCCAGACGAGCATTGCCCAACACCCGCCTCTTTCCGATATATAACAGGATTGTGATTAGTTGGCGCTGACGGAGGGGGCTTATTAGCTGAAGAGCGTGAGGGGGTGGGGGCGCTAATTGAAATGATGTCTGATGTGATAGCCTAATCTTTATGGTGACAAAATCCATGCACACTTGCTAATTTCAATGACAGCTCTGATGTCACTCAGGCTTAGCTGACGGAAATAAATAACAAACATCCCAGAGAACGTTAGACGGAGAGTATGTCGTCTCAACCATCGAATTCCATCTTGCGTAGCAGACACCCCGTAGTGTAAGATGAAGTGCTGCTCGATTGTCATGGAGACCAGACATGGCACCTTGTGGCCTGAGAAGACAGCCACTGCATGAAGATAAGGGCTTCAAATTCCTACGGCACTTTCAATTAGGGAGAATCTTGCTGATTTGACACCAGTTGTGCAGTGTAATTCATGGCTCCAGATTCATGGGCTTCAGGGGATTGTAGTCGTTTAGGTATGGGGTGGGTTGTTAGGGGGGCTGCTGTGTCTCAATTCCCACTCTGCCTCTCTAGAATGTGAATTGGTATATCTTGAGCATGAATTTGGCTACTAAAAGGGCTTTGATACGCTGAACACTGGGACACCGATGATGACTCAATTACCTGCGACACAATTACAAGGTCAGGCATTAAAAGCACTGGTGTTTGATATCATCACTGTTTATGCCATTTATTGAAATAAATGGCATTTTAAAATATATTAAAATAGAAAACAGTTATTTTAAATTGTAATAATATTTCATAATATTACTGTTTTTACTGTATTTTTGAAGAGACTTCTTTCATAAGCATTACTAACCTCAAACTTTTGAACAGTAGTGTACATAATGGACATTAAAGAAAATTGAATAATGTATGAAAAAAAACAAAAAAAAACTATAATAATATATCAGTATTTTTTTCCCATACATTAACAATGAATGTTAATGGGGCCCAATATGTCTTTGGACCTAATTGACATTTATTGTTTGGGTAAAAAATATTTCAAAATAAAAAATAATTCAATAGAAGAAACGAAGTCCTTCAGGTTTGGAATGAAATGGAAACCATATGTGCATTAGCAAATGATTATAGAATGTAAATTTTTTGGGTGAATTATCTCTTTAAAGACAGAAAAAACATATTCTCATCTCTTTTTCATACATTTCTTTGTATGTTTACATGATTATTTCCAGTAAATCAAAATTGTGAGCATTTGCTGACTTTAACAGTGCATTCTGTGGAATTCTAGTGAACATTTTAAGTGCACTGGAATGATTTGGACAATGGGATAACTGCAGAAATTGCCTAGCTAGTGCTTTTAAGGGAGTTAATCTAAAAATGAATCATCATTTACTCCTATCCTCGTGTCGTTCTAAACCTGTATAACTGTCTTTCTTCCTCCAAACAGAAAAAGACACACAGGATTTTTAAGCATATATCCCAAATTGAATATTCTAGAATATACTAGAATATTCTCTGGCAGGACAGACAGGGTTTTGGAGGTTTCCAATTAGGGAGGTTTCTCCTACCTCACTGACCTCTCTCCTGACCTCAGCGCCAGCCAACGATGTCAGTTTGAGGACAGCGTGCCTCTCTTCTGTCACCTCTCTTACATTCCAGCTTTTAGGAAGGAACAGTGACTTACTTTATGCCTTGCTTTCTAAGGACTGGAATTTCTATCTATTATTTGTAAAATGCAAAAGACAGTCCATTAGGACATGCAGCTTTTGCCTATTTACCACATTGATTTAAATGTGGATCCCAATTTGACCCCCTGACCTGGTCACTCCCTCATGGGAGAATTGGAAAATGATGTCATGATGATATATACTGACAAAACACTGCAAATGTCAGTGGAGTTTAGCTTTTTGTCTCCTGTTAAAGTAGAGAAGAAGGGTTGTGTGAGGGTTTACTTCTAGAACAAAAGGACGAGCAACAAAAACAGCAGAAAATTGGAAGACAGAACGTTTGAGGCTGAAGAAAAGGGTCTAGACAAAGCTGTGTGTTTGTGTGTGAGGGGTACAGCGGATGGCCAAAAAAAAATGTCTGTGTCTTTCTCAGGTCTACAGAGAGGTTCACTAAACATTCCTCACAGGCAGGGGGAGGAAGAGGGTAAGGCTCATTATCATGAGAACAGAGTCCTAGCCAATCAGCAGCAGGGAAAGGGAATGTCAGGTTTGAGAAGGAACTGGGAGGGTGTCAGGTTACCCTATGCATTCTTCCCTCCTCCTTTTGCCAGAGAGGGAGGGAGAGAAAGAGCATAGGACGGACGCAGAGAGAGCGAGCGAGTTCAAGACAGTCAAGAAGTATATGGGACAGTCTCATTCTTGCCCTCTGACATCACGGAATTGGAATATGTGTTAGGAGCTGCCCGGACTTTCTGCCCGTCGGAGACGCAGAGAGATTTGACAAAGAGCTGGACGGTCCGAGGGAGTTTTCACCGGGGGTCAAATCTCAGGCAGTTGAGTGCTGTCTGGAGTCCCAGAGACTCACACAGCGGGGCTGAAAATGAATTATCTGGTGAGTGTGTTTGCTGTTCTCATTGTTGTGTGAACGCTTTAAGTTGGTTATGCTAAATGCCCTCGGGTAATATATCTGAATGGGAAAGTGTAGTCATAGTGGACAGAAGAAAAACAAGAGACACATTTAACTTTTTTTTACTTGATCTTAAGCCTTTTTGTCTTATTATTAATTAACATTTTATATTTTTTAAGGAGCAACAGATCAGAACAAGTAGGCTATCAGCTTAAAAAGCTCTAAAAAGAGGCAATACAATTATAATTGCTTTAACACTTCACACAGAGACCATCAGAATATATCGACACCATCTGAGGTTTTTAAAAATAGCTTTTCTTGAGGAGCAGTGAATTTTGAAAGCTTAGGAGAGAGTGTGAGAAAGCAGGCGTAACGGAGAACGAAGGGAAGGAAAAGGAGCCCTGCTGCTGTGAGCTTCTCTGCTGACTCAGGAGAAAGCTGAAAGATTAAGGTTTTATGGAAAGGAGCAGGGGAAAGAAGGAGGGAGAAAGGAAAAAAGAGAGGGAGAGAAGAACAGCATGAAGCGACTGGCCGAAGCATCCGTTCCTTGCCATTGTTTGAAAGTATTGGTGCTCGTTCAGCTTGTAAGAGTTGGGAATGACACAGTGCTCTGGTATTTGGACGTGAGAGTTGGGCTGCACTGTATTTCCGTCTGTGAGGAATCTGGACTCTGGGCTTCACCCCCTGCAGAGGCTGGGATATTCCCCGGCCATAGAAATGGACCTTGAAATGGTTACAGTCAATTATTACTGCACTGAATATCAGACTGTGAATTGAAAACAGATGATAACTGGGATTTTAAGAGGTTTGAAGTATGAGGAGTATGAATTTTATTTTATTGCACTTTTTATTATTATTTTATATTCTGTTGAAACCAGAGTCAGTATATATTGGTTCCTCCTGAGGTGGTCCGTGATGAAGGTGGGAAGCTACGTACTCTTGTGAGTGGGCTTGAGATCACTTTTGAGTTGAGGTAACCAGGCTGAATCAGTTGCTAAGTTAAGAATGTTGAGTCATGTTGTGTTAGGGATCTTTAAATAAAAGAAAGACCCCTTCTTCAGAAGACAGCTGAGTAACCTGAGTCCATCTCCCCCTGTATTGCCTCCCTGACTCAACCCTGACTCACCCTCCGGCTCTGGAGTTTGAGAGGGAGGAATTCCCCACCGCTGGCCTGAACCCCCCACCCTCTCCTAGGGGGTCTGACAGACAGGACCTGCTCCTCATCCTCATTATCCTTATAATCATACACACATGAATGTCAGCATCAGGCTGTGTAGAAGTAGCACTGATCTTAGCAAATTGAACCCCTTTGGTAACATCACACATGTGATGCCTACGTATTGTGGTCCAAAGTAATTCAAGCACTACATGAAAACATTTACAGCCATTTAACCAAGGTGGGATCAGAACAAAACAGGTTGCCATGTGTGACCTTTGATCAATACCAGAATGAAGGAGTGCTTTGATTCCTAAAATTTCTTCAACTATGCTTTCCCTTCTGAAAAAGATCCACTTAAACCAACTGGTTTGCTTGTCTTAAATGGTTTAAGCTGGCCTTCCAGTTTGGCCAAGCTGGTGTTTAGCTAGGAAAATTGCTAAAACCAGCCAACAGACCATCCTGACCAGGCTCTGGGACCATCTAAGACCAGCTAACCAGCTCAGGAATGTTTTTTTTCAGCAGGGTTTAAACTCATTTCTGTCTAAGAGAAGCAGTTGCAACATTTAAGAGAATTATTTGTGATTTTTCTTTCCTATGGGTCTTTTTATAGCGCTGACCGTCCTCTCATTGAACATACTCAGCAGATATTGTTTAGCTGCCAGAGTTTAAAGTGAATATGATTCTGTGTTTCTCCCCTACAATAGCTTATTTCAAAGACTTAGAACTCTTGAAAGAGACAAGGGTTTCCAATACAATCATTTTTCCAATACACTGTGTGTAGTCGTACACATTCCATGTGAGAGCTCCTCTTCCTGTCTTTGTATCTCAGGCCTTCATGAGTTTATGGCCTCGTCACTGTTATTGAACTTGTGGAATGACTGTTTGAGGTCGCAGTGACGCTCTGCGCTGGAAAGGAATAATCGTGTTCTATTGAAGTCTGTCATTTTTGGATTTATTATTTGGCATAGGCAGGATTCTGGACATGTTTGTGCAGTGATGAAGGTCCTTCGCTCAGGGTGAAGAGGAAAGAGAGTTAATAGCACATGCTGCAGTCCTTATGAAAATTCCCTGTGTCCTTGTTACACTCACGTTTATCTCTTTTTGACCGTCCCAGCTCTGTAAATCATGGCGTAAAGATCAGCACATCGGCATTGTGTTGCCGTGGAAAAACATTGGCAGTAAACCAACACTCAGTCATAGCCTGTAGCTACAAGAAGCTGTTTTTTAAAGAGGGTGTTGCAACCTCACCCTACCAGGAAAGGAGGGGCAGAGGAGGTGTCTTTGTTTTTTTCCAGTCAACACGAGTGAAATTGATGGTGAATGTTAAGTTCACGTAGGAGTGTAGTTGTGTTTCTGGGATGAGCTGTGTGTTTTTAGGATTTGGATGCGATTGTGTGATTTTTGAGTATGACAGTAGTGTCTGCATGTGTGTCTGAGTGTTGACTGTACTGAGGACATGAAATTAAAAAAGGTGTACAATATGGAAGTGTGACTGTGTGTTGTGAGGTGGGCTAATATCTGTGTTAAGTTGAAGCTGTGGAATGTTTCAGGAATGAAAGGACGGGTCTAGTCTTGCATTGAGAATGCTACAAACACATTGACAGAGCTATCTAAATGTGACATACCATAGATTTCTATTATAGTACAGTATGGCAATTTCTATTTTAAATAAATGCTGCTCTTTTGAACTTTTTTTTCCCACGAAAAAAAAACAACAAAAAACATTAAGCAGCACAACTGTTTTCAACATTCATAATAATAATAAGACATGTTTCTTGAGCAGCAAATCATCATATTACAATGATTTCTGAAGGATCATGTGACACTGAAGGCTGGAGTAATGATGCTAAAAATGACATTTTAAAATATATTATTTATATTAAATATATATTTTATATTTAATATATTTTTTTTAATATATAATATATATTTAATTTGTTAAAAAATATAGTATTTTTAATCAAATAAATTAGCCTTGGAAGTATAAGAGACAAAACATATTGCGTATGTATAATAATTGATCAATTATTTTGTCTGAGGACATATTTCTCCAAATGTATGTAGTAAACTATGACTGTATCATCTGTTATTGTCTGTTTTTTGCTTGGGTACACTCAAACTAAGGATTAATTATGTGCCTCCCAGCCTTTGCTCTTTTCCTCTGCAGGCCTGTTGTTAATGCTCAAGTCTGGTCTTGTCTGTTGTAAACTCACCTATATAGTGAAAATAGAGCAGGCCACTGGCCCACTGTTTGTCTCTGCCATCAACCTTCTGTTATTGTCTTCCTTTTTGTCAAGATTTTCAGGTCCCTTCCTGCAAACAGAGCAGTATTGTGCCCCATTTACACTGTATACTTCCAGCATGATTTAATCTTTTAGAAGAGACATTCATCCAGTTGATATACATCTAAGAAATCTGTTTAAGAGAATCAGACACTGTTTATTATGATCTTAAAGAGATCATCTAAAACGGAAAATTCTGGGGTCATTTATTCATCGGTTTCTGAGACAGAAATTAAGAAGGGTTAATAAATGATGACAAAATTATTAGTTGGTCTATTTCTTTGTGACTTTCTTTCCATGTGTATGTCTGTGTGTCATACATGACTGACACAGCTGATAGCGGCAAACGTCCAAACACACGTCTGGCTGTCTGAGTCATATCTCTGGGTCTCAGCTCTGATGACTATCGCTACTGTCTGATACAGCGTCTGCTCTTTGTGTATATGTCTGAAAATGTGTCTACAACAGCTTACTGTTTCTATATTCACCCGCCTTATAATTACTCCAGCCAACCTGCTACTTATGCAACCAGTAAGCCCCTCAAAATAACAACCCGGCCACAGAATAACACCCAAGACTGAGACGCTATATGGATGGGAACATTTAGAAACCTCTTACTGTGTTGTGTATATCCTATGTTCTGGCTACTCAGTTCAGATAAAATGTCTAGCTTTTGTTCTTGTTTGGTCAGGCTCAGGTGTCTGATGTGAATGATGCGACAGAGACAGCCTTGTTTTGTCTGCAGCGCCCATCTGTTTTTAAACCAATAAAAACTTTTGATGAGGTAGGGAACATTTTTCTCCCAGAGCTCAGGAGGTGGATGTGTGATGAGAATAGACCCGAGACAGATGAGACTCTTATCTTCAATTTGGTGCGAACGAAAACCAGGCCATGAGGGACAAAAGTACAGCCTGTTCAATATGTCAGACTGTACCTGAATGTCGATCATTCACTCAAGAAACGTGGGAAGATTTTTAGTGTTTCAGCACAATCAACACTCAGGTATACAGCTTACCTTCCGTTTATGATCGGGCCGCCTGCACTGATATCAAAATTCTGGCTGTTAAGTTTTAGTTATAGTTAAGGTGATATTTATGTATTTTTTATATATTTAATTATTGTCATATTATGGCCGATAACTTATAATGTCTGATATAAAAATTCTATGTTACATTGAAATAAATAAATAAATAATGTAAACTTAATTAATCAAGTAAAATTAGGCATCACAACATTATGATGTTTAGTTTAAAATTAATTTTGAGATTGGCTAAAGATTACATTTAACTGTTATTATATTAAAATATTAATTTACATTAACATTCCAATATTGATACATATACAATAAATTAAAAATCTCTAATAACAGCTGACAACCCAGTGTTATTCTCGTATTGTATGTAAATATGTAAATACTATTGTAGTATATTTTGAATTTTAAAATAAGTTTTACAAATTTTGTCCTTTTGTCATTTAAAAAAAAAATATTTTTATTATAATACTAAATAACTTAAAAAACTTCAACTTCAACTTATTTACTTCAGTTAGTAGCCAAATAGCCTAATTTGTAAATTATATGTTTATATGTTAAGTTTTTTAATCTAATATTTTATTTTATTTTAGCTTTATTTCAATGACCAAAAATGATTTTTATTAGTTTTAGTTAACAAAAACAACACTGTGACAACCATTATGGCTATATTGTGCATTTCCTAGTTTACAACAACTCATGTTCATGAGATGATCTATAGCTTTATGTTTTTGAGGAGTGTTGTAGAGGTGTTCGTATACAGTCTCTGTGTCCTTGAAGCTAATGAGCTCACACACAATCACAATAACAAACAAAAAAACACTACCTGCCCCCACCTTGCTAACTTTACTAGTGTTTGTCCCATGGGGTCATGCAGAGGCACTAGACAAAAGCTGATCGACCCCCCCCCCCCACACAACAATACAAACACACACACACACTCATTGACCTGTCTGTACAGAGCGCGCTCCAGCAGCTGCCACATTACCTCCTGTTCAGTGGCTCTGTCTGAATGAAGCGCTCAGCCCCTTCCTTCCTTCCCTCTCTCACAGGTCCACATCCCTCTTTCCTCTCCTCTCCATCCTGTGGAATTCTCTTTCATTCTAAATATTTTTCCTCTTTCTCAGTCACTTTTATCCCCATTATTAAACGATAGCTCACCTAAAAATTAAAGTTCTGTCATCATTTACTCACCTCCATGTCAGTCTAAGTACTGCTGCTTCAAACAGAATGCAAAAGCACCATAAAACAAGTCACATGGACCTTTTATTGTGCTTTTTAGTAATTTGACAACCCTAGTCCTCATTCACTTTCATTATATTGAAGAGTTACCAGGATATTCTTTAAAAATTCACTTTTGAAAGTCAAACAGGTGAGCAAATGATCATTTTTAAGGTGAACAGTCCCTTTAACACGTGGCCTGCATAATGCTCTTGCGCTTATGACCCTTTTAAATGCAAATGGGTGAATGTTTCGTCCTTTGGATGATGAGTTTCCTTTTCTTCTCCATTCTCTTTCTCCATCTCTTTCATCCATTCTATCTGTCTTTTTTTCCCGGAGATAATAAAGTTTAGCATCAGTCTCTGTCTGCTCTAGCCACAGGGAAAGTGTTTGACCTGGACATTTCCATGGTGATGATCGGCAGTGAGAAATGAATCATCCACTCATCTTATACAAGCCTCTTGTATAAGTACTTTTCATCTACAAGTACTTTTCCTGAAACAATGCTTAAATGTTGAGAACAATGAAGGTTATCCAGAAAAACATTTGCATTGTAGTGTTTTAAAATGTTATATTGTATTTACATTGTACACACAGATTTATAGTCAAACAAACTGCTCTCTCCTAAAATGTCTCTTTCTTAGGTAGCACTGGGAAATCTAATCATTTTAGTGAATTGGTTTGTTAATAAATTATTCATTGAATTATTTGAGTCATTTATGCCATATTTTATGTGGCAAAATTGGTAAATGCTATTGTTTGTTACCAGTGTTGGGGTAACACATTGCAATAACGTGAGTTACGTAATCAGATTACTTTTTTTCCAAGTAACTAGTAAAGTTACACATAACTTTTAAATTTACAGCTAAATATCAGAGTTACTACTTCAAATAAATAACGCATGTTACTTCGTTTTCCCATTTATTGACTGACTCCTGTCCTGTCCCCTTGTTGAGAAAAATCGGGAGTAAGTGCAGAGGCGTTGTGTGTGCTGTGTGAACATGATGGTTATTGGAGTTCTAGACTAAATGTGAGCATGCATTTACTCCACTCACTTCACTTGCACAGATTCAGTATTCCTAAAAATGAATAAAAACAGTGAAACAAAACTCAGAATATTACACAAACCTGCAATAATGAAATGTTAAATTACACAAATATACTTTATAATCTCACTTAATCCAAGTAAACCATACTAATAAGCAAAAATGACTTATAAAAATATCTTGTTTGTGTTTATGTTTAGTTTTTTTGTTGCTAAAGTAAGAGTGTTGAACTTTCTTCTGCATCCTATTCTTCTGCAATCCAGAATGGCAGCACAGCTAAAAGGTTTGAATGAGCTGTGCCATCTACTGTGTAGGCGTGAATTTGCTTTTCCTTCAGACTAAGGCTTATTCATTTCACTTTTGGGGCCCTATCATACACCTTGCGCGACGAAAGTGTTTTTTGGTAGTTTCAGCCGGAAGCAGTTATCATTTTCACGTCCTGGCATCGTTGTTTAAATAGCAAATGCATTTGCACCCATTTGTGTGCCCATGGGCGTGCTGGTCTGTTCAGGTGCATTGTTGGTGCGTTTAAACTGACTTGTCATGTTGAGGGTGTCTATATTCTGCGACGTAAATAGTGAATCCGCCATGGTGCAAACGCACCTGGCTTTTAAAGGGAATGGGAGATGAGACTTGGTTTATTGCACGTTACGCCCAAAACACACCCATTACTCATTAAGAGACTAGGTACAACACTTTTAGACAATGCACCGGCCATTTTTCCCGTCGTTAAACTTGCGCCGTGCACTTTAGACCACACACTTAGATCGTTAAAATAGTGCCCTTGGAAAGTACCTTTACATTTGCCAAAAATATAACTTTTTTGTTATTAAAAAACAAACAAGCAAGCCCAGTCCAGGTGAGAAAAAGTAACACAAAAGTAGTGAAACGCATTACTTTCCATAAAAAGTAACTAAAACTTAGTTACTTTTTTAGGGAGTAACACAATATTGTAACGCATTACTTTTACAAGTAACTTGTAATACTGTTCATCAGTATGTTTTTGACTTAGTTATATAAATGAATGTTTCTAGTCTTATCAGTATATATATATTTTTTATTATCTGTCTCCATGATTATATTAAATTATAAAAATAAATGATATCTAATTATATATATATATATATATATATATATATATTTACTAAATATAGAAATACATATTTAAAATCATCACTCCTTAAGTTACTACAGTGCTATTACTAATACAAATGAATCAGTCAGAAAGACTCATGAAATTTGGCTTTTTTTGTCGCAGAAATATTGGTTTAGCTTACAAAAGTTTTTTTTTTTTTTCAAAAGTTTAGTTTGACTGTAGCTTAACTGCTTTTAGTGATAAATAGCTCCAAGTATTTTCAAAGCAGCTTCCAATTACTGCTTGATAAATACTGATGTACACCAGAAAACACCCTTGAGGAACCAACTAATTTTCTGTTGTTGTTGTTGTTTAATGCACGGTGCTTTAACGTTTTACTTTATAATTGATGGAGATGGAAGGTGTGATTTATCCTGGGCTGTGTAGATGCTAATAGATCTATTGATCAATAGTCAAATATCCCCATCTCTGTTATTTTCCTTCATTTATCCTCCTGCTGTTGCCTTAATGCTCATGTGCTTGTGTTCTCCTGTGTGCATTTTCAACAAATGAGAAAACATTCACTGTCACAGAGTCATCGACTCGCCCTTACATATAAACCCCTGTGAATCACTCTCTAAACATCCAGTCCTGATTGGCAGACAGAGAGAAAGAGAGAGGGAGAGAGAGGGGAATTGTGGAGAAATGGGAGAGGGACAGACAGAGAGGCTTGGCATACTTTCTATAATGGAGGCAAAGTTCAACAGCTCATGATGTCATCAGTCCTCCAGAGTCTTTTTGCTTGGCAGGAAAATATTCTCGTGAAAAAGAGAGGTGAATAGCCCAGAAAGCATACAGCACTCCTTTTCTACTGCAATTTGCTTCTGCTTTTCAAAGGCAAGTGAGATAAGACAGGAGAAGAAAGACAAAGACATCAAGCCACAGAAAATTATTTTCTGAAGGTTTTTCCAAGTGCAGCAACAATGTCAATCACCTAATTAATTTATTCGTTATTGTCAGCACAATCAGGAAGGATGTAACACTATATACCATTTGTGAAGGATGAATGGCATCAAGCTTCAGCATTTTTGTCAGTACATAGTCATTTTATTTTATTTTTTATTTATGTAATAATCACTATTTTTGGATAATTCAGATGAATTACATACTTCACAAATGAATGAATTTCATTATTTTCTTTATGTTTGGACCTTCATGGATGCAAGACAAATGACATGATTATTCATAACTAATCAACATATTTGTGACTAAATGGTTTTAATATTAATGTGGTAAACTGTGACATTGCTTGTCAACCTGTAAACAACTAAACTCTGCTTTGCGTTGTGCCTAGCAACACCCTGCATGGTTCTTTCCTGTATTGACATATTTCCTATTGAAACAGGAAGCGTGAACATTTTTAAGGCTTTAGTTAGATTGTAGCTGGTATTATGGGGATGTGTATTTGATTGTACGAAAATCTGCGGAGTGCAACATCAGCCATCCATATATTATAATATATTTTATTAATATACTGTAATATATCTTTGATGTTGTATTAGAAGAGAAAGCATTTTAAATTATTCTATCTGAAGTAAATTTTGTCGATTTTAGAGCAAGTAAATGTATGGCTTCAAAGCTAACACACGTACTAAAAGATTTCATGGCCAAGTTCCTCATTTTGACTTTTTTAGTACACATCTCTATGTTGTTGCATTACTCCACATTGCTCTTATTTAAATAATATGACGTAGTTCTGATTACTCTGTAGCAAAACTGACACAGTCCTACTGTTGCTCATACTGCTCAGTCCTAGTCAGAATGTCTCGTTCCTTTGCAAATAAGCCCATGGAGTTAAAGCGCTCTCTCAGCTGGTCTGAGAGTGCTTCTCGTTATTTTGGCATTGTGTGTGAGAGTGTGTGAATGGATAGAGGAGGCTGTGGAGGTATGCACGCATGCTTTTGTGCATGTACAGTCACGCATTCCTCTGTCTATGCGTGCATCAGTGCTCTGTGTGTGTATGCGTGTGCCAGCACTACATGGTGACATCTCAACCAGCTGCTCGCAGGCAGTAAAGCCTCTCGGGCGCTATTGTGTCCAGCCTCTGTGTCCTCCGGCTTTAAGGGAGACACTATAGGGACTGTCCCTCACCCAGGCAGCACAGGCAGGGCATTCATCTGTCATATATGCCCTACGTGAGCCTCTCCTCTCTCTCCTCCAACTCCGAGCACAGAGACGCCATTCATCAGAGCACTGCCACTCTCCACACAAGACCTTTAAAACACACAGGGAGGGATTCACGCGGAATGAATTGCGCCCGCTGATAGCGTTGTTTTTTTTTTTTGCTGTCTGCAAGATCAAAAATTTTGCACTAAATGCAATTTGTATAGCACAATTCTAGATATTGTGGGCACTGAGGAGTTTCTATGTGTGTACAGAGGTGCATAATTAGCATTATACCACAGGGATCCGAAAGGAAGACATAGCTGCAGGCTTTGACTGCATCCCATTTCACATCACCTACTATCCTAGATATCATGTTAAAAACAGAAGGTCAAAAGTGCTCAGATAATGTACTATTTCCACAGAGTTTTCAACATTTGTGATATCAGGTTTCTGATGTTCCAGTGGCATAATCTCTGAATACATTCTCAAAAATACACTTTTACATCCACAGTGAAGTACATGAAAGTTTGAGGTTGGTAAGGTTTGTTAATGTTTTTTTTTAAATTTCTTGTGCTCACCAAGGCATTTATTTGATCAAAAATACAGTAAAAAATACAGTAATTTATTCCTGTAATGGCAAAGCAGTCTTCAGTGTCGCATTGTCCTTCAGAAATCATTCTAATATGTTGATTTGGTGCTCAAGAAACGTTTCTTCTTATTATATTTGTTGAAAACAGTTCTGCTTAATGTGTCGTTTTGCCGTTAATTTTTTTTTTTTTCTGGATTCTTTGAGGAATCTTTTGTAATCTTTACAGTAAATGTGACCCTGGACCACAAAACCATTCATAAGTCACACTGGTATATTTGTGGCAATAGCCAACAATACATTGTATGGGTCAAAATGATCTTTTATGCCAAAAATCATTAGGATATTAAGTGAAGATAATGTTCCATGAAGATTTCCTACTTTAAATATATCAAAAATGTATTAGTAGTAGTAATATGCGTTGCCAAGGACTTCATTTGGACAACTTTAAATATTTAGAAAATATATATTATATATATTGAGACTTTTTTGCACCCTCAGATTCCAGATTTTCAAATAGTTGTATCTCGGCCAAATATCGTCCTATCCTAACAAACCATACATCAATGGAAAGCTTATTTATTCATTTCAATTGACCCTTATGACTGGTTTTGTGGTCCAGAGTCACACATGTCTGTAATTTTTGATCAATTTAATGCAGCCTTGCTGAATAAAAGTATTACTTTCTTTAAAAAAACTGACCCCAAACTATTGAGCAAAATGTATTTTTGCAACATAAGTGCAACATAAGTATGCAAATTGGGATTCAGGCTGTGTGAATTGTGTAATAAGTATGAAATGAAAGATAGATGCTTACCTCATGGTAAGTTCTACTCATGAGTCTGAAGGTCATTAATTATGAAGTGATTTTGCCTAAAAACATTCTGCATTCAGCATTTTCTTATTTCTTTCTCTCTTTAAAACTTCCATGACAAAGACAGGAAGCGTTTAAGCACTAGTACAAGAGGATTGTGCACTAGACCAAAAATCTGATACTTCACTTTTATCTTTTTCATGCTGCCACAGAGAATTATACTATATAGACCTTATGTAGCCCTGCCCCTTTTCAGCGCTGCACTCGTTGTGTTCTGTTTTCTTGTGTCTAACAGAACACAAAATTAATACAAACTACAAGGTCAGCATCACATCACAATGACAACTGCGTAACAAATACCAAATTGCTTCCACCATGATCCATGAATTGACGCCTCCAGTCCGAATGAGTTTCCCACTGATAATCACAACTTTGTGATGGTGTTCATGTGGAGCTCATCTCGTAAATACGATCATTCCTACATGACTCAAATGCAGCATGTGTCCTGACAGGGGAGGTCTGTTAGTAATCAAACACCTGCTGGCTATCTGCTGTGTTGCATCAATCACCTGTTAGCTTGAGCTCAAAACTCTTGCAAACCACAGTGAACTCACGGTAGGAGAGCTGTAGACCGGGTATGTGGGGGACGTGGAGAGCACTGTGTTGGAAATTAGCCATTCCTTCCTGTTCTCCTGCACAATGCCCCTCTGCTGAATCACTAAGAGAGGGGAGGCTTACAGCAGAATAGTGGAGTGCCTTGATTGAAGCTAAACTCCTCTCTTTCTTTTTTCAGTTTAACAGTTCTAGAGGGTTTCTGCAGTAACAATGACTGATCACAATCAGCCAATCAAGCGCTGTGAATTTGTTGAGAGGACAGTGATCGAGTGCTATTGGTTGACTGTGGCTTCATTAAGATGGGTGATACACGCGCCTATTGGCGCTGTGGCAGGCTTTAGTAGGTTGTAAGGGGGGTGGGGGGGTTGTGCGTACTGTTCCAGGGGGCCAAACTACAAATATTTGTTTTACTGTCAAAGACCAGCCGCAGTTGTGGGTGGCATTGTAAACGAGAGGACAGATGGAGTCCATGTTGTGTAAATGTACCGGGAAGAGGTTTGTAGCAAATAGACAAAATGTAAAAAGCAATGTCGCATTACACTATAGTCGCAAGCCTTGTTTACACCTGGTGAGATCTTGAGTGATCTGATCACAAGTGGTGCTAAAGCAGCATGTTAAATTGAATCAGCATGTATTTAGTGCTGTCCACTTGTTGATCATATTGCCAAGAATGGATCCAGGTGTGATATGTGATCATTTGTGAATATAAACTCAACCTCTTTGTCTTTCCTCTCTTGCAGAATGTGTTGGCAAAGGCCCTGTACGACAATGTGGCGGAGTCTCCAGACGAGTTGTCCTTTCGGAAGGGCGACATCATGACCGTCCTGGAGCGGGACACGCAAGGCCTGGACGGCTGGTGGCTGTGTTCACTGCACGGCCGTCAAGGCATTGTTCCTGGCAACCGGTTGAAGATCCTTGTGGGTATGTATGATAAACAGCAACAGCAGCAGTTACAGCAGTTGTCGAGCCAGCCCAGCCCAACCCAGAGCCAACTCAACCTGCCTCAGTGTGCCTACAACAAGCTTCCCCCCGCATCCCAGTACACGGCCATGCACCCCGCCTTCGCCTCCCCCAGCTCCGCCAACTCGACCAACCCAGACGGAGTCTACATGCTCCCCCCCAGCCACGGTCTGCCCGCCCCCTCCAGCCTCTACCAGGTGCCCACCGGCCCCCAACCTCCACAGCCCCAACCTAAAGCCCCCGCTGTGGCACAAAAGCAAAGCCAGGCACAGTACCCTCCCATCCCACAGGATGTCTACCAGGTGCCCCCCTCCATTAATGTTCCAGGCCAGGACATCTACCAGGTGCCACCCACTGCAGGAGGGCCATGTCCCGGGCAGGACGTGTACCAGGTGCCACCCTCTATGAACCAGACACAGGACATTTACCAGATTCCGCCATCAATAGAGAGGAGCTGGGACTCTCCCAAACCCATGGGAAAGGTAGGAAAAGATTGTCTTGTATACACATGTATATGTAACACATTTTCTGACGTGTACATAACAAACAGCAAATTTTTTATTTTATTTATTTATTTATTTTCAAAAATATTTTGTGGAAACATGATTTCACCCGATATACTATTCATAATAAAGTGACTTTTTTTATATACATGAAATCAAAATTGATCCCATTTACTTTTTAAAAATGTATTCCATATCCGATTATGAACGATTCATTGGTGCATAAAAAAAAAACATTTAATATAATACATTATTTTCTCCACCACTGTTTCACTCTATAATACATCATATTTGGTAAGTAAAATAGAAACAGCATTTCATTTTTACCATGTTTATACACAAGGACGTGTGATGAGAGAGAAACATACAGAAAGATGAGAGAAATATAGACACGGGGGTGGTGAAGACAGTCATAAATAATGCAGAGTTTGATAACGCCGGTGACTGTGGGCAGTACAGAGTGAGTAAGCACTTTTTTGAGTGGTAACTACAGGTTGAAGCTGTGGGCAGTGAAGGTCCCTTGAGAGAGCGTTGCAGGCCACTCTTAGGGCACTGAGCCATATGCCACGGCTGCTGCAGTGGTGGGGGAAATAAAGTGTAAAGATGGAAGGTTGAAGTGAGGAGAGGTTCAGCTGCAGACCTGCTCAATGTTAGCCACCTGTCAAATCTGTTTCAACTACAGCCATAAAGATAGAGAAATGACTCAATGTCCCTGGTTCTGGTCACTGTGACATGGTTAGATAAATATTAAAACTATAGCATGCTAAAGAAACGCTATGCTGTTAGATCACTTACCTTTTGATTATATAAAAAACTGATAACTCAAGTACCTTGATACAGTAAAGGTATCGGGTTATACTGGGTACCCACAGTTCTGGAAAATCATAGAAACTTAAATGTATAATTTACATGTCTGGAAAAGTCTTGGAAATAAATCAAATATATTTTAGAGTCTAGGGCTTCCCAAAGCGGGATTTGTGAGGGAACTGCAGAGGGTTTATTGATAAAAATAATATTAATAATGATTTAAATCATTAAAATAACAAATAATTTTAAAAAGAAAATAAAACACTTACTAAAAATGGTGAAATATTTGATTTGTTTACCTTCATTTCATGTGACACTTAACCAACATTAGAGAACCATGAACATGTGAATGTGTTGGTAAATTGAAATATTGAGACTAACTTAACATCTCGAGGGGTAATTCAAAGTCTGTAGTCAATATAAATTACACTACTAATTACACTACTTGGCTCTTTGTGAGTGATAGTATATAGTATAGTATATAGTAATTATATAGTAATCATAAATGATGGGAACAGTCCTGGAAAAATCATGAAAATGTACAATGGTATTTACAAGGTATCTTAAAGAATACCATTCCAAAATTAAAGTAAGACCATGGTCATTTTTGGCACTTTTTAGTTATTATAAAATAGTTGGCATGGTTTTTGTTGTTATCGTAAAATGGTTCTGTCAGCCAGGAATTTTAACCGATATGACACTGGTGGAAAAATAAATAAAAAACCATCCTGCCCTTGGAATTTTTGGCATTCAAAGGCGAATTTGAAAATAATCTAAGTGAAATACCTGAACAAGATGTGAATTCTTAGAAGATTTCTGATTCTTCACATTTTGCAAGCAGTTTCAACTTTAGCTCACATTTGATTTGATAATTTTGTATCATGCTTTTGTCTATCCCGAGCCATGGTTTTTCAAGCTACCTGTTTTTTTTCCCTTTACCATATTCTCTATTCACAGAGTCTGTCAGAAAGTAGTAGTAGTCCCAGCTTCTTTACAACATACTTTACTGCCTCTCATGTCATATGAGTAGTTGATAGTCAGTAGTCTGTGCTGCAAACCCAACAGCTGAAGGATTGATACTGATAGCAGTGACCCAGGAACTTACTAAATACCCTGAATACTACAGTGAGGGGGAAGAGATGGTGTGGATCAGTAGTCAAAGCCAGAGTGGATTCCAGTGAGGAGCGCGGTGGTTACGTTCTTCAGGATTTGGTGCTGCAATGAAGCCAAAAATAATGCAGCATCACGTCTGCTTCCAACACATTCTGTCATTGCAGTTCTCCATCTTTGAACACTGCTAGAGCAGTTGACTGAAAGATAACTAGGAACAAGAAAACAAGACTTTTGTTATGTCCTGTCGTGATCATTCTCAGAAGCATTAGTTCTATGTTTCTATTTGCAATGCTTGTCTTGAGGTTTTCCTTTCATGTGGTTTATGGGGGGAGATTTTGATGTGTTTTCTTTTAATGTCCTCTATTATGATCACTTGTCCTTGTGGCCACAGTCCCTTCACCACTGACAGTTTTTCATTATGTGATAAGAGTTCCTGTTGAGAGAGAAGAGGGTGGATACATGCATACGCACACACATACACACAGAGCGCTAAAAAAACACCTTTATTTTGCTCTGCTTAACAAAGGAATGTATTTCCAGGCAGAAATACTCCAGTCAGTTAATTCTCTCAAGGCTCACGCATAACTAAATTAATGGCAACAGTGTGTGTGTGTGTGTGTGTGTGTGTTATGCTGGGGTAAAATAGAGTGCAACAGAGGCTGTCCATTTTTAAGCGTGATTTTTATTCTACATTATTGCATTAAAATAAATAAATAAATAATTGAAAAAAGACTAAAGGAAAATACTGTGAACTTAATGTTTTTATGAGGTGATGAACCACTTCCCTAAATCCCATGAAGTGCTACAAATGTCGTAAATTATTAGAAACAATGGTACAATATAATGTTGGCTGTAGGTCATTGATTATAATTTTAAAAATATCATATTTAAAGTAAAAAAAATCACTACAGTTTCCATATCAAACTACAGAATCTTGAAAAATCTGTAATCCTGTTTCCACAAAAATATTATGCAGCACAAATGTTTTCAACATTATTAATAATAGAAATGTTTCTTGAGCACCAAACAAGCATATTAGAATGATTTCTGAAGAATTGTGTGAGACTGAAGAGTAATGATGCTGAAAATTCAGCTTTGCCATTACATGAAAAAAGTAAATTTAAAAATGTAATTATTCTATTATATAAAAATATTTGTTCTAATATATTAAAATATATGACACAGTTATTTTAAATTGTAATAATAATTCACAATATTACTGTTTTATTACTATTGTATTTTTGATCAAATAAATGCAGCCTTGGTGAGCGTAAAATAATTAATCAAAAACAGTGAAAATTCTACCTACTTCAATATTTGGAACAGTAGTGTACATGGTAAACATTTTAGGGTATTGAGTAAACGGTAAACTGTTCAAATATATTCAGATATTTAACTTGTTTGAAAGAGATAGACTCGATTATGGGAGTGGATGGTCACTGTTGAACTCTTATGCAGTGATTCCTGTTTTCATAGTAACAGCGACTTCTCATATCTCTCTTTGGGACATAGGTAGTGTAGTGTCGTTTTTAGAAATGTTGAAATCCTGTTGTGGTTATGTTTAACTATGGACACTCATACAATACTGTAACAGCAGTAAGAGGAGTTATATGATCATTGTGGAAGGGGTCAGGGTTAAGAGTGAAGGATTGTGATACAGCAGCTGGAACAACTGAGCTGTGTGTCACATCAAAGACATGCGCAGGCAGGGTGTGTCAGCACGCGACCCACAAAGCCCCTGCACGCTTCTCCAACGCTCAGGAGTTTAAGTCCTCCCTTACTTTCCCTGTCTGAATGAATCATCATGGACTCTTTTTTATGTAAGTCATTTCACATTGTGCGATATATTACAAGAAATAGCCATAATTGAGAGAAATAAAATCGCATAAAGTTGCAATTATGAGAAACACAGTCACAGTTACCATATTTTTTTACTACCAGGTGGAATCGAGCTTCCATAACCATTTGCTCTGTTGTAGTTTCCCCCTCTATGTCGTTTGCTAAAAAGCTCAGTGACTCACATCAATAAAAATTTGATAAGAATGAACACTAAACATTATGGCATGCTTCAATCAAAACCGATTCTTATGAAATATGACCGCAATACCGGATGTGACCTTCAGTTGCAAGAATAAGATTTGTACATGTTTGTGACTCACCGCCGCTAAGACTCGCCCTGGTGTCCTGCTTACACATTAACCAAAGTGAGCTTACACTATCAACTCAAGTTGCACATTGACCATTAGAGTAAATAAAACTGACGGATGAAGAAAGATTTGAGCGTAAGCTCGTTCCTCCGGTTTAGGACCACATGAGTGTGTCACAAAGAGGGTTTGTGGGTGAGGTATTTAGTTATATTATGGATGCAGTTGAATGGACAGTGAAGAGGGGCAGCAGAGGTGGAGAAAGAGTCTGGCCTTATCTCTTTAATAGGCCCTGCTGTAGACATTCGGTATGCTGGACAGATAGCTGGGGTTTATTAAGGCAAGGTGTGCTGGGAAACAGGAAGGTGGAGATGGCAAAGGCTAGATTGAGATTCTGCTGTTAGTTTGCCGCACTGCCTGTTCTGAAAGTAAATGTGTAATCTTTGGAGACTTAGTTGAGGCTGCTCACCTGATCAGGCAGGGGGAGAGGAGGGAGAGGGAGGAGGTGTTGGCTTGGCTTATCTACAGGACCAGGCAGGCAGTGTTTAGAGGAGAGGGAGGGGAGAACATTGTGAGGAGACAGAATAAAGTAAGACCAGAGGGATCATGGATCCATACTCCACTGACACATCCACAGAGCTACGGCGGTATGGAGAAATACACTAGTTTAACATCTGCTATCATAATGTTATCAATGTGTTAAGCAATGTTATAAGTGAATTTCAAGCATCATTTTTACAGCACTGAAGGTCTCTGCTGAGAAGGAATGTTATAACCCGGCCATTCCAGCAAAAGAGAGCCATGGAATGCTGTCACCTAGTCATATTAGCAAAGAGTAAGACAAAGATGTTTCCTCACTAAAGCCTGAGGTTATTTGCTTCAGATCAAAACCATCTTTTTCTCTTGTACACCCAAGAAGTATCAATTTCTTGAATACTCCCCTTGTCTGTCATTGGTTGACCAACTGGTAGTTTTGCCCAAAACTCACTATTGGGTAGGATGTAGAATAAGGTCATGCAGAATAAGGCATTAATATGTGCTTTATAAGTACTAATAAACAGCCAATATCCTAGTAATATACATGCTAATAAGCAAACTAGTTAATAGCGAGAATTGAACCCTAAAATAAAGTGTTTAATTAACACAATTAAAGTAAGTTTCAAACTAAATGTACCTACTAGACAGTATGTGATTTCAGACACAGCGACTGTTTTGAGCTGGTTAGGATGCTCAAATAAACAGAAATATTTTCAAAGAATCTACAGAGCCACAGTATTTACCTTGTCTGTGCTATTTCTCTCCGGAAGTTATGAGAGATGCAAATTTTTGGGTATCTTTTAATCCGTCACACAAACGTTCCTCAACATGGCTATCTACTATTGTTGTGCTCTTGTGCCTTTTTGACTGTGAAACAACCAGCGGTTGTCTGCATATTAACCTGCATATACTGATGCTCACTTTCATTTGGAATCAGCTGAATGTTGTTTGTATCTCGTGTCTTTATTATCAAATACTTTTTGCTGTATTTTTCACTATTATCTCATAGTGTGCACAGGGAATTGGGAATGCCACTGGGTACTTGTGTGCATCTTGTGGAAATTTCCCTCACTGGCTGGCACATCTGTAGTCTACTGCTCCTCTCTCCTCTCACATTCCTGAAGACCAGAGCTACTCCTCCCTGCCTTTAGATAGTCTCAGCCTCAGACGTCACACCCATGGACTGTTGGCTAAATGTCTGATGCATATGGCATTCAAAATGGGAAACACTTCGGGAGTTACGAAGTCATCATCTGATTGGTTGCATTCTCTAGGATTTCCAGGAAATGTGTGTGTTGCGTTCTTCAACAGTCCACCTGGAAACAAAGCCGTTGTGATGAGAAACACCAATAAATGTAACTATTTATTGAATATCAGTATCTTTTATTATATAACTGTTAAAGGCAACAAGCCACTCAAGGCCAATGCATTACAGTATTTACCACTGAAAAGGTGGTTTTAGGCTTTAGGGGCTGTTCATGCAACGCATTTTTGCATTCCACTGAGCTATTTTTAGGCCACGTGTCCACCAAAGTGTTTTTAGCCAGCTGAAAATGCTAGGTGCTCTGCTGAAAACGCCTAGCTGTGGGCACTTTGTGAGCATTTTTGGCAGCGCAGCGTTTTTTTCACTTGAGACTTATAATACGGAATATCTGCGGAAATGTTACTACCATCTCATTTCACAGATAGTTTGTTTCTGTATTGATTCTATATAAAAATGTCGATACAATGTAAAGTATTTGCTCTGGTTCTTGTTTTAAATTATTTTGTTCCGTTAATATGCTGCTTCTTCTGTTGACGTTGTACAATCAGAATGTGGCAGTTGGTCAGTGTTGTATTTGTCCTGCCCCTCCTTCACTGTGATAGCGTTGTCCGCTTGTGATCCGATCAACCGAAAACGCATCTTAATACCAGGTGTAAACAGGGCCTCCACCAAAGCTGTGTAAAAGGTGACAGTGATGAGAGCTCAGCACTTGAGCGTGAAATAGACGCTCAGTGCCTTGTTATGCTCATGCCGTTCTAAAAACGCAGCGCTCCCATTGAAAATTGAATACGCCAGCCAGCTGCGTGCAAAAACGCTTTGGTGGAGGCCCTGTTTACACCTGGTATTAAGATGCGTTTTCAGTTGATCAGATCACAAGCGGACAATGCTAAATACAGGTGTAAACAGGGTCTAAAATGTTTTGAGCTTGTCCACTTTTTACCACTTCCAGAGGTAGTCGAAAACGCATTCAACCAGATTGCTTTCATAGTGTAAACATTCATGTGGTCGAATGCTTTCAAACAGCCACAAAAGACCGCCTACTCTCTACCTACTGACCTTATAGGAAGCACACTAGCTAGACCAAGCACAATGTTCTCTCACCATTCCTGATTTCTAACGCTCACTCGCAGCGTTCGGCATGATCATGCGGCTATCAGAGCAGAAACAAAAGCTGTTGTTCTCTGTATGTTTTTCCATCGTCTCCGGGCTCGTTCATATGTAAATTGTGCGAGCTTATTTCGTCCATTAGATCAAAAGATCTGAATAAGTCCATACCTCTACCCACCCATAGACCGTCCCCTCGAAGAAATCAGGACAGATGTGGTTGAAAATGGACAAACGAGAAGGATTAAAACACCAGGTCTAAACAGAAATGCGTCTCCCTCGTCTACATGCGATCCGATTGACCAAAACGCATCTTAATATCAGGTGTAAACAGAGCCTTGCATTGTTTTTCAGTATATACATGTGCTAGATGGATGTCTTTGACCATTGTGTTGGCATCTTTTGCACGACATGCCAGTTTAAAAAAACTTTCCTCATGTTTTGCATTTTTCATGCATTCTGTGTGAATGGCCCATAAGAGCACCTCATTTTCAAATGGCATCATCACTGTTTTTCATTAAGTTACATAGATTGTATCAAATGTTTTACTGTTTATGATTCTTACATTTAAGTTAATGCTTCAAATTAATTAATATAGATATATAGAATATTAATTCAGGATCTGGACATCCCTGCCATAGGCACTCTATCCTTCTCTGTCTTTCTGTTTCTCCTTTTGATTCTTTTCTTCTCTGTGAGTACCTCAGAATATCGAATAGAGAGCCCTTAATGGTTGTTTAAATGGTCTCGGTTCCCCTCAGGGGCCTGTGTGTGATTTTAGGTTTGTATCTCTGGGCCTCACTGCAGTGCATTGTGGACTTTTAAAGAGGGACTTTGATATTGGCCTCACATCACAGCACATGAGTGAAGCATTGGCTGCTCTAGGGCACTGCGCCTCACGTAGCCTCATTACTCTCTCCTCAGACTGCACACGCTTACTCTGAATCAGCACATATCCACCAGTAGTCTCCTGTACATAGTAATGTGATGCAGAGAGTGTGTCTGAAGGCAACACGGCATCCATTACAAGCAGTTTGTCTGGGCTCAGTGTAGCAGTGTAGCGGCTGCAGGTTTCTTGTGATGTGGAAGATGAGGAAAGAGAGAGCGAGTGAAGGAGACAGCAAGTGCTGATGCAATGTTTCCCTTACAGCTGGAGGAGATGCAGGAAGTAGCGTGATGATTGGGCAGTTCTGAACACGGTGCTCATCTGGTCCACCGATGTGCTTTATTTATAATTCCCTGAGCTTCAGAGCTCAGTTGAAATCTCATTGTATCCTCATGACCAGGGTCAGGGAGTAAGAAACTAAAAAAAGTGACTAATTTAATTTTAACTTGACATTTTTCAGTAGCTTGAGAGAGTAGCCCAGCAAAAAAAATCTTAAACCAGCCTAAGCTGGTTTTCTAGTCTAAATTGGTCTCACAGGTTGGTTTAGAGAGGTTTGGGCAGTTTTTACTCTTTATAACCAGCTAAGAGCAGCAATACAGCTGATTTAAGTCCAGCTGATCCAAAACAATATAGTTTTTCCAGTGACAAGCTACTAAGTAGCGGTGTAGCACAACAGAATGATATTTTATATCACATTGTTTTGCACATGCAGCTTTACATGGGGCTGTTTACACAACACCCTTTTCAACTAAAAATGGAAAACTTTGTATGCGTTTTGGCCATTCATTTACATGTCCTGAAAATGTGAACTTTTGAAAACATGTTTCAAAGTGCAAAGTTTTTGAAAACAATACCATTATCGTATTTGTGTAAACTAGAAAAACGTGAATTTGTGAATACAGTGACATGCTCATGCGTATTACGTGTTCAGTCTATAGGTGTGTAGTGTTTCTTTACAAAGTGACATCGCCAACAACTGGCCTGACATGCATAATACAACGTTTTTAGTCATTATCGTGGATCCGTGTGGATGGGGATCATTTTGACAAAGGAAAAACATTTCAGTTTTTAGTACATAGTTGACGTGTAAACGTAACCTGAGACCATATTCAAACACACTCTCATATGTAATGATGTCAGATTATTTTTTAGTGAATCGGTTCATTCATTTCTGTTAATGCTCTCGTTCAAAAATTCACCAATTCCCGTTTACAGCAGATAATGTGGGGGGTGGGGGGGGGGGTGCATGATATTGTGGGACTTGGATTAAGAATGAATTCCCAAGAATTAAGTTCCAATTTATTATTTTGTTCTCTATTTTTAGTTAAATCATGGCCAACAAACAAGGGAAATTAGGGAACAAATTAAACTAAAATGATGGAACAAACTAATCAAATGGGGCCATGAATTAATTGTTGTGGGAAGTTGTGGTAATTATTAATTTGTGGCCACAATATCTATTTTTTGTTCTGTATGTCATGCGCATAGCTTCGTACTTGTGCAGCATTTGATGTATTCTGTATATTTATATGTATTTGGCATTATATGTAATCATATGCATTTCATTTTATGTATGTACCAATATATTTAATTAAATGCTGCTATAAATTAGTGTATTTGTTTTCTTGTATTTAGTGTATGTATATATTTTCCAGTTTAATGGTGTCACTTTTCAATTGAGATAAATGCAAATATGACTTGTCAATCATCTATTATTACTATACATTTTTTTAAAATATTTTATAAATATTCCCCTCTTAAAGAGCTTTAATGCAATTATCTACTTTTTTAGTAGCTTGTAGTTTTAATGGACTGTAGTTGAACTACTTTAAATTATGAGTAGCTTTAAGCTTGAGAAACTACAGCTAAGGGACTGTCTTCGAGGACACATCACTGTCGGACACATCATGTGTTCATTTGTCTTTCACCTTCAGGCCTCGGGAGATCTTGGTTAGGTCAGTCAGGACCAGTGGGGGGGTCTTTGTTCTTTGTAACCTTGAGCACATCACTTTATCAGTTAACACAGCCACACAGCCACAGGTCATGCACAATAGGGAGTGAAAAAGACAGCGTGGGTATCTGAAGAAAGAAAATATGAATCTTCCTAGCAGGATCTCCTCCATTACCTGCTGTGGTCCCATTTTCTGCTCTGACAGCGAGTGCCGAGCGGGGGGACAGGAGATTGACAGCTGAAGGGAGCAGAGGAAAACGGCGAGATCAGTGGGACAGAATTAGCAGGCTGAGCGGTGATGACTGGTGGAGCCGCGGGACGAGGTTTCGCTTCTTTTGCGCTGTGTCCTGTCATTAACGTCCCCACATAGCCAGCAGCAGCTTGAGGGAGAGGAGGGGCGATGGGGCCCGATGCGGGCCCCTCAGCGTAAACAGCAGACCACTGCGAGCCTTTATTTGTGCTCCAGTGGCCTTCATCAAAGGGCTGGAATATCGCAGGAGGCCACAGGGTTCACTTTGTACTGCAGGGAGTTGAAAGGACTGAAAAAACACAGATCAGAGAGAAGAACAGGGGGCCTAATGGAGCTGCAAACTCATTTACTGCATCTTCACACACGCCGTATGTCTTCCGCTGAAGAGTACACACAACCTTTGCTCCCTATGTGTTGTTCATCATTTTATTTATGTTCATATATGTGCGTACTAGTAGGTTTAAAGGAGGCATGGTGTCAGATTTTAATTGGCTCGTGAAAAGCTAACTTCAGCACCACAGGCTAAACTCAGTGGTCACCATTTAAACCATCTCTGTGATGTTTTACATCTTTCCCTGAAGGTCAGAGGATACAGGAAATTGCAGCTAGTTCTGAAATGGAGACCAAATGTTGCCTTATGTAAAAAGCTAATATTTATTGTCACTTGTGTTTAAAAAAAAAAGTTCCCACAAAAATAAAAATCCTGTCATCATTTAATCACCCTTATGTAAACAGAAAATATTATTTTGTCCATATATTTCATCTAATATTTATGTTATTACAGCTTTTTTTCAGTTGACAAAAAACTTGTTTTAATGGATACAGTTTTAGTTAACTGTACAAAACAAAATATGTTGTGTTCCTCAGAAGAACTAAAGTCATAAAGGTTTGGAATCATATGAGAGTGAGTAAATCATAATATTTTTTGGCTGAACGGTCACTTTAAATGCACTTTCACGGCTAAATATCTTGAATGATATCTCTTTTGAACGTCTTTCACTTCCTCAAACACGCACAATGGTCTCAGGAACTGACTAACCTTTGATCACTGGCCACAGGGACGGTGTGGTCTCCAAGGAGACACACTCATCTCTGTCTTATTAATAGGTGCTACGGACAGGCCTGAGTGTTGTGTTGCCAGGAGAGCAGGAGGAGAGGAAGTGTGTATGTGTGTGTGTACAGAGGTCTGCACATATGCTGTCTCAGTTATATGCACTATTGCAACAAGCATCGGATAGAAGCAAGAGAAAAGGAGAGGAAGAGCAGCGAGATGAAACCGAGAAAGGAAATGCGAAAACAGAAAGATAGAAAGACGATATGCTGAGCTGGTTTGAATAAATGCCATTCAGGCGTACCGGTAGATTGTTTGTGAAAGAAAGAGAAAAGGAGAAATTTGCTCTAAAGAAACAAATAAGCAAACTAAGGAGAAAGAATGATGTTTTTACAGTTTGCTTAATGATCCTTCCTCATGGAAATCAAACAATGAATATCAGTCAATGTGTTCCGTCACCAAAACTAGCTGAAGATGACGGTTAGAGGTTAGTGCATGTTGAATTGTGGTTATCATGTTGAAGAAGCAAATTTGAATCTGCCTTTTATTTTTGATCTCATTCCTGTCCTCTATATCTTTATAATAAAATGTAACATGAGAAAATGTAAGTGTTGCTTGCTTGTGCAGAATTTGCTGCCACAGCGCTTGAGTAGTAGGTCCGTGGTTTAAGTTTAAGGGATTGTTTTGCCTGATTTCGTAGTGTCCTAGCAAGCAGCACTAATAAGTGATGGTTAAAACATATCTTTAAGGGATGTTTCACGCCCAGCGTGGTCATGGCAGTAATGTAGGGCATGTGTCAGGGGGCTTTGGGGAGCTGTTACTGGAGATCCGTGTGGATTAGTACTCGGGGGCTCGCTGTCTCCAGGAGCCCCTCCGGCCTCTTGCCCCACCAGCCGTCCCGTCACACACCCTCACATGTGGCACATGCCACATGGTACTGGCCCCAAGCAAAGCTCATATTCATAAGTGTTGAGCTAATTAGCCACTGATTAATTCCACACCCGAGGATGAGTTTGGGTTTATGGGCTATAAATCCTCACTACTACCCTGCTTTTTCTGTTCCATTCTGGTTGGCTGTTAATGTTTCAGGGATGAAGCTTCTGATCTGGGTCACCCGACAGCCATCTTTACTTAAACCATTTAAGTTTTGAGTTTTAACTGACCCAATTTGAAGGATTAGCTTCAACTGAATTATGTTTTTGCAGCAGGGAAACCCTTTCCACATAATTGTTTAAAACTATAAAATAAACGAAACAATATTATTTTTGTAACCAGGACTTGACATCAAGACCCGCCAACATGCCAAATGTGGGTGTATTTCAGCAGTGGCGTGTAACGCAGTCACTCCTACTAGCCACTTTGGCAGGTTTAAGTTTATATATATATATATATATATAATTTTTTTCAGTTATAGTCTTTTAAAAGGCATCTGAAATAATAAACTAGGTGCAATGTAGTGTTGTCAAAAATATAGATTTTTTGATACATATTGATAGTTTTTCGCACACTTAGATACACGATACCAGCTGTGCTTTCTCACTCTCTCTCCTCTCTGACAGCGAGTTGACACACAAACCCGTCTCCCCTCACTCACTTGTTTAATTTGCTCTGGATGAGTATTGTTGCTGTTACAGGGCTTGAATTGCGGCGTAGGATTGCACGCATTGTGCATCATTTTATTTGTTCCCTTTTCGCTGCTTACTGCAATTAAACAGTCAAAATACACACAAAATAATGTCAAAATGCCATAAACACAGTCAGTTGTGTAAACAGTTGAGAAAGAAAACGTATGTGTAACAGTATAATGGATCAGTGTGTCAGGTTTTCAAGTGACACCAGCCTAATATACCTGCTGCCAAATTATGAGATTATATAAAAAACTATCTATCTGGCAGATTTTCCCCATAGTATCGATGTCAAAATTGTGGCCGGTGAAAATGCTGAGTGGCTATAACTTTGGAAAACCACTAGACACAGTGGCTGGTGAGCAAAAAAGTTAATGTCAAGCCCTGTTTGTAACATTATTTTCATGTTTTTGTCATCTAAAATACTGTTAATAGCAGTAAAACTTTATTGTAAAATTGTCTTTAACTGCACTGTCATATAAACATCTGGACAGTGAGGTGTTATTTCAGAAGGATTCAGTGATTTGTGATTCAATGATTCAAACCATTTACTTGACTGATTCACTAACCTGCTCTTAAGAGTCTTATGTTTATGAATCTGACTGAATTGGTTGTGTTTGTTTTTGCATGCAGTAATGGTGAAGACAGTACAACAGAAGGATGTTTTGTCTGTTTCTTGTCTTTTGTATTATGTCTTTTTTTAATCATATTTGAATCGGACTGCAAATTTATTTTGCCATGGAACTGTAGATTCAGCAGCTGTGCAGTCCTGGCACTGAATATCACTGCAGGAAACACTGCATTCAAGTTGAATACACTACTTTGAAAGAGACCCCACATTAAACTTCTGCTAAAAAAACCTTAAAAGCAACCAGAGTCAAACCTTGACTCACTCAGGTTTACATAAAACTCAGAAGTGGACTTTCAAACCCAACTCAAAGGGATTTGGGCAAAAATTAATCTAGTACATCTGCAGATGTGGCAGAGGGAGGCTGTTCTCTGGGGATGGCAAATGTGTGTGTGTTCATGGTCCAGATGAGGCCCCACTGGCACCCACATCACAACAAGTCACAGAGCCCAGCTGAGCCTCTCCATAGCCCGTGCTCACATGCCCACAGCTGGAGTCGCCTCAACCCAGTGATGGACATCTTTCACTAGGGCACGTGTTGACCACTGTTAGACTTGACATCACTTCTAGTTAAAGGCATTATTGCAAACATCTTTCAATAAATTGCACTTGTCCCTTTTTTTGTTAAGAAAAAACTGAGGCACTCACTGAGGCCAATTGTATAACCACAAGATGTAAACAATATGCTTAGTATTTTAGTGAGAAATTGCAAAAATTGAGTCTTGTAGTTATATTCAATTTTACAACTATTTTACCAAAACAATGTAATGCCATAAACGCTAATCGACTGTTAAAAAAATAAAAAAATAAATTATTAATACACAACAGAAGAATTCAATGTTCAGTCAGTGCTTTTATAAAATTATAAACTTCACATTGGTCAAATTGGCCCCCATTCACTTCCAAGTGGCTCTCTGTATCTGTGTAAGAAGGAACAAGTGTAAATATTTATCAAATATTTATAGTAATATTTAATCAACCAAAAATGCTGTCGATTGAAATTGTACTGAACTCTGAATATTTCTTTAATGTCACGGCTGGGTTGCAAAAACGAGGAGAAATGGATCTAAATGCAGCAGTTTTATTTAACAGAACTCTTGACAGGAGCACATTTAACAATAATGGACAACTGAACTGAACAAAACGAGCTTGAATAGGCCAAACTAATCAATTAACGAAAATTAACATCAGGTGAAACAGATGATTAAACAACAAATCATTAAGGAAAATGTTTGCTACTGAAATGGCTAAGGCTATGTTCACACTGTCAATCCAAATCTGATTATTTGTGTATCCGATTGGAATCTGATCTGATTATTGACATCCACATTGTGTATCGCAAATATTTAGATCCGATTTGTGTTTCCCGTGCCACTCTTTTGTTTTCTGAAATATCTGCATTGGTTTCTATGGCAATGATGTTGCTTTGGTAGGCATACGCCAAAAACAACAACAACGACCGCAAAATAGAGGGGTTTGCAATACAAATGTTTTCTTACTAACAACACGACCATGTGTAGCCGCCGCACTGGACTACTGCGTCTTATGAGGCAGCAGCAGAAAGGTAGGAGGCTGGTATGGTGGCTTTATTTCGTGCTGTCGTCTCCGCCAGTCTCAAAACATGTTGCATTGTCATTTTCTGCTCGTCTGGCACTTTGCAACAACACAGCCTTGTTTCTGCAGCGACTTTCAGCATGTTTTCTATAACAACATCTGACGTTTACATTTTATGTGCCGTGAGAAATTCACATAAACCATGCAAAATCCGCAGTCAGACTGAAACAGATTTCAAGAAATTTTAATAGGATTTCACTTGAAATCGATTTGTAAAAATGTTATGTGTTTTTTTGCTGTTCACACTTGCTAAATCTGATCTGATTTAAATCATATATGCACAAAAATCGGATTTGGACTGACAGTCTGAACGAGGCTTAAATAAACAAAATAAATTCCAAGACCGGTGGAAAATGAGGGTAAAACTGAAGTGTACATCATGCCAACACACACAGAACCCTGACCTGCACCCCCCCCTCCGCACACAGTAAAGAGGACAGCTTGCTCCACAGATGGCCATGAAGAGAGTGGTGGTAGGGGGCTATGGGGGAAATGCTTATGCACAGCCACTTATGTAGAGAAAGAGTGTGAGTGTGAATATAGCGTATGTGAAGGTATGTGGAAGCCCTTCAGCGTTTGGACTTTGACCCCTCATTATGTTCCAGGCCTCTGGACGCAGTTATTTGTGGCACTGCGTTGAATCAAAGCCAAGCTTGGGGTCAACTTTGCTAAATCTAACTTTACTAAACTATTGAAACCTTGAATCAAAAATATTTTGGGATAATATTGGACTCTGTGAATGGGTTTTAGAAAAGGATGAGAAACTCTTTTGAAAAGGGGAAACTGAAATGAATGGCTTGTGTGGAATATGAGACTGGCTGGAATTACGTTTATCAGATTACTCCATTCACAACTGTTTTGCATTTTCTGTTTGGTGTTATTACATTAAAAAATGCCATATGGTTTGAATATGGATTCTGAATTGAGTTGTTTTTATAAGACACACATTTAAAATTGAAGTATGTGTATAGTATGTGTATGTAGATATGGGAATAGTTATAGTTGTGGATGTGTTTGGTGTGTGTATGTAGTTGGTAAATGCAATCTTTTTTTCATGTTGTAATAGTCTTTTAGAATGTATTTATACCTCATTAAGTTTGTCTAAGAGATGTTATGTGATATACAGATCAGTCTGTGACTGATTGTGTGTTTTAATTTCTCAAGATTTTAACCAATTATTGAACATTGAACAGTGATTGTTTTTATCTGTGAGTAATTATTGACCTTTACTTATGGGGATGTACTTTGACAAAAGCTTGTTGCTGAAACGTTAAAAATATATTTATAATTTAATGTGCAGTTATATTCTTTTTTTAATTGTGTTATTAAATTAAAATAATTATTCTTGTTTCTGTGAGTTGAGGAAATCCGCTGACCTCCAATATTTGAAAGCCTGACAGAAAAATAGCATATAGCACATTTGAAGAGCTTTGAAAGAAAATCTCAGCATGATGTTTTTAAGAGCAAGAGTGCAAAAATGTGCACAGCTGAGTGACAAAAATATTTGAAGAAAAAGCAGAACAGTTCAGAATTATCATTAAGATATCTGTTTAATTTGTTGTCACAGTTAAAAGTTAGTGTTTGGTTTCAAGTATACATTTTTAATGAGATCCCTCTGAGATCTCCTAGGATCCTCAGCATCAGGTATTCGGTTTGCAGGCATAGATTAAAATTAGTGACGTCCATGGTCCAAGGAGCCAGGCCTGGCTGGAATGTCTTCAGCAGACCTGGCTGCACTCTTTAGAGTTGTGGCATGTGTCATTGTGTCAGCTGGGGTAAGGAGGTCACAGCTCGTCGATGCAGCAGGGGGTACGGGGGCTTTTGTAAAGCAGCCTTTGCAATCTGTCCCTCTCTTCAGGGCTAAACCTAATGGCCATGTAGCTGCTGTGATTGTGACTCTTGGCCAGCTGTCATGGCGAGGGGCAACACAGTCAGACGGCCACCGCTCCCCTATTGTTTCCTTCCACACCAGGGAGTGTTTGTCTCTTTGTGACATCATCATTACAGGCACTTCACCCCGCCCCCCAGAGATTGTTGTGACAGCTGGAGGCCTGGACACACCCACTCTCTATGACCAGACCCTTTCAGCTATATTGATGAGGGCTGGATGGTGGCAGTCCACCATATGTGCCATCTTTGCTCCCCAGAGCAGCGCTCATTGATAATTCACATTATTGATCGATGGTCATTACGAACGGCCCTTCAGAGGCTCTCAGCAGGATGGAGTGACTATTACTTAAAGCTAAGCACAGGTCTGAGAGGGCATTGAAATAAAAAAGGGTGTACAGTACTAAAGGACCACAGTGTTGGCAATATTTATGTATATAAAGTCTCTGACAGTGACCTGAAAGCAATAACAGAATGTTATTCTATGGTTGCTGCACAGTGATATACACAGCCTGTAAACAGGTGTTTCACATCATAACTGTTAGTGTGTGGTGTATTTTTGCATGGCTGAAACAGTGTATTGACCAATCAATATCCAGGACTGTGACTATTTTATGAATTATACAACAGCTCTGAAGGTGGCTGATTGGATGGACGGATAGATGGATGGATAGATAGATATATACTAACTTGCTAGATAAGTAAATAACTGGATAGATACATAGATACTAACTGAACTCAACTAGATAGATTAAAGTATGGATAGATACACTATATTGCCAAAAGTTTTGGGACGCCTGCCTTTACATGCACATGAAGTTTAATTACATCCCATTTTTAATTCATAGGGTTTAATATTGAGTTGGCCCACCCTTTGCAGCTATAACAGCTTCAACTCTTCTGGGAAGGTTTTCCACAAGGTGTAGGAGTGTGTTTATTGGAATTTTTTCTAGAAGCGCATTTGTGAGGTCAGGCACTGATGTTGGACGAGAAGGCCTGGCTCGCAGTCTCCGCTCTAATTCATCCCAAAGGTGTTCTATCGGGTTGTGCAGGCCAGTCAAGTTCCTCCACACCCAAACTGTTCCCACAAAGTTGGAAGCATGAAATTGTCCAAAATGTCTTGGTATGCTGAAGCATTACGAGTTCCTTTCACTGGAACTAAGGGGCCAAGCACAACCACTGAAAAACAACCACACCAAACCCTCCACCAAACTTTACACTTGGCACAATGCAGTCAGGTAAGTACCGTTCTCCTGGCAACCGCCAAACCCAGACTCGTCCATCGGATTGCCAGACAGAAAAGTTTGGAGGTCTGTAGCTATTGACAGAAAGTTGGCCTACCACTTCATGGCTGAATTGCTGTTGTTCCCAATTGCTTCCACTTACAGTTGACCGTGGAATATGTATTAGTGAGGAAATGTCACAAATGCACAGGTAGCAACCTATCACAGTACCACGTTTGAATTCACTGAGCTCCTGAGAGCAACCCATTCTTTCACAAATGTTTGTAGAAGCAGTCTGCATGCCTAGGTGCTTGATTTTATACACCTGTGGCCATGGAAGTGATAGGAACACCTGAATTCAATGATTTGGAGGGGTGTCCCAATACTTTTGGCAATAAAGTGTATGTAAATAACTGGATAGATAGATACTAACTAAACTCACCTAAGTGAAAATACAGAGTGTGACGGCACCGGAGGTTGTGTATGTGTGGAAGTGTCAGATGAAACACCTGCAGTTCATCTTAATGTGTGTACAGCACCGTGGAGAATTCAGCCATTTACCACAGCGGTGTCAGAGAGAGAGGTCATGAATATGTGGATGTTCTTGAGATAGAGACTGGGTGGTCCACGGGTCACAGGGTATATCCAATAAATCACACCAATAACATGCTTTTACCTCACCGACAAAAAACCTGAAGAAATTTATCATCGATTTTGCAATGCCATTTGGAAAAAAAGGGCAAGAATCAGGCAGAGGGGTGAGATGGGTGAAGAGAGAGAGAGAGAGGGAGAGAGAGAGAGAGAGAAGGATGGGAATTAACAGTGACAGATTGCCAGCTTTCTTTAATGAGAACGGCTTAATTGGATGGTTAGCAGGGATCTAAAGTGACAGTCTGTGTGAGTGGGAGAGTAAATATTAATACAAGAGCTCTGGGATTTTCATTTGCCTACTGTCTTCTTTTTTTATTTATGTTGCACTTTCCGTGCATGACAAGCAACACTCCAAAGTGCTGGGTAGACAGTATAGTTCTTTTAAATGCATTTTACATGTGTGCACTTGTGCTTTCCATTGTGCTTGCCTTGTCGTCGCTCGTGCCTGGTTACCATAGTCACTAGATTTAATCTAACAAAGCATGAACGCCTCACAAAGAAAAGCTTTATTGAGTCTGTGTGGTTAATCAGCACTGCAAGACTCTAGCTGATCTAAACCTAAAGAAAAATAAGATATTATATTTTGCACAAAATATTTTTACCACATTTCTTCCTTATATATTCATTACGTAATGCGGTTTACTTTAATGTTTTTGTAATTCATATTCTCAGTGTTGATTCTCATTAATGTAATGCAATATATATATATATATATATATATATATATATATATATATATATATATATATATATATATATATATATATATATATATATATATATATATAGAATACAAGTTAAAACTTAATTGTCATGAAAACTGTCACAATGCATAAAATCTTAAATCCTTAATATTTGCTTAATTTCAAGCAAAACATAATTTCTTGTTTCTTTCTTTTGATTTCTTTTGATGTGAGATTCACCCCATACTGGTATTCTTGAGTGTCCTCTACAAATCTGTGTCTGTATCCATGATGCATGTGAGTAACTGTTGTTTAGTATGCAAGAAGTGACGCCTATACACAAGGCTGGCACAGTGCGTTCTTATAGACTGGCTGGTGTGAACTGATAAAGGGAGGAAAGAGAGCAATGATGAAAGTGCAAGTAATCTCATTAACTCAGTGTTATAAGTGAAGGCCAGCAATCATGTACAACTGGCCTTCGGGGAATCATAAAAACTACATAAAGCTCACTCCACCTAGATCATTACAGTACACACAAACCAGTACCATCCCGTCTATACATGTTTTATTTTAAGAAGTAAATTCTTGTTTTACAGAGGGCAGTAAACCTCGTTTAGGCCATTTGTTACGGTGATTTAAAACATAGGGATGCACCATATTAAAAATCTTTACTATTTTGTCTAAATAAATAAAATTAAAAAAACACACAAAACTAATATTTTAAGGCATTACAAAACTATTTTAGATTTTATAATGTAAAGTATAAACAATGGATATTCATTTTTAGCATTGCTAAAGATTACATTTCAAAGTGATTATTTGTGTTTATAAGATTAACTTCAAGTGAGCTTTATATGACTGCAAAGGTAATCTACATAAAAATGCACAATTAAATATCCATTATATACTGATCCGATAGTTAATAATAATAATAATAATAGAAAGAAAAAATTGCGAGTTTATGTCATGTAGTTCTGAGAAAAAAAGTAAAAATTGTGAATTTATCATGCAACTCTGAGAAAAAAGTCAAAATTGTGAATTTATCATGCAACTCTGAGAAAAAAGTCAAAATTGTGAGTTTATATCATGCAGTTCTGAGAAAAAAAGTCAAAATTACGAGTTTATCATGCAGCTCTGAGAAAAAAGTCAGAATTGCGAGATAAAAGTTGCAATTCCCTTTTTTATTTTTTATTCAGTGGCGGAAACAAGCTGCCATAGATAACTGATATGGTACCAATATAGCTGGTATCCCTAATATCACACATTGCTAATATTACATATTCTGAGAGCATGCTGGGGTGATAAAATGTAACTGTATTATCACCCAACTCTTTATATACAGTTGGATATATAATTACGTCCAACTTTATCCTCATACATACAGTCCCTATGCATACATTGCTCAGCTCTAATCTGCTAAGTGCGACTATAAAGCATAAGGATTAAGATATTATAAATATGAACATAATTTTCTGTAAAGCCGCTTTGAAACTCTGTGTATTATGAAAAGTACCATACAAATAAATTTGACTTGAAATGCGTTAGCTGCATTATGCTACAATCCTTGTGAAGGAGTTAGACATCCTGAAAAGCTCGTCTGAGCCTGTGTTGTGATTGGTATTATGTCTCAGGCATTGTCCAAATTTGGGGTCGTAGCTTGTTTTCTTTTCCCAGGCTCACGCGATCCACACAGTCCTCGAAGCTTAAGACAGAAGGTAAACAGGCAGACAAAAGAGTGGCCCCTGTTCCCACGGTGACCTTTGAGACCCCAGATTTGTTGTAGTAGAGTCTGTGTTAACCTGGTGTGAACAGCGCCATCAGGGCAGCGTCTTTATCCTCCTTTACGTGCCCAGTCATTAATTCACACAGTCTCATGCAATTGTTTTTCTCTTTCTCTGTCTCAGGTAGTTGTTCCCACACGGGTTGGTCAAGTGTACGTGTATGACACGGGGAAAAACGAACAGGATGAGTATGACGTCCCCCGACACCTTCCACCCACCCAGGATATCTATGACGTGCCGCCCACCCGCACCCAGTACAATCAACAGGTAAAGAGCTCACCTGATGTGAACAAAAGCATCACATGACTCATGTGTGCACTGTTTATGTCAATGTGTTGAGGTTCATATTTACTTTAATATCCTTGTGAAACCATTACGCTGTAGGTTATTTGATATCTAGTAATTTGTGGATGAGCCAGTTGAAGATCGTTATTGATGATAATAGCCTTTAAGTGTATCTCAGATGTCTGCGGTGCGTGTGTGTGTGTGTGATAGATGATCATCACACACTGCCAGACTCTGGCAAAGAACCTCCTTGCTCATTAATAATACAAGCAATGAGAGTATAAATTCTTTCTTTCTTTCTTGCGCTTTTACTCACACTTCCACCTTTTTAAATTCAATCTTTTCGATTTAGCTTTTCTTTTTTTGCCCCTTTCTTTAACATGCTCACTCTTTTGTTTTATTTATCACACTCTTTATCTGTTCAGGTCTTTCATTTTCAAACTTATCTCTCTTTCTTTCACTATTTTGCTTGGTTTTTGTCACTCTTTTTAATTCGCTCCACTTTTTCTAGGCTTTTTTACATTATTTTTTTACCCGTTTGCTTGACTTTGCTTAATTTTCTGTATCTTTTTTTTTACTTTAGCACTTTCTATTTCTTGCACTTTTGCGCTTTAATTTGTTCTTGCTTTCATTGTTCTTGCTTTCAGTTCTTGCTGTCTTTCTTTTCTCTGTCTTTCATCTTCACTCTTTTGCTCATTCTTTTTTCCTGCATCCTTATATTTCTGTTGGCTCGATGATTGCATGCTTATTTTTAGATGAGGTCAGGCATTACTTGCAGTGGAAGTAGATATTTCAGTGTCTGGAGGCATTTCAAAAAGAAGGTCAGCATTGTGCGTGTGTGAAGCAGAATATCCTGAGACCACTGTGTGCACACACACACGTGTGCATATGAGCGAGAATGTGTTGTCAGCGAGATCAGTCCTTCAATGCAGCACACACAAACACACATGCATACAGTACACATCCCTGGGGGACAGAGAGACAGACAAAGCCTGGCTCACGGCAAAGGCCATAAATACCCAGACCATATAATTCCAACACACATGCAGGCTTTAGCACAGCCATACAGAGAGAATGAGAGAAACATGGATGAAGGCAAAGACCTGAGCACATGCTGTATATGACAGAGGGGTGGACTAAACTGGGCAGACAAGATCATTCGTCATTTTGTGGCCAATACACAATGTTAGAAATAATGTACAAACACAAATTGTGTAAAACATACATAAACTAAGAATTAATTGTGGCTGCTGATAACATCACTAATCATAAAATCATCTAATTCTCTAATCTAAACTATTGCATCAAGTCAAGTCACCATTTATATAGTGCTTTATACAATACAGATTGTTTCAAAGCAGTAATAAGCAGGAAAATTAACGATCAACGATGCAAACTTCATCAAATATGAGACCAATTCAAATTCTGATGTAAACCCAAGTGTACCGCACAAGTCCTGAAAAGTGAAGCCAAAGCATTTTGATCATTGGTGGCTGGCTGCAGTATAGGTCATAAACCCCGCCCCCTCTCTATGTAATTGAATGGGACGTGAGCCAAACTAAAAAATCCAATTACACTTCAAATAATTTTTTTCCAAAGATGGTTTCTGGCATTTTAGGTAGTTTTCATCACACAGGCATATGTTCGTTTTCTCAATAAGTTTGGATGGCTGTAACGTCATGATTGACAGCTATGCTTGCGATTGAGTGTGGGCGGGACCATGATGCCAAGGCTCCACCTCATGATCACTACTGCGCAGACTACCGCGGCGTAAATGGCAACGACCGTTACTGGATAGCGGAGAGATGTGCTGTCCATCTTTTTTTTTTACAGTCATGTGTAAAGCAGCTCTACAGAAGACAGTGGTGTCATTATTCAGCTCAAGTCCGTTCAGTGTTGATTCATTTCAATAACTGTGTAAAGTTTATCAATCATGAAATGAGTTAAATTCAGCCATAAGCAGCTACACAATAGTCTCATTATTTAGCCGAGTCAGTTCAATACCAGTGTCAATGTTGCGAAATTCATCAATTATGAAACAAAGTCAATTCAGCTATAAACATTGGTGTCATCATCCAGCTCAATTTAGTTCAGTTTTGTTTTCATCCAATAGTGTCAGTGCAGTCAAATTCATAATATTACTGAATATTAAGTGTCTTTTAAACCCCATCATGCAAATTAGGTGTGAATACAATGAATGCAATTTCCTAATTTTGCAGGCTGACTTTGGAATGTTAAGTAATTGAGGATGTTGCCATATTCAAGATTAAAGGGTAAAGCATCAGGTATTTAATTTATTCATGATTGAATGGCACAGCTCTATATCAGCATCTTCTTAATCCAGTTCATCAGAAGTTAGTAAATAAAATGCAGGTTTTTACACAAAATAACCATGCTGCAACTGTTTGTAAATTCACCCTCTCAATTTTTCATACAGACAAAAAACGCTGCAAGCCAAAACACTTTCTTCCCAAAATTGCTCCAAATATTCATAACAAATCGCCGTCTCTCAGATTAGAGCGATTCAGAGGGAAAAACACAGTCGTTTAATCAAATGGAGCTGGCAGAGCGGCTGCTGGATGCTCAGCGAGAGGTTTTGGTATTCATGGTTTCTCCTGCCTCCGTCTCTCTGGCTGCAGGCTCTCCTGGGGGTGCGCAACAGATTGAGAGCCATTGTTTGGCCAGCATTATAAATGCTAATGGTGTTTGTGTAAGGATGTGTGTGTATGTGTGTGATTGGAGCAGTATTGATAGAAGTATAGAGTAGACATGACTTCAGAAATCTGCATTAAGGACATGCATTAGGATTGTTCTGTGAAAATGTGTGCTCTTTACATCAGCTGTAAATTGTCAGCGGATGCTTGACAGTTGCGCAGTACTCTGATCATAGAGAACTAATATTATTTTGAATTATAATATTCAAATACATTTTCACTTTGTATGCAACATATTTCTGTTATAAACAATAATTATTGCTGCCAGTAGGCGTCAGGAGCTCTGGAGAGTAATAAATGATGTAGGAATGGTATTTTGGTATCGGTAATGCTTGAAATGTGACATTTTATTTTCATACAATTCCATTATGTACTATATGATATCTAGATATCTGTCAAACGGCTATGTTCATAATGATAATTTTTCTGGCATTACAACCTTTAGAGGGCAGTTTGTGAACCATTGGTTTAAATTATTAATGCATAAGTATTACACTGAAATGTACTATTGAAATGTACCAGTCCCTAAGTGTGTGTGACACTAACTCTATCTCAGACAAGATTAGACTTCAGTTTAATCCAAATCCCTCGACCTCATTTCACCCATATCAGATGCAGTGGAAAAATCACACTTTTACTGCTAGCGCTATAAAACATTTATTTGGCTTTAATCCTTTTACTAACATTCAAGCGCTGTGGGCCTTCGTGTGTTTTTTTTGTACCAGTTGAGCTGCAGGCATTATTTGATATTTATATCAGTTGTCACAGGTTTGACAGAGCATTGGGACAGGAAGTCACACTTCATTTATAGCACATTCTGAAACTCGAGTCAGTGCTGTTTTTGTATTGATGAGAGTGCATGCATCGCTGTGTGTGTGTAGGTTTACATAATTATACATCTGGGTGCCCCCTCAACAGGAAGAAATGATACATAAATAAAATATATAGATTTATTATTACAATCATATAAATAGTGTTCCTTAGAGGTTAGAGTTAATCTCTATTAATTGAATTTATATATATATATATATATATAGTTTGGGGGCAAATTTGTGCTCAGAAATTAGGTATATCTGACAACACCTCTTGTTGGAGATATCCGATGATATCCACAAATGTACATTTAAAAATATTATCATTTTAAAATGAAAAAAGTTTTCTTTTAGGGGTAGTGGTATGGTTAAGTTTGGGGTAGATACTAGTATTTATAATTAGCTTTACATAAAAATATAATGTATATAATATAATATAATATAATATAAATATATTTTTCATGTATATAATATAATAATATAATAAATAAATGTTTATGTATTTATGTCTTTGTAAAAATACATTAATAAATGTACACTACCATTCAAAAGTTTGGGGTCAGTAAGATTTTTTTAAAGAAAGAAATTAATACTTTTATTTAGCAAGAACAAATGAAATTGATCAAAAGTGGCAGCAAAGACATTTATAATGTTTCTAAAGATTTCTATTTTAAATAAATGCTGTTTTTAAACTTTCTATTCATCAAATAATCCTGAAAAAAATAATATATATATAGTTTTCACAAAAATATTAAGCAGTGCAACTGTTTTCAACATTAGTAATAATTAGACATTTTTCTTGAGCATCAAATCATCATTAGAATGATTTCTGAAGGATCATGTGACATTGGGGTAATGGCTGCTAATCAGCTTTGTCATCATAGAATTTAATTACATTTTTGAATATATTGAATTAGAAAACACTCTAAAAATATTTCAACATATTACTGTTTTTATTCTAATTTTAATCAAATAAATGCAGCCTTGGTGAGCATAAGAGCAACATACGATGTAATCTTTCATCTTGGTGTTGAAAACACTATGAAGGCATAGAAGTCTTTGGTTGTCTTCAACTATCAGCCATGATCAGCGACTCAGCCTGACCACAGAGCCACTGGACAGGTAGCAGAAAGAGAGAGATGGTGGGTGAAGGTGGAGGTCAGCATCTCTGCAGCACTGCTGATTTCCCCCAGCTGTTCCTGTCTGAGATCGTGCTCCTGTAATCTCTCCACATCAGTGGGAGTGTGTCCTCTATTGTGTGTACCTGTGTTCTTTCCAACATGCACAAAAAACTATGGACAGCAGGAAAAGGGAGAAAAAGACCAAAGGAGCTTTCGCACTGGGTAGTTCTAGGAAATCAGTTCTAGGATCTAGCCACCAGGATTGTCCCTGAGAACTAAATTTTCCCCTAGGGCAATTTTCCTGGTTGTATTTGCACTGCCAGTAGAAACTGAAGTGACGTAAGCCAGCCATTTAAGCGTGGTATTTAACAACATCAACAACTGGAGACGCCGTGAGATGTGTTTTTGCTGCGTGTCGTAAGTTTTGTGATAATGGATATTTGAATTTGCAATTGAAAGAGCAAAAAGGAGAGCTAAAAGATGAAATCTCCTATGAAAACTTGCAGTGCTACATATCACACATACCATAGACAAAAGCAACACGTAAATGCTATCTATGTAGAGTTAATTTGGAGTAAGTATATGTAAACTGTATTTACATGGCTTTTTTAAAATGATGGGTGTCTGTGATTCGTATGGCATGTGTCTTTCCCTAAAATCGTTCCCAGTTCCTGCAGTTTGAACACACCAAAAAGCAGGTATTTCCGCCAATAGGAACTATGAAAACGTTCCTCCGGTGCCAAAGCCCCTAAAAAAAGGACAAAGTATGTAGGAGAAGGTAGAGAGGAATCAGGGCCCCTGGGGTGTAAAATAAATGAGAGAAACAGACAGAAACAAATGCCCAGCCCCTCCCAGCCTTGCTTCGACATTGCAGACATATTAAACTGTATTCAACTAACGCAGATTTGTTATTAAGTGGCTTCCTTTTCAGGTCAGATCTACTTATAGTCACTGATTTATGTCTTAATTCTGTATTTAATTCATTTATTTAACTTATTCAGTCTAGTAAATGAGTTTACGTCTTTTTGACCCTGTTTTTTTCTCTGGGCCACAGGTTTATGATACTCCTCCAATGGCTATGAAAGGCCCACCCAGTAGAGATGGTCAGGAGATCTATGACACTCCACCTAGTGTGGACAAGAGCCAGCTGCACTACCAACAAACGGTAACAATTATTCTTTGTCTCCATACATGACTTACACAAATCATTATACTGTGGTTTTATGTGCACATTTGATCTGCACATTAATGGAGGTTGCAGAGATCTGAATTCCCTGAAACAAAACACGACTGACTGTCCAACAATGACAGAATGCATTTGGAATAGGCTCTGTAAGCAATTTCAATCATTTTGCTAGCTTTAGTCAGACTTAGCAAATTAATTTACCACCCACTTCAAACACGTCACCCCACCAAAACTCCTCCCACTGGCCACTACTGACATCTCAGCTATCCAAATGATAAAACTAGAGTGTAAAATAATTCACAAGCAGAAAGAATTTCTGATCGGCTAAGTTAGTCACATCTAGTGATATCTTTCAGGTAATAGGAACATTTTATGCACACTGTTCCAATGCAAATCACATTTAATGTTCATTTAGCAAATGCTGTGTATAACTTAAATTAGTTCTAGCCATCTCACTACCATATTGGTTATTATAGAAATATTAGAGGTCGATATTGGACATATATTGGATATAATAATATAATTGTTTATGATCATTTCCTTTATTTTTACATTTAGATAACCTTTTCCATCATCTTATATATCTTAAAAACACTAATCATTTAATAACAGTTAAATGTAATCTTTAGCAAATCTAAAAAAAAAGCCATACTGTACATTGTACACTATGTTGTGTTGCCTAAATTCACTTGTAACATTTAAAATGATTGACTAATTATCAACAGTATCTGCCAGAATACATCCCTAATGAGCTCAGTTATGATTATACCAGGCTAGTTTTGGTAAACACATTATTCCTCTTTACAGGTATATGACATTCCTCCATCTGTCAGCAAAGATGTTCCAGATGGTCCAATCAGGGAGGAAACATACGACGTTCCTCCTCACTTTGCCAAGATGAAGAGCCTAGAGAATCAGAACCAGGCCTTTCTGTCTCAGATCCCTGGCGGTACTGAGCCTCCCATACCAGAGGACGTGTATGATGTTCCTCCTCCTCAGCTAGTAGGAAAACGACAGCCTGAGGGTCAGGAGATCTATGACATCCCTGCCAGCCTACGAAAGAGTGGCCTACAGGATCACCACCCTGGAGACGTGTATGACTTCCCTCGTGAACGGCCGGCAGTTGAAGAATCAGGTGACTACATCTACGATGTGCCTCCGCAGGTGGTGCGTGACGCAGCGGCCACAGAGGAGCTCACTGTCAGCTTCAAACGCCTATCGGCGTCCAGCACAGGAAGCACTAGAAGTAACCTCTCCACATCCTCTCTGGACATGGTGCCAGTGCGTGAATCTTCTGGGCCGGGTCGCCTGCTGCTCTTGGATCTGGACCAGGCCATGGAGCGTCTGTCCCGTCATCAACAGTCCGTGGAGAGCTCCGTGTCCCTCCTAATGTCATTCATCAGTGGGAACTGGCGCAGCCCCACTCAGATGGAGTCCAACCTCCCTGCCATCCGACAGGCTGTGGAACGCATTCGTGTGGCTGTCAGGGACCTGCTGGAGTTCGCTAGAGGTGCCGTGGCCAACGCCACCCAGGCCACTGACCGCACACTGCAGACCAAGCTCGGAAAGCAGGTGCAGAAGATGGAAGAGGCCTTCCAAGGTCTGGTGAGGTACAGTCAGGCGCTGGACTCTCTGGGTTGGTCCCCCGCAGCCCTGATGGCACCATCTACAGGCACCGGCGGGGACGACCTAGACCGGCTGGTCATGTGTGCCCGTGGCGTGCCCGATGACACCAAGCAGTTAGCATCGTTTCTCCATGGCAATGCCTCTTTGCTCTTCAAACGGACAAGCAAACAGCAGCAACTACCGTTGCCACCCGTCCCCCATACCGGTGACGTGCTGGGTCAGCTGACCAACAACAACAACATCTCAGCATATCAGTCAGGCACACCTGAACGGGCCAACATCCAGTCCCGCCCGTTACCCTCCCCTCCTAAATTCTCAGCTGAGGAAGAGACTCCAGACAGGCCGTACGAGACAACAGAGGAAGGTTGGATGGAGGACTACGATTATGTCCATTTACAGGTACGCTAAAAATGAAATCATTACAAAATGTGCATTTGTTTCCTTTGGAGAACAAGATCCAGGTGTATGTTCTCAGCCATCAATATGATCAGTGATCTGCATGTCGACCCTATGTGGGCTGTGCCTGTAATCCCCACTGTGTCGAGCCTCAGGCCTTTTCATCAATCACTGTGATTGCATGTACAGACTTGCTTTTCCTTAAAGCTCACATACATCTTCCTTTAGCACCAGCTGTTATGCGTCTGTTTTGTGGTTCTGTCAAATGTTTTGCTGAAACTGTGAGGATAAGATTAATTTTGTTCAGTCACACAGATATTTCTTCATCTTTCAGATGTCATGCAAATGACAAGTTTTATTATAAACTGTATGATAATTTAGTATTTTAAAAACAATGTATAACAGTATTATTTTAAATATTTTTTATTTAATACATTGCAGAAATGATATGTGAAAGCTGTGACTCAATTGGACTGACCATATTTGCTCATTTCTGCTACACTTTTTTACCTACAATTGTGCAGATATAAATGCAGTATATATCTTTTTTGGAAGTCACATTTGAAAATGCACTTGGCTGAAAAATCAGAGGGGGCACATATGAATTCTTCAGTTTATTCAGTCTTTTACAGAACTGAAAATGGCTGAGTTTCACTGTGATATTATACTGCCCCCCAGTGGAGTGAATGGAAACTTTTCAGTGCACATTGTTTGAAGTCAAAGAATGTATGGATGAATGTATGGGATTTACCTTTGTTCTTTTAAAGAATGGTGGGAACAGTTGCATGCCGATTGTGACTTTATGTAATAACAAAGACTTATCTCATGAATATGAATGTATGCACAAATAATTTCACACAATCTTAATACTCTTTTACTCAAAACAAGTTGACACATTTTTGAGCATGCATTACAAACTGTAATTCACCCATCTATTCAGACTGTAAACTATTTATTCATTAAAAATGTATGTTCACTTTACATTATAGGGTAAAGAAGAGTTTGAAAAGAACCAAAGACAGCTGTTGGAAAAAGGGAGCATCAAACACAATAAGACTCTGCTGGAACAGCAACAGGTATATGAGACTATAACACCTTATTCACAGAACTAGAAAGTTCTTATGATTCACAATATTATTTTCTACGGCCTCAGAACACAATTCACTGAAACCCTCAAATACTTAGAAATGTGGCAGGCATCATAAACAAAGTTGCTATAGTATTGCATACATTGCATTTACTTACATGCTTAATGCTTACTTGCTACTGCTTTTTAACGTTAGCATTGGTTGAATTTTTGTATGAATGTATGATCAAACAATAATTGAAAGAGTTGAAAGACCCCTGTTATACACTTTTCTTATATAATTTAAAGGAATAGTTCAGCCAAAAATGAAAATTCTTACTTACCATCATGTTGTTCCAAACCTGTATGTATTTCATTCTTCTGCCAAACACAAAAGAAGATATTTTGAAGATTGTTGTTAACCAAACATTTGATGGGACCCATTGACGTTCATAGTATGGAAAAAGTACAAAGAAAGTCAATGGGGCCCGTCAACTGTTTGGTTACCGACATTCTTCTAAATATCTTCTTTTGTGTTCAGCAGAAGAATGAAATTCATACAGGTTTGGAACAACTTGTGGGTGAGTAAATTATGAATTTTCATTTTTGGGTGAAGTATCCCTTTAAGTACAGTATTCATTACTTATATCTACACTTACAAATATTACATATTATATAAATAATCATTTGTTTATTCATGAGTACAGTCAAACCAAAAATTATTCAGACACCAGATATAATCTTTTACTAGTGGGTGCAGGACACTATAGTTCATTTATGTAAGTGAGGATAGCAAAATAAAGTAAACTGTGACATATTATACCCAAAAAATTCTTCATACAGTGGACTACCAGTAAAATTGATAAAAAAATTTGGGACCAAAATTATTCAGACACTTTGACCTGACCATGTTTTGCTCAAGTGTTTTTTCTTTAATTGCTAATGTGACCTTTTACACCACAGACTGAACAAAATGAAGCATTGCTTGGTAATTGGTTGACCTAAATTGGTATTATCTAATTGTGTACTTAAATTTAACAGCTGACAGCTGATTGGTTGATTGTAATCCATTACATACATTATCTGACATTATCAAGATGAATTTGTTCTGACACAGTTCTTGTCATATTTTATTACCATTTTCTAAACTATAGCAAATAAACTGTGATCATGTGAGAAAAGTTGAAGGTGTCTGAATAAATTTTGGTTTGACTGTATATTTATATATGCAATTTTTTACAATGTATTGTTCATCTTTTAAATGCAATATTATTCACTCATGTCCCTAACCCTCAACAGCTGAATCAGTTTGAGCGACTGGAGCAGGAGGTCTCCCGACCCATTAACAATGACATTTCGGGCTGGACTCCGCCCTCTCAGCACCCGCAGACGCCGCGCAGTAAGCTGTGCATGGGTGACAGACAGCTGCTGCTCTTTTACATGGAGCAGTGCGAATCCAACATCACCACGCTCACCAACGCCATTGACGCATTCTACTCCTCCATCAACAACAACCAGCCGCCCAAAATCTTTGTTGCCCACAGCAAATTCGTCATCCTCAGCGCTCACAAGCTCGTCTTCATCGGAGACACGCTCTCCAGGCAAGCCAAGTCTCCCGAGGTGCGCACCAGGGTGGCTCAGCACAGCAACACGCTCTGCGACAAGCTCAAAGACATTGTGGTGAGCACCAAGACCGCAGCCCTGCAGTACCCCTCGCCAGGGGCCGCCAGAGACATGACAGAGAGGGTGCGGGAGCTCGCGGGCTGCACCCAGCAGTTCCGCATGGCACTCAATCAGCTACTGGCCATGTGAGTGCAGGGGTGAACGGGCCCCGGGACAGTACAGGCACACAGAGCCTCTTTTAAACTCACTGGACAAACGTACCCTGTGCCATGAGCTTTTTATCTCCAAAAAGGACAAAATGATTAATGGGCAGAGCCATTGGTTGTAAATGAATCATTGTAAATATTTAAGTTGCTGTATGTCGGGGACAATGTAATGGGACGAACACAGACATTTGAGGAACTTTTTGAACAATGGAGGAGAAAGAGATGGAACATATCTAAAGAGTAGATTTAAGACATTATGCATTATTATAGCTAAACTGTAATTATTGCTCTGATTATTATAATTGTCATCATCATTATTATTATTATGAGATGCTGACTAAAGGTGTTTAAAATTTTAAACGTGTATGTAGAAGTACAACCATTTCCATCAAAGATCAGATTTTTTTAATGAATTGTGCCTGTTGGAAGCAAAAATGGTGTTTAATGTTTATCCTCTTGCTGTTGATCAAAGAGGCTGGGACAGTGTGAACGCAAAGCATGCTGGGAGTGAGCTGATTTACAGGCGGGCTGCGTTTAAGTCCATTTTTTTATGCCCTTCTCTCGCTATCTTCCCTCAGTCTTGTTCACTTGGATGTACAATTGCTTACATTGCACGAGTGCCCTCTACTGGCAGAACCCTTGCAATGTTTTTAAATGGAATGCCCTAATGCCCTAAATGCCCTTGATCACATGGAATCCGCAATAGAGCTGAGAAAGTTTTTTTTTTTCCTTATGAATTTGTTTTACGGACCATTCTGGAGGCCTCTATGTATGCTTGGGCTGTTGGAGAAATTATAAAAAAAATTACTCAAACGAAAATGATAATATAATAAACTGTGTAAAAAGCAGTTAGATACATCTCCAATAATATCTCCAATGTGGGGTGGGGGTAAACTAAGCGTGATCTGCTGTGGCGTCACAATCATGTTGCATTGTGGTCTAAGGAGCTGCCTGAAGTGAACATATTGAGTAGACTCGGTTAAGCTCGAGGGGGTAAGGGTCTGTCCAAATAATCTTGTTGCACGCACTTCAAAATGATGATGGGATTTCCCCAGAGGGAAAGTGCTTAGGGAAGTTCGCGAGTGTATGTCTAAAAATGTTAAACGCAGCCATTCTTCTTATTTACTGTGAGAGTTCAGATGACCCAGATGTACCAATGCAAAGCAACAAAAGCAGTGGAAAACACATCATCCAATTTGGACCACTTTAGAAAACAAATGTAGTGAAAAATCAGGAACATGCCTGTAAGCTCCACGAATGCCTGCTCATGGCTGCGCCCCTCTGGTATGTTTTAGGCTAGTTTGAAACCTTCTCTTGTTATTGTTTGAGATCTGATGTTCAAGAGACAATATTCAGTCCTTCAGCATTTTTTGACCTCCACTGTAGAGCCACTTCCTGCTGGACAGGTGCATTGTGGCAACAACGTCCTGAGAGTCCTTGATTTCATTTCTATCCTTTGTCTCTCAGATGTCAGATATCGCACCACATCCAACATAGACTGAGGCGTTCAGTGCACAAATGTACTATATCCAAAACCAGCTTCCTCCACTGCATCTGAACCACCTGCCTCAACCTCCCTCACCTTGTCTTCTAGCTCCCTGTTGGTTGTATTCTAAATTTAAGAATATGTCAGAAAAAGTAGTTTAATGAAACTTATTAAACTTTTTTAAGTACTGCAACATGTTGTTGTGCATATAGTCAAAATCCTTATCCAGTTGAGAAAAAAAGAAAGAAAAAAGAAGCATTTAAGCCAAACGGTGACCTGATGTATGTTGTACTGTTATTCTGTTTTCAAATCTGTGTTCAAGGATTTGAATGATATTGACATATATGTTACTGTAAATTGCATAACTGGAAATATATGTTTAATATATTTTCATTAAAAAAATAAATTCCAGTCCATCTTGCTATTAATCATGATTTTGGCGATACAAGTGTATTTAAAACATACATTTAATACATTTTTAATTCAAACAGTTCTTAAGCTAATAGAGATGCAAGCTGATCATCATGCCAACCACATATCCGTTACTCTTCTGTGATACTTAACAAGGTGGTCAAACCACCATGCAGTGTTTCCTTGCTTTTTTCTCTCAAGTCAAGTCACTTTTAGTTATATAGCGCTTTATACAATACAGATTGTTTCAAAGCAGCTTTACAGTGATAACAGGAAAATGATTCAGTGATGCAAACAGAGTTCATTTAGGCTGTACAACAGCTCTAAAAGAACATAGTTTCATTGTTCAGCTGAAGTCAGTGCAGTTTTGAGTTCTGAGTTAGAGCATTTAGCGTCAGGGTTATGAAGCAAGGGTGTGCAGTGTCCCATTATGCTTATGTTCCATTACAGAGACAAAAGACCAACAGAAATCTGTCTGCCTTTCAGTATCATAGAGGAACAGCATTTATTAAGACACTATAGCAGCAATTAAATTATTCTATTACTGTAAATAGAGATGATGGAAGCAGGGTGCATTGTGCATCCTCTATACTGTGTGTTCATTAAAATAATATAATCTAATAATACTGCAGCTACAAAAAATGTTTTTATAAATGCTTTTAAATGTTCTACATCTTTCTACAGACTTTTTTTACACCAGAAATGCAAAATGCAGTTACAGGAAAACATGCACACATTTAAATAATTGTAAACAAGACATTAACCCTCAGTGAGAGAATTACTAAAGCAAACTGATCTCAAGTTTGTTAGCAGACAACCTAAACATAATAAATATTTGAATTTGTAACTTTCAAATAAATAATGGGGGTTCTACTTACTACATTTTATGACATTCCTTGAAAAGAAAACATACAGAAAAGGATCCAGACAGCAGTTGAACAAAATCAGAGTCTTGCTTGTATCACCATAAACTCTACGGAAGGACTTCATTTGGGAATAAACATCTGGATGAGAAGTTTTAATCAGAGTAGTAACTATATCAATCACATTGATGATGTGCACAGGAGTCCAAAACAGAAAGAAAGCCACAATGATGCTGACTACAAGTCTCTTCTTGTAAGTCTTAACGTTTGCCCCCTGATTTCTGGGTTTCTGGTCCTGTGGAGCTATAGTCAAGCCTTTGTGCAACCACAGATAACATGTTAAGATGATCAAAAATGGAACGACAAACCCCAAAAGGGTCTCAAGAAGCAAAACAGACACTACTACAGACCGTGACTTAATTGTCCTCTGACATCTTTGCAATCCATCCTTGTCTTTGAGTCCTTGAGTGAAAATTATTGGTAGGGCAAAAACAAAGGCTAGAATCCAAATGCCAATCAGCTGAAGGCGTCTGTGCCGTCTTTCCAGTCTGTGCAGTAGCTTCCTGTTAGTGACCCTTGACTTGATGACATTGTGATAGTGGTGCACATCCATGGAGGTGACCGTCAGGACACCAACGTACAGACTCCAGTGACCCAAGAAGAACAGGATCCTACCAGACCAAATGTCAAGTTTCCATTCAAACATTATTCCACACAGCACGACAGGAGCCAAGCAAAGAGTCAAAGCATCAGCGACAGCAAGGTTTAGCATTAGACTTAAGGTAAAGCTACAATTTTTGTTCCACTCACGAGCAATGCTGATGATTACTGCGATGTTGCTTGGCAAACCCATCAAACAGCACAAACCCAGAACTACAGCAGGAGCAATCTGTTCTGAACCCACAGCAGTGCTGTTAGATGTTGAATTGAAGCTTACAATGAGCTCCATCATCAAATGCTCTTGTCTGGAAAATGCTCAATCTGAGCTATGACTACTGAAGAACAGGGGCTATGTTGACTCCTCCCACTTCTGTAAACCAAATACACAGCTTTGCTCTCATCTCAATCAAGAAAAAACAAGGTGCTTGCAAATACAAAAGGCCAAAAAAATAATTAAAGCTTCCATTTGATTCGCTATTGTAACGTGTGGTTCTATGTCGGTTTGGTTTCATTGTGTTTTGGTTCTGCTTTGGTTTCCATTTGCTTCCATAGTTCCTAAACCCCCACCTCCACAATGGACTCACCTGCTGTTCAGCTGCTCTGCCTCGAGCAGAAGGGCCGTTTACTGGAGGACATGGATGGCCGATACCACTTATTTTGTTTTCGATGTGATACCGATACTTTCAAAGGTAAGTATCATCGATACCAATACCTATACCTCTAAACTGAACTTTTAGGCCTGGTTTCACAGACAGGGCTTAGATTAAACCAGGATCAGCCTTAGTTCAATTAGGACATTTAAGTAGCCTTTATAAATGTGCCATAGAAAAAAACATTACTGGTGAGTATAATCTTGAGACAATACAATGGCACTGGCAAGATATGTCATTGCAAGTTGCTTTTAGATTAGGGTGACCTGATGTCCCATTGTTCCCGGGACATTCCCGTATTTCAGCTCTATTTTTAGTGTCCTGACTTATTATGAAAAAAAACATGTTTTGTCTTGTATTTCATCTGTACTAAAACTTCTATATGGCTGGATGGATACTATTGGAGAATAGAGCGAGTAGTAGTCTTCTGTCACGCGAGTATAGCCTATCAAAAGTAGCCAAGCTCATCATACAACAAAATTACCATCCAATTAGGGCTGCACGATATTGGAAAAAACGTACTCGGTTACTGACGTAACCTCGGTTCCCTGAGATAAGGGAACAAGTATTGCATCTTTGCTAGGCGCTAGGGGAAAACTCATTTTCTCCAAAATGCCGAAGCCTTTTATGGCGTAACTGCGCGAACCAATCAGTGCGAAGCCCGCCGAGCTGAGCGCAGAGCCCGCCTCTGGGCAGGGCATCTGCCTATAAAAGAAGCTTGAATTGCCATGGATTCAGGTTTTATTGACTGAAGCGACGATCGCTAGTAGTTTGCGCCATAGTACGGCCGTCTACGCAATACTCGTTCCCTTATCTCAGGGAACCGAGGTTATGTCAGTAACCGAGTATGTTCCCTTTCGAACGGTCAGTCGTATTGCATCTTTGCTAGACACTAGGGGAACCTATCCAGCCACGCGCAACGACATGTACCTCTACCCAAGTTGGGATGCTAGTATAAGGACCCTTAAATGTGAAGGGCTGGTGGCACCACCTCTATAGCCCCTTTTTCCAATAAGCTCATCACTTTGGCGCGGAGGACGTGAAACACGTTGCTCCTTACTGAAGTGTGTGTTATGCCCGCGAAGCGGGGTGGGTTGCGAGCAAATTTGAGTGAGTAGCCTTGCTCTATTGTGTTTATAACCCATCATGACACACCAGGGATGGCTTTCCAAGCCTCTGGCCAGTTGGCCAGGGGTTTCATAGTGTCGAGTGGCGGCGCCATTTAAGCGTGGCGCCGACCCTCGTTTGGTGTGGAAGAGGAAGAGTGCTCTTTTGTTGAGTATTTGTTTTTTTACTGGGTTAGCTATAACAGCGGTCGAGTGTAAGGGGGTGCGCGCTTGAGCGGGCTCACTGCTTACACTCGCAACAACAACAACATTCTCTCCCTCGGCCAGAACTGAATTGCTGGGGGGAAACTCAGCTCAGGAAAGCATTTTGGAGGGCGGACCGGCCTGGGCAAGACTTAGCCCTCCCCTCTTCCTGATCTGCAAATCAGGACTGCTTCTTCTGTTTCGGGTCTAGCGTTATCTTAGGCCGGGGTCCCTGACGCTTGGGTGCGAAGCATTTAGCCTGACTGGGGCGCTGCCTCTGCTCAGGTGCTGGGCAGGGCTGAGTAGCTATAGGCGCTGGCTTTGTCTGTTGCTGAGTCGGCCTGCTTTTCTGCGACTCGAGGAAACAGAGCTGGAGCGTTTCAGCAAAAAGTGTTGCATAGCCTGGGACGCCTTTTGTGCCGTGGTGAAGCCCTCTGCAAAGCCATCCACCACAGGGCTGAAGAAACCGGTGGGGGAGATAGGAGAATCAAGGAAGGCGGCGTCCTTAATCTCCGTCAAGTTGAGCCACAGGTGTCGCTCTAAAACTACAAGGTTGGCGATGGATCTGCCTATGGCCTGGGTGGTGGCTTTCGCACTACAGAGGTCGCGGATAGCTTCCGGGTCAGGTCCAGTCTCGTCCACTGCACGGAGAAGCTTGGCCTGGAAAACCTGGAGGACTGCCATTGAGTGGAGGGCGGAGCCTGCCTGGCCAGCGGACGCGTAGGCCCTAACCGCTAAGGCTGAGGTCGTCCTGCAAGGCTTAAACGGGTGAGAAACTGAGGGCGGGCAAAGGTGCACAGCCATGGCTTCCTCCAACGGAGGCAGCTTCTCATATCCTTTTTCCTCTGCGCCGTCGATGGTTGAGAGCGCAGACGAGGAAGATGGACGCAGACAGGCAGAGTAGGGGGCTAGCAACGATTTTGCCAGCTCTTTGTGGACTTCCGGGAAGAACGGCACGGCTCTCTGTCGAGGGACCTGCTGGCGCCCCGGCAGGAACCAGTCGTCTTAGCGGCTGCGTGCAGGCTCCTCAGGCGGGGCCCAGTCCAGGCCAAGCTCGCTGACGGCTTTGGTAAGAACATGGATCAGCTCGGTGTCCACAGCCCTGGAGTCGCTGCGGTGCTGAGACGGTAAGGGGGTGGGGTCTTCAATGGAGCCCGACCAATCCTCAGCGTCAAATGCTGCCAATGACACATTTTTATCACGCAGATCTTCATGTGGGTCTTCGTCAGACCCACTGAATGAGACGAGACCCCCGGCGTCGAGCGGGAAAACAGATACATCTCTCTGGGGAGACAGTGAGGCACGCGGGCACTGGGCCAGCATACTCAGCCCTCTACCTCCACCGTTTTTTCCATCGAGACTCTGAGACCCCTCGCTCTCTGAAAAGAGCGCTATCCTCGAGCGGAGAGAGGAGAGTGGCATACTTTCTAGAATGCTGTACGGCTAAAAATGGCTAAAGTTACCATAGTCTCTGACTGTATTCACAGAGACTAGAGCTATGTTGTTAGTTTTATCCCGAAAACGCTCACCGTCTGCGTAATTCATAAACGCACATTTATTATGCATTGTATAGTCGGATGACAAACGTTACGTTCCCACACAAGCACCTATACATCAATTTATAGATTAACATTACGGTACATGCTAGTCGATGAGTTGAATCAACACAACTCGACAACAACTAACGTTACATAAATGTATCCGCTAACCATTCAGAAACATCCAGGTGCACTCGAAAAGTTGCAACTCCTGAGTCTCTCATCTGTGTCCGACTCCGGTCAAACATGCAGAGCTGCACACCACAACTGGTTATTTCTGACATTTAGACTGAGTGAGATTCGTTTTGTTGTTGACGGAGTATCCGAAGCTCATGTAAAGGAGCTGCTGAAAGGGGGGCGGGGAGCAGCAGCTCATTTGCATTTAAAGGGACACACAAAACGGCACGTTTTTGCTCACACCCAAATAGGGGCAAATTTGACAAGCTATAATAAATTATCTGGGGGGTGTTTTGAGCTGAAACTTCATAGACACATTCTGGGGACACCAGAGATTTATATTACATCTTGTGAAAACGGGCATCATATGTCCCCTTTAAATTACTAAGAGTAAAATGGGTAATACCCACTTAACATTAATTTTAAAATTCAATACGCCTTAATTGTAATTTATTAGATTATATTTTTGGTTACACATGGTTAAAATAGATTTACTGTAGTGGCAATCATGGAAATCTACAAATACTGTAGTTGAACTACCATCACTGTAGTAAAACCATGGTTCATTTTCATATATGGGACTGCCAGTGATGTTTTATTCTGACAATGTATGATTTATATATTAACATTAGTTACAGATTAGAACATGATCAAACTTTTAAAGTTCATTTAAAAAAAAATTTATTGCACACAACTATGTAGTCTACAATTTAATTGTTAAATAAATCAAACATATTGTTTTTCTGTCCTCTGGGCTGTGTTTCCCAAAAGCATCAATGGTTTCTTAGAATACTTTTGGTAAATGCAGCACTGTTTGAATGCAGTGTTTGTTCCTGTCATGCATTTGCGTGTTTTCAGATGAGCAGAGTTTTTTTATCCTACACAATTATTTGCTAACATAGGTTATTCGTCCAATTCAATGCAAATTGTACGCATTACATTTATTATTAAATAAACAAAATTACTGGTAAAAAAACACACCTTAGTATCTATATTTTTGAGAACTTTCGATATATCGATGTGCCCATCCCTACTGGAGGACTACACTAAGGACTTTTTAGATCTGGCGTGCCTAACCACTATCCAAGACACATCTACCAGTGAATCGGCATTTACCACCTACCCCGCTGAGGATGACATCACCACCCCATTCTGGACCCAGAGCCCAGCCAGCCACCGGCCACACACTGCACGGAGCTAACGCCAGATCCCACCGCAGACGGAGAGCCTGAGCCTGCCGCAATGCACGAGCCAGGTAAGAGAACAGCGTATTAACTTATTTTTTAAATACGTTTTGTTCAGCAGTGAACAGGAATTTCTTGTGAAAAACTACAATACCTACATGATTCTGCAAAGAAATCCCCACAAATTGAAAAAAAAAACAAATCGCACCAAAAGATCTCTTTAGCACCCTCCCACTCCCATTAAGCATTGCGAATGACATAACACAGTCTCCCTGCACTCTCGCAAAATATATATATATATATATATATATATATATATATATATATATATATATACATACACTCACCTAAAGGATTATTAGGAACACCTGTTCAATTTCTCATTAATGCAATTATCTAATCAACCAATCACATGGCAGTTGCTTCAATGCATTTAGGGGTGTGGTCCTGGTCAAGACAATCTCCTGAACTCCAAACTGAATGTCAGAATGGGAAAGAAAGGTGATTTGAGCGTGGCATGGTTGTTGGTGCCAGACGGACCGGTCTGAGTATTTCACAATCTGCTCAGTTACTGGGATTTTCACGCACAACCATTTCTAGAGTTTACAAAGAATGGTGTGAAAAGGGAAAAACATCCAGTATGCGGCAGTCCTGTGGGCGAAAATGCCTTGTTGATGCTAGAGGTCAGAGGAGAATGGGCCTACTGATTCAAGCTGATAGAAGAGCAACTTTGACTGAAATAACCACTCGTTACAACCGAGGTATGCAGCAAAGCATTTGTGAAGCCACAACACGCACAACCTTAAAGCGGATGGGCTACAACAGCAGAAGACCCCACCGGGTACCACTCATCTCCACTACAAATAGGAAAAAGAGGCTACAATTTGCACGAGCTCACCAAAATTGGACAGTTGAAGACTGGAAAAATGTTGCCTGGTCTGATGAGTCTTGATTTCTGTTGAGACATTCAGATGGTAAGAGTCAGAATTTGGCGTAAACAGAATGAGAACATGGATCCATCATGCCTTGTTACCACTGTGCAGGCTGGTGGTGGTGGTGTAATGGTGTGGGGGATGTTTTCTTGGCACACTTTAGGCCCCTTAGTGCCAAATGGGCATCGTTTAAATGCCACGGCCTACCTGAGCATTGTTTCTGACCATGTCCATCCCTTTATGACCACCATGTACCCATCCTCTGATGGCTACTTCCAGCAGGATAATGCACCATGTCACAAAGCTCGAATCATTTCAAATTGGTTTCTTGAACACGACAATGAGTTCACTGTACTAAAATGGCCCCCACAGTCACCAGATCTCAACCCAATAGAGCATCTTTGGGATGTGGTGGAACGGGAGCTTCGTGCCCTGGATGTGCATCCCACAAATCTCCATCAACTGCAAGATGCTATCCTATTAATATGGGCCAACATTTCTAAAGAATGCTTTCAGCACGTTGTTGAATCAATGCCACGTAGAATTAAGGCAGTTCTGAAGGCGAAAGGGGGTCAAACACAGTATTAGTATGGTGTTCCTAATAATCCTTTAGGTGAGTGTATATATGCAATATACATTTTATATACACAGTAAGAAACACAGTGTCAAATTAACACCTAATGTGTTAATTTTAACAATACTTTGGATCATATATGGTCCCAATCTATCTAGTGTAAAAAGTACACCGTTTGTAGTGTTGAATATAGCACCTTACAGTATAGAAAAATTACACTGCGAGTGTAAAGTGTTACACTAACAATTGTTGTTTACGTTTTACACTATGGGGTGTTAAACAACCCTGGTGTTGATTTAATTCCATTGAATTACACTATTAGTGTTATTAATAAAGTATTCTGTTCAGTGCAAAAAAACATAAAAAAATCAATCAGAGTCAATCAGGACCTTGAAGGTCTTGGGAGAAGCCTTTCCAGGAACTTAGATGAGGTCTTCTCAACAAAAATCAAAACAAACAAAAAACAAAAACATCAAACAGTTTCATAGCATAATGACAACCATATCTCTCTCAGGAACCATTTTATTCAGTGTAGTCCCAGAGTAGTGTCGTTTACACCGGACATTAACATTCATCTTGGGTGACGCACAAGTGAACAACTCGAAGTACAGGTGTAATCACACCCAAGACGCATTGCGATTCGATTGTTCTGATGAGGTCTAGGTCAGACCTTTTCCTAAAGGGCTAGTTCACCCAAAAATGAAATATATTGGTTATTTATTCACCCTCATGTCATTTTCAAACCCGCAAGACTTTATTTCGTCCGTGAAACACAAATGAAGATCTTTTTGACCTGAGAGCTTTCTGTTCCTTCATTGGCAGATATGCAACTACCACTTTGACGCTTCAAAAAGTTAATAAAGAGATTGTAAAACTAATTCAAATGAATCAAGCAGTTCAGTCTAAATTTTCTTTTGTTACTTTATGTTCGTTGATTATTGTTTATGTGAATAAAAGTCTAAATTCAATCTATTCAGCGATCTTAGTGAATCTTAAGCGATGAAGTCTCTTCAGAAAATTTGGACTAAACCACTTAATACCACTTAAAATTTGGATTCATTTTACCATCTCTTTATGAACTTTTTGAAGCATTAAAGTGGTAGTCGCGTGGACTGTCAATGGAGAGACAGAAAGCTCTCAGATTTAAATTATATTTATTTGAGTCTTTTCGGGTTTGGAATGACATGAGGGTGAGAAATGACAACAATTTTACACTTTTGGGTAACCCTTTAACTTTTTGCAGTTTAATATCTTGAATTAACACGCTGACATAATGTTGGATGTGTCATCATGAATCAAGACACATCAATCACCCAAGACACATGTACATTCCAGGTCTGAACAAAGGCAGATATTGTGTGGTTGCCCAGTTAATTTTTTAATTTCTCATGTTCATTAGTCATGTTTTAAAATGTGTACTGCACATAGAATAATATATAATGACACTCACAATTCTGGATTCATCTTCAGCATTCTGTTGCTTTCTTGAAGGGCTTCCATCACTCAGAAGCACAGTGTCATCAGACTCACAGTTTGCAATCTCATGAGAGGAACTTCCTTCACTTGACACTGCAGGGGTTCTTTTGAAAAAGGATTTTTAAAAAATATTTCAGTTGAGGCTAATATTTCCAAAATTCAGTAATGCAATACGATTTAAATTAGGTCAGTAAACATGTTAAAAATAATTGTGATTACCCTAAATTTTGATTATGCTGAGAGCTGTCTATAAAGCATGGATTTCAAATTATTTAATAATAATTTGAATAAATTATGAATAAATGAATAATGTTTTTGTTTTTGTTGCAATTATTTATTCACATATTTTATTTTACGATCAATTAAATGACTGCTAAAGGTTAATAGCCACAAAACCTTGTGCAATGTTCACATTGGGGGGGGGGGGGGGGGGGGGGGGGGGTTCTGCTTGAGCCCCTGCCCTTTTAATCGTGAAAGTGCCCTTTCGATCGTGGAACTTTTCGATTTCTAATTTCTACCGGAGGCGATTTAACCAACACCATGATTGGTTTGATTTATGGCTTATAACTCTTTAAAGAAGTCTTCTTAAAACTCTCAATGTGAAACATAGCTACTTTTGGAGCCAATGCCTCTGAAAAACTGAGTGGTTACTGTTGCACTCTATAGACCACAGGTGTTCAAACCTACTCCTGAAGGATCAACGTCCTGCAGGGTTTAGCTCCAACCAGCTCCAAAACACTTTCCTGGAAGTTTCTAGTGAGTCTGGTTTTATTATTAAAAGATACCAGGGTCTGTGGCTTCATGGGTGCCGTATAGGGGGGAAAAGTTAGAACAATTCCAAGGGCCCCTGACTGACAGGGGCCCCAACAAATAGGTAAAAACTCATTTAAAATTTGTATTATATTATACACGATATAAACCATCATCATTGAGTATATTTCAAATAATAATAAAATGAATGATGTCTTTGATTTTACTTATTTTGGCAATAAAAGTTAAATATCCCCAATTGACCAAAAAGTAAACATCTATATTGACCGTATTTGCATGAAATGGTTTGGTCCTGCCTTAGCGCAGTCATCAGTGACGGTGTTTAGTTGCAAATTTGAAAGTCAGTCCGACGCGCCAGAAACACAGTGTAGGGTGACCAGACGTCCCCGTTTTTGGTGTTCTGTCTCCGACTGGAGCTGTCCCCGGAAATGTCCCCGTTTTACAGCTCGTTCAAAACAACCCGCAGATATATTGCAAAAAAGCTCCCAACGTTATAGGAGCAATCGTGTAGTGATTATTTTCACCTGCAGATGGCGCTGTGAGATACACTGACTCTACTTGGTAGCGCGCGCGCCGCTACTACATCATGAAGAACGTAACCGAGATCAGAGCGCCATTATCATTATCAGGTAGTAACATACTAACTATAGATATGTATACATATCTATGATACTAACTAGTCATGTTCAATTTAAGTAATACTGTTTGTATGTGCTTTATAACAGAGCCTCCCGCAGTCACAAAGCAGTGATTACTACACATCTGAACTATAAAAAAAACCTTAACAATTACTCTTGCAGCAAATACACATACTGATCCTGCTTAAAATAAGCCTAAAATGCAAAATAACAAGACCAATTAAGGATAGTAAGAGTTATTTTCAAGCACAAACGTAAAACATTTGAAGTAAAATAATAATAATAATTTCTATAGTATAAACCTGTGAAAATTAAAATATTAAATACAATTATAAAATGTTAAAATATTTGTTAAATAGTTTTATTTATCATATTTATGTTGTTTTATTTTTGTAATGTGTTTTTGTTAAGTCATGTTATAATATTGTTTTGAACTGCTTGTTATTTACAGTGGTTACTATTAACTAAAAAAAAACTATTGGTTTTCATTGTTTTTTCTTTTCTTTTTTGCGGATGCGTTGAATTGTATTAAATCCAGACCAAAAATCCTAATAATCAAACTAAATCATAATAATTAATAACAATATAGGGAGCCCACAACAACAACAGAACATTAAAAAATATATTGTTCCTGTTTTTTAATTAATAGATAATAACAAATGAGATTTTAGTGATATTTTGACCACTCAAATAGGAAATGTCCCTGGTTTCCATTTCAGAAATCTGGTCACCTTAACACAGAGACCACTATGTTGCATAGTAAAAGAAAATCTGGGTTTCAAAAAAGGAAAGAGAGGAAAGACAAAAGAAAGGGTGTCAATCTGTAACCCAGTTTTTTTTTTTACCAAGAAAGGTGGGTAGCCTTTAGTCTGTGAGTGGTATTAACCTGTTGTCCATAGTGAAATAAGCTAGCTAGCTGCAGGCTAGTGTTAGCCTACGTTTCATCAACATTTAATCAGTGCATGGAAACGTTTAGCAAGATATTCATATTAAATCATTGTCCATGCCCCTTTTAGCAGACTTAACAGATGAGTCAGCAGCACCCCAGTCTCCCCATAACTGCACCCCTCCCTGTCCCAGTAAAGAAGGTGAGCAACATTGTGTTAATGACTTAGCATCATTCCAGGGAGTCTGTGTGGGGTTCTCTGTCTCTCTTGCTCTTTTTACCATAACAAAAAAGAAAATGGAATATTTATTATTGACAGAAATCAAACACAAATTATTTTCTCACATAATGACCATTATGACATAAATAAAAAAAAACAACCTCCTGTCTGTACTAGATGCATTTAGAAACAATGAGTAGCTTACCTCAACCTGCATGTAAGTTACAGACAATATTAAAATAATCCAGTTTGATGCGTTCATTTAGACTGAATTTTGGCCGTTAAATGACATCTATAGATACAGACTTTATTATTCCCATCATGAAGGGCAATTTAATTGAGAAGCTTGCACACACACACACACACACACACAGAAATCTATCGTATCTAATGTATGTAATCAAGTGGTGGTAATACAGAACTATAGGTAATTTGGGTCAATGTTCTGTAGTGTTAGTGTCATTTATTGGTATATGGCATATTTTAATATATATACTGTATATCACAGTATATATGTGGCTCTACCATTGGAGAAAGTGTAATAGCCAACTTGGATCACGTGTGCCTTGATAACCAATCACATTACAGCCTCAACATCACCGAATTTCTTTTAGAGTTGTGCAACATAGATACCACAATCAATGAGCAGTGCCGTAAACAGAATCCTACCTGTCACAATATTGTCTGTGATTTCTTTTTATAAAACACTTTTTTTTTTACTAAAAAAATAATCTGTTCACATTATTTCAGCTTATTTTTAAAATAACTGCATTTAACAGTAGAATTTGCATTGGAAAAACTACATTACCCCTGCGTGATGATTCTTCAACCAGATGGAACTGGACAACTATTCTGAATGTTCCGATCTAATCTGACTTCTGACCTGCAATGTTTGCCTGAATCATAATCATACTGTTTGTTGGCCAGAGGAGAACTGGCACCCTGACTGAGTCTGGTTTTTCCCAAGGTTTTTTTCTCCATTCTGTCACCTGATGGAGTTTTGGTTCCTTGCCACCGTTGCCTCTTTTGCCTTTGGCTTTTGGCTTGCTTAGTTGGGGACACTAAATATTCAACTATATTACTGATCTGCCCGCATTGACACCATATGATAATTGAACTGAGCTGGATGATGACATTACTGTTTTCTCCAGAGCGCCTGTACAGCCAAATTAAATTCTGTTGCATTATTTTCCTGTTAACACTGAGAAGCTGCTTTGAAACAATCTGCACTGTAAAAAGCGCTATAAAAAAATAAAGGTGACTTGACTTGACCCATGATGCTATACATAAAATTCGACCAATCAGAGAATTGCGGAAGGCAAATCATTACAAAAGTCGCACAAATAGTTTTAGGGTTTACTGCACTTCATTTATCTTGTTTACGTATAGCAGCTAATCAATTTGCACATTCACAGGATATAATTTATGGTGGATAAAGTAAAACTCACAAATAGGCTTGTGACAAAATCCCTGAAACAATCAGGCCTTCACTTTAAGCTTTTATTTCATGAGGGATTGTTTGCTAAGAAAAGAGCAGGAGAAATGTTTCAGAGCTGGCAAACACTGTGAGAAGAGTGACTGTTTCATCTCACACAGTGTCGCAACATGCAGAAGTGAAATGCATTGTTGTTGTTCACACAGGAACTAAAACCTGTAGCCAAAGCAAACGGAACTCATTTAGTCTTTTCCAAAGCCCATATTACTAATAGGTACCAATAGGTCTCATTAGACCAAATCAATCATTTTGGATCTAACAGCATCCAAAACATATTGCATTACAAGGGGGAAGTAAATTGAGAAGTGCCTAGTCCCCACAGTTAAAGGATTAGTTCACTTCAAAATGAAAATTTCCTGATATTTTACTCACCCCCATCTCATTCAAGATGTTCATGTCTTTCTTTCTTCAGTCAAAAAGAAATTACGTTTTTTGAGGAAAACATTCCAGGATTTTTCTCCCCATCATAGCCTTCCATGGCAACCAAAATGTTGAAGGTCCAAATCAATGCAGTTTCAAAGCGCTTCGAAGGGCTTCAGAGGCTCTGCACAATCCCAGACAAGGAATAGGGTCTTATCTAGGGAAACAATCGGTCATTAAAAAAAATAAATAAATAATTATTTACTTTGTAACCTAAATTGCTCTGATCTGCTACGTGCCAAGGATTGCGCAATAACGTCAGAAAGGTCACGCCAGACGTAGGCAGAAGTACCGCCCCAAGCGAACGTGCAAGGACTAATACAAACGCCCTTTACCAAAAAACACTCCATCTTCAACTTTAAAATCGTCCGACATCATTGTTTTACCTTTTTTTTGCTAAAGGACGTTTGTATTAGTCTTCACATGTGTGCTTTGTAAACATGGGGGTGGTACTTCTGTCTACGTCTGGTGTGATCGTGACAACGTGAATGCGCAATCCTTGGCACGTAGCAGAGCAGCGCAAGATGAGCAATTAAGGTTAAAAAGTATATTCATTTTAAAAAAATAATAAAATGACCGATGGTTTGGCTAGATAAGACCCTATTCCTCGTCTGGGATTGCGCAGAGCCTCTGAAGCCCTTCGAAACTGCATTGATATGGACCTTCAACATTTTGGTTGCCATGGAAATCTATGGTGTGGAAAAAAATCCTGGAATGTTTTCCTCAAAAAACGTAATTTCTTTTCAACTGAAGAAAGAAAGACATGAACATCTTGGATGAGATGGGGGTGAGTAAAATATCAGGAAATTTTCATTTTGAAGTGAACTAATCCTTTAAGGTTAAGGTATTCTTATATAGGGATGAAGGAGTGATGAAGGAGTGAGTTGTGCTTAATCAAAGGTGTCATGAATTCACACACCATTGTGTGATGGAATACAAAATTATCCTTCCCTGTGTTGTTCAGCAACATGGCAATGACTCTATAAATTCCCTAGTGAAAATCCTTCAGTGGACATGTATTTCACCTGACCTAACATTTTGCAGAGACAGGTTGAGCAACACTCCTCCAACATCAGGGGCCTGTTTTAATAAGGAGGTTCAACCAACTCTGAGTTTAAACTTGAACTCTGAGTTGACTTACCCTGAGATGGGAAACTCTAAATTTTTAGTTTCAGAACAGCTGAATTGAGGTAGTTCAATCAACTCTGAGTAGACTGACTCTGAGTTAAGCGCATGCACGACGACTATGAAATGCCACGATCAATGGAGCGCTGAAATTATGATTCACCATAGCAACAGCACCCAACAAAAAGACGTTTGCATACTTCCGGGTCAATATGTAAGTTTAATTCTTAATTAGTTTAAGTTTAATTTTCATGGTATCCCACAGGCAAAAAAAAAAGAATGTGGCAGCAGCTACACATAATTGAAACATAATTCAATCAGGTAAAGCTTCAAGCATAAAAGGTTTATGGGTGTACGTTTCATGACTTTACAAACATTTGACATATTAAATAAATATCATTCAGTGTCTATTTCAATGTGCAGCAGCTTTTCCCACATAGTCTAATGCTCTTTTCACATAATCAAATGTTTTCTGATCCAACCTGTTACATTTCTTAATTAGGGTAATGGAATTAACATTTGACTTCTACTCAGGCCAGCCAAACACCAGCACCACTGACAGATGAAGAGGAGATGGAGAAAGAATATTAAAATCCATGGCATATATCTCGGCATACATCTCAGACTACCATTTGGCATCAATACAGTAATCTGTTTTCAGAAAGTGTGATGATGGAAATATACATATCATCAATGCATCAAACCACTGGAAATCCTAAAGGAAATTCTAATTATTAGGTTACTTTATTAAGTGAACGTCAGGATCCTGTATAAAGGACATGCCACCGTCACTTTGACGGTGTCCTCATGATGAAATATGTACCTGCACTGCAAAAAATTACTTTGTATTTTTGTCTGGTTGTTTCCAGTCAAAATATGTAATGATTCTTAAAGGTGTACTATGTAACTTTTCCGTCCGCTAGAGGTCGCCTATTCAAAAAAAAAAGGCGTAGTTTGATGATGCCAAGTTTGAGCGCAGAATCGGGATAGGACTCGGGCAGAAATCATGTTCATGGATGTGATTATTAACGTTACTGTAGTATGAAGCAGAGCAGGACCGAGTGTTGTGGGAGCAGAGCACGGCCACTGGAGCGATTGTTAATAAGATGAATGCAACACACGTCTCGTGAGTAGCGGGACTTTTATTATGCCCCAGTCTACGGCGCCATTTCCGCTTTTCCGGTCATGAGTATGAGGTAACGCAGCTCTGTTTATCATATTAGATACATCTGAGTGTGTTGAAGATGATGTTATGACGTTACTCTGTGCGTTCGCTCGGCGGCTGCTATGACACTTGTTGCACACTGCAGTAAGAGTAAAGCGTTTCTCCTAAATAAAACTGGAAACCGAGGGTAACGCAGATATGACGCAATTGACAGGCGACTCCCTCGCACGTCCCGGTTCCTTGGTTAAAATAGCAATTTTCTCACGATTTACAAATAGAAACATTGGGGATATTGTAAGTACTCAACTGAACAAAATATATAACACTGGCCAAGTGATTTTTGGTTATTTTACTGAAAAAAGGTTACATAGTGCACCTTTAAGAAACTAATTTAAGTAAATTTTCCTTATTTTGCAAATTATTTGCCAGAAGAAAAATAATTCCGTTTCTGTTTGCATTAGGATTATTTTCTTAGCCAAGTGGCAGATGATTTTACTTGTTTTAAGGGGGGGGTTGTTATCCTTTGAGTTGAACATCTTTTTCATTATTTTGACCAGTTTAACATTTTCTGTAAATAAATGCTCTAAAAAAAAAAATGTCGTCAGTAGTTTGTAGAATAAATCAATATTCAGTAGGAAAAAAAATCATTTTACATATATATAATTTTTATATATTTTTATATTAATTTTATTTTCCAAATGTTCATTTGTATTATTTAATTATAGCAATGGTTTTATACATTTGAGTTTGGAAACCCTGACATAAATTATCAATGAAAAATTACAGTTCTTCTAGACTGTTACCATAGACCACAACCAATCTCAAAAACTGCAATCCTGTTATGAAAGTTTCAATTAATATAATATTGACAGCAATAAAATAAATTATTTACAATGTTATACTTTATTCATTTTGATAAGTATATATGAATAAATGCATGTATGAAATGCAGTCAGATGAATGTAAAATAGTGTTTCTCCATCAACAGCAAACCACTTAAGAACAGCAATGAGGAAACAGGGAGTCTTTAAAACATATTTTTGGCCGGAAGTAAATAATCCAATCAGAAAATTTTTATTATTTCTTTCTGATACATTTTAGAATATTTGCTGAAGAGATAGCATAGAGAAAAGGATCCAGACAGCAGTTGAACAAAATCAGAGTCTTGCTTGTATCACCATAAACTCTACGGAAGGACTTTATTTGGGAATAAACATCTGGATGAGAAGTTTTAGTCAGAGTAGTAACTATATCAATCACATTGATGATGTGCACAGGAGTCCAAAACAGAAAGAAAGCCACAACGATGCTGACTACAAGTCTCTTCTTGTAAGTCTTAACGTTTGCCCCCTGATTTCTGGGTTTCTGGTCCTGTGGAGCTATAGTCAAGCCTTTGTGCAACCACAGATAACATGTTAACATGATCAAAAATGGAACGACAAACCCCAAAAGGGTCTCAAGAAGCAAAACAGACACTACTACAGACCGTGACTTAATTGTCCTCTGACATCTTTGCAATCCATCCTTGTCTTTGAGTCCTTGAGTGAAAATTATTGGTAGGGCAAAAATAAAGGCTAGAATCCGAATGGCAATCAGCTGAAGGCGTCTGTGCCGTCTTTCCAGTCTGTGCAGTAGCTTCCTGTTAGTGACCCTTGACTTGATGACATTGTGATAGCGGTGCACACTCATGGAGGTGACCGTCAGGACACCAACGTACAGACTCCAGTGACCCAAGAAGGACAGGATCCTACAAGACCAAATGTCAAGTTTCCATCCAAACAGTATTCCACACAGCACGACAGGAGCCAAGCAAAGAGTCAAAGCATCAGCGACAGCAAGGTTTAGCATTAGACTTAAGGTAAAGCTACCATTTTTGTTCCACTCACGAGCAATGCTGATGATTACTGCGATGTTGCTTGGCAAACCCACCAAACAGCACAAACCCAGAACTACAGCAGGAGCAATCTGTTCTGAACCCACAGCAGTGCTGTTAGATGTTCAGCTCCATCATCAAATGCTTTTGTCTGGAAAATGCTGAATCTGAGCTATGACTGCTGAAGAACAGGGGCTATGTTGACTCCTCTCACTTCTGTAAACCAAAACCACAGCTTTGCTCTCATCTCAATCAAGAAAAAAATTATTATAAATGACTAAAGCTCCCCTTTGACTTGCTATATAAACTTTCTTCTCAACTAAACATAATGCAAATAAAATAAAAGATAGAGAGACAACATTATAAACTCACACTTCACCCTTAATGGGGTCATATGATGCTATTTTAAGCATGCATTATTTTGTTTATTGGGTCTAATAGAAAACATTTTTCACATACTGTACATTTTTGCAGGTTAATCAATGGTATATGAACTTGTTAAAGCCTTCTGTTTGCATTATTTTTTTAAATAGCTGCATTCTTCTGGTTGTGATTTTCACACATTTCCAGAAAGCATTTCTGCTAAATAAAACTGGAAACCGAGGGTAACGCACGCAGATATGACGCAATTGACAGGTGACTCTCTCACACGTCCCGGTTAAAAAAGGAATTTTCTCACGATTTACAAATAGTTGTAAACATTTGGGATATTATACAATTGGTTTTTGGATTTTTTACTGAAAAGTTACATAGTGCACCTTTAATAAATAAAATATGTTTAATAAAATACCTGCGAATTCACAGAATAAAAAAAAAAAAACTCATTTAAAACATAGTAAAAAACAAAGACCGTAGAAAACGCATAAATAAATAATGACATTTAAGGGGAAATGTCAAAATGTTGTGCTGTCTGTGGGGTAGCAAATGTGGTTTTGCATATTTGGGTAAAGTTTATTTTTCTGATGCAAGTTCTGATTCATGTCAGTCATTTAACAGCCTGTTTAGTTCCTAGGGACAGAAAGACCTATTGATTATATGATTGTTTTGAAATTATAATTGTTTTGGGTCAAATAAACCTTAGTGAGATATGAAAAAAAAAAAACACTTCACCATTAAAGGAGCTTAATGTATTTTTTGATATTATTTAACATCAAATATATCATTTTAATATTTTACTGTGATCAGTGATTTTATTGATAATACCATATACTGTACCATAATTTGCCATATAGCATATCAGTTTAATGACAAATTCAAATATTTCCTTCAAACACATTAACAACAAGTATATAAAAAAGGAAATCTGCATAATCTCCAAGAGAACAATTTATTATAAAAAGCACTGACAAATATACAAGGTTAAAAAAAAAATTCACTGAAACATTTTTTCTAAAGACATTGTATTCATCACTTATTCTAACATAAAAATGTAGTTACTGGATGACAAAGTTCAATAACAAAGACTTGCAATGTATCTGTAAAGGAGAAAAAAAATGCACACATTTCCACGCAATGTAATGCCTCACAATGTAAAACCTCGGCATCATCAAAACACCAGCACTTTTTCTGTCACCCGTTCCTTCCCATCAGACTGCGCTCACAGAGACAGCCCACAGTCAAGACAAAACCTTATGCTTCTCAATTGTAGATGAAGTTAAACCTGTGAAGGGGAATTAATAAATTAAGCAAGTTAGTGAAGAAAAAAAAAAAGGATTTACAACATTAACTCTTTCCCCGCCAGCATTTGAAGAAAAAAGAAAAAAGTTGACAGCCACCGCCACAATTGTTTTTGGCATTTTCACAAAACTTTCATGGCCCCCAGAATATTTTGTTGTATGCAATGTTCAGAATGCAAAAGAAAGCACAGACGCAGCTTTTCAACAAAACCCGTTTTATTCTAGCTTGAATGCAAGTTTCATAAAATAAGCAATATTTTGAATAAAAAGCTGAGAAAATCAAATTTGTCAAAAAAAGGCCTATTCAGACAGTAATTGTTTATCATGGGGACGCAAGGTATTTTCAACATTTACAGGGGCTAATCTGTGAAATTATTGCTGTCCGAATCCAGATTTATTGTTTCTCCCACCACCCATGTAAAAATCCACGGCTGAATTACGTTCTGTTTTTTTACAAACGCCAAGGTCATGTGGTAATTTAATTGCCTTATGAACCCACATCACTGAGTTTACAAGAGGAGATCAATTAAAATTCACTGTTTAAATCCTTTTTGACCACTGCAGAGCACCGTACGGTTGTGCTTTGCTGTAATTTGGATGCATTTTAAAGATGTAGCCTACACTTTTATTACTGAAATGCTATTTACAAGAACAATATTTCACCGCTGCTCAAAGGAGAAAGAGAAGAAAAGCATGTAAACTTTTTAAATGGGCCATTATGGCAGCAATTATATACATTAAAATTATAAACCAATCAACTTTGTTTTTCTCTCATGTAAATAAGAGGCTGTATTAAATTATTTCTGCTCATTTGTTAAATGACCTATCATTTTGGGAGAAAATACAAGAGAAAACCATTAACTATAGCACGTCTATCTTCCTATTTTTAAAGGAACACGCTGACTTTTTGGGACTTTAGCTTATTCACCGTATCCCCCAGAGTTAGGCAAGTCCATACATACCATTTTTATCTCTGTGCGTGCCATAACTCTGTCTGACACACCCACCGCTAGCCTAGCTTAGAACAAAGACTGGAGGTAAACGGCTCCATCTAGCCTACTGCTTAATAAATGACAAAATAACGCCAACATTTTCCTATTTACATGTTGTGACGTGTATAGTTACGTCGCCGTACCATGGGTGCAGCAGGCGCAATGATATTACGCAGCGCCTGAAAATAGTCCCCAGCACGCTCTCTGTGCAAGCAGGTTGTCACGTTGGTTATGTTGACGGAAGTTAGACTATTTTCAGGTGCTGTGTAATGAGCTGCTTGTTGCACACTGCAGCTAGATCGATATTAGACATGGTAAAACATGGTACTCGCAGTAAATCAAGAAAACGAGATTTAAACAATAAGACTAACTGTGTTGAGCTATATAACAATGATTAGTTTTCTGTCGATTAATTTATCCAAACTGTTGCTCACCTGTCTAATAAAACACATAATATATTAAAGCATCTTTTCCATGGTTTCTACGGAAATCGAGGGTAACACGGGTAATGATGTCATTGATAGGTGACATGGTTTATGTCCTGGTTAAAATTGCTTATTTCTCTGGATTTAAACATTCTTGGAAACATTTGGGATAATGCTAATACACAAGTCAACAAAATATATAACATTGTTCTAGTGGTTTTCGGATATTTTATTCCAAAAATCTTACATATTGTGCCTCTAAAGTACAAGTTTATTATTCTATATGACACTTTATTTACAGCAGACAATCATGTGATTGACCATGTGAGTATAGCGTGTTCCTGGGTTCGTAGAATCACAAAACTCGCCATACAAATGCATGCTTTTTATCACTAAGTGTGCCATGCAAATGTATTTTCACGATTGTCTGAAACAATCACCATCCGAATAGGGATAAAGATTACATCAGGATGAGATTCAGAACAGTGATCAAAACATAGATGGAGTAGATCACTTCTGTCAACACCCCCAAAGCTACACAGTCCTATAGTAGCTTGTCCTGGGTCGACATTTCATTCAGTAACGTTTGGCAGTTTTGATTTACATGCTTGATTGATAATAGCGTTATTTTACATATCCAATCCCTTTTTTTCTGCTTCTTCACCTGTATTTTGATCCACAGATTCTGTAGTCTTTTAGAAGATGCATAATAGCACCCCCTACCGCACAACAGTGAAAACACAGAAAGCTGGAAACTCTGTCAATGGCGGGGAAAGAGTTAATTTAATTAGACACCATTGATCAATATTGTTTAAATGATGTAAAGCCCATTTACTAGATGCTTTCATAACTCATTCAATCAGTCTCATATTAAAAGTAATATCTCACCTGCTCAGTAGCTGTGGAAGACTAGATATAATCGGGCCGTAGCCAGGAGCATTATCATAGAGCTCAAACAAGGGGGCGGCCACCAGCTTGTAGTTCTTTGGCACAGCAAACAATGCTAAAGACACACGACACACAAGTCAAGCTGTATAATCACGTTACACAAGGTGCATTGAGTAAACAAAACATTTCACCCTACCTTTCTCTTGCAGCTGTACTAGAAAAAGCTTCTTATGTTCTTTAGGTTTAGTGATGTGTGCTGGAATATAGGGGTACTGTGGAAAGAAACCAGACATGAAGCAAAATCTTAGTGTGCTTGAAAATGAACAAAACAATATATACTGTTGGTGATCCAGTGCGTGTTTGTCTGAGGAAAAAGGAACGGAGTAGTTACCACCTGAGGTGGCTCAAAGTTTGGTCTCCACCAGTTCCCAATACAGTCATCAATGACCCAGTCCTGTTTCACTCCATCCTGACGCCCCAAAATCTTGACAAGAAAATTAGGAATTATTCGGCAATGCATTTTAAATATATTTCTGCTAGTTATATTACATAATATGGCATTTAATGTTTTTTAAGATGCTATGATACTCTGGCCCTGTATACACCTGGTATTAAGATGTGTTTGTCAATCCCATCACAAGTGGACGACACTAAATACAGGTGTAAACGGGGTCTAAAATGTTTTGAGCTTGTCCACTTTCAACTAATTCCAAAGGTAGTTGAAAACGGATTTAACCGGATTGCTTTCGTGGAGACGCTCATGTGGTTGAAAGCGCTCATACAGCCAAAAAAAAAATAACATGCCTACTCTCCTCCTACTGACATAATGCGTAAACATTATGGGAAGTACGCTAGACAGACGGGATTTAAACTTTGTCGGTTGAAGACCCAAGTTTGGTTTGAAGATGAAAAACGTACCAAGCACAATGTTCTCTCACCATTCCTGATTTCTAACACACACTCTCGGTGTTCAGCGCGGTCTCGTGGCTAATGCTATCAGAAAAGAAACAAAAGATGCTGCTCTCCGTGTTTCCGTAGATTTACCCTCCCCTCAAAGAATTTAGGACAGAAGTTGTTGAAAGTGGACAAAAAGACGGATTAAAACACCAGGTGTAAACAGGAATGTGTCTCCCTCGTCTACTTGTGATCCGATCGAAGCATTTTTGTCTGGACTTGTCTGGACTGGACAAAATGTAGTTAAAAAAAAAATCAGGTAAATGCCATCAATTACCATATTAAATACAGTCAGAAAAACAGTGATACCTCTGTCATAAGTCGTTTCAAACCCTCCACCTCATCCTCTCCAGGGTTCAACTCACCACCAGGACTGCAAAAACAATATATAAACTGTCAGCCACAGGCAAAAATTTTACTAGACACATTATCATCAAATGCACAATGGATGATCAAACAAAACAATGCAAAGAAAAGCAAAACATCATAGCAAAATAATGAACAAAAACGAACAACAAATCATATATATATATATATATATATATATATATATATATATATATAAAGATACACTCCTTTTGACAAGGTTAACCACTGAAATTTGAATTGATTACATCCACACAAACTCAGTGAAACAGTGGCCACTTACAGTTTGAAGAAGGTGGTTCCCAGCTGCAGAAGCAGCACGTGAGGGAGTCTGTGCTCGTGCACGATCAGAACTCCCTCCACCGTCCGCCGCATCCCGATTTTCTCAAACTCCTCCCGCATCCGCTGAAAGCGTGCGGCTACCGAGCTGTCCTTCTCATAGAGCGGCTCCTTGGTGCCGAATGTGTAATTTGTTAGAGGGTATCTGTGAAAAACAAACATCCTAACATTCACATCATTTAAATAAGGATATAATATAATGTTATTGATCCACTAAAGGATCAGCACACAGGACAGAAATATAGGACCATTATAGAAAAAATAATGATATATATATATATATATATATATATATATATATATATAAAAAAACAATTGATCTGCCATTTGAGATTATTAGCATCAGCTGCAGAATCTCAAATTATCCTTTGATTTTTACATGTACGCTAGGATAATGGTGCACGTGACACAAATTTCATCATCACTCCGGTTTTTCTACTCTGTATGTGCACATGGACCTTGAATTTTTTTGCACTAATTAGTCTGTCTGCAAGGTGGCAATCCAGTCCACGTACCTTTGGATTTTTGTTTGGAAGATAAAAATGAAAAAAAACTAATTATACAAAAGGTACCCAGACCCAACACTGGCCTGAGTCGTTTCACATTCGAGAAAAAACAAAACAAAAACAGGATACAGAACCACAACAACTGCAATAACATTAGGCACCCATGTTGAAGGGCGCTTTAATCCCTGATTTATTACAAATAAAACAGTATGAAAATAGTGCCAACTACTGCACATGGAATACAACAGATGTCTTGAATGCCTTTATTTTGCCTACTATCACTACATGCATGTGCATGTCAATATAAATGCACATAGATTTGAGCAATACATTAAATTGAAATCAGTTTATGTGACTCAGTGAGTGCGTCTCAATCAGATTCCTAGGGCGTGAATCACTATATCGTGTACATTATATATACATTGTATTCGGGCACTAGTAAGGACAGTGAGGGCCCTGGCTCACAACACATTGGGACACTGATGACTATTTCTGGCGACATGACAACATCCTCATTGTACAACATCACTGGTATTTATGAACAACAGCAGAACTTAATCTTTCTGACATTATTTTTTAAATGTTATTTAAAGTACATTATGATGAATTCTTTGATTTTTACATATGCGTGCAACATTTTAGCCATAAATAAATTATAAATGTTAGCTACATTATGTTAATTACCTGTCTAGCGATGTATGCTTATGCTAAAATTAATACGAATTACATAATGGTTTGTATGTTTGTATTAAACATCTATAGCGTGTCAATATGTTGTAGTGAGTTGACTCACGTAATTTATTTTTCGTGCTTCAGAACTTAGTGAGAATCGATGCTCCCTGGTTTTCACGGTGTATTGTGGAACTTTTTAGGGAGCGAATGTCTCATTCAGTGCCTTGGAAGGAAGCAATTGAGAAACCCCTTAAAATGGCCGATTCCCTTATCAGTGCCCGACTACTGAACTAGGGAGCTGATTGAAACGCACCCAGTGTATTGTTATGCATCCAAACAGCAATAGGCAGGACATTTTCAAACGTTAATGCTCTTTTAAAAAGAAGCTATAATGCACCACTGGGATCGCTGAGCATTAATTATGAAATAAAAGTAATTGCACGTAATTTTCAGTGGTGAATTCTACTCACAGGTTGATTGTTCTCTCCAGGGTGAGCGGTTTAGCCGGCTGGCTAATGTATTTATTGCCGAACTGATTTACTCCACGAGGCCAACCGGTAGATGATCGATTCGGAGGTACAACTGACATCGTATGACGGATAATATAGTCGCTTCTTAATCTTTGCACTAATCACTTTTTTTTTTACTGTTGATTGCGATATTAGTGAGATTGAATTGCACAGCCTTGGCGCTCGATGAAAACCATAATACGGCACTCTGTTGTGAAAGCACATCCGGGACATCGGGCTACTTCCTGTGTTACGACCATGCGTTTTGCTTTACGGCATGTCTGCTTCTTGTCATACGTCAGCAAGGCTAATAAATGTTATGTTGATAAGTGGGTTTTCATTAATAGAAAACTGAAGTGTATGTTAGAAATTTGAATATTCGATGTGCTTTTTTTATACTTGGAATGTAAAGAACAACATATTATACATGTATTGATCTTATTAAAATACCATATAAAGTGGGAATTCAAACCAAGATTGTATGTATCCGAACCCCTTAAAAATGGCCGATTCCCTTATCAGTGCCCCGACTAAAGACATCGGATTTTATGTATTTTATATAATATTATTAGTATTTTTATTTATTTTATTTCCTGGCAGCTAATGTTAATGTGACATTGGGCCTCATTCATGAAACACGAGCAGAACTAATTTTTGTGTAAATCGTTCGTAAAGCCGCTTTGACGTACATTTTTGGATTCACGAAAATGTTCGTATTTTTAAAACGTTAGTTGGTACGAAATAAATGTACACCTGCTCCCTACCACGTGTAAATGGTGCGTAAAACATTTGAACGGTCTGTGTTCTAATTTAGCCAAACTGATGACATTGCATTGTGATGCACTATGTACCATATTTCACGAGTTGATTTGTGTGTTTTTTTTTTACTTCAACTTTGGGTAATAGCAATAGGCAGCACTCGTCACTGTCACTTTTTACCCAGCCGTCCAATCATACTGGAGGAGGGGCGGGACTAATACAACACCGACCAATCATCCTACTTGAACAACGACCGAACAACAATGGAGAAGTTAATATTGCTGGTTAGGCCCTACTGCACTTTTATATTCAGTAATATTCTTCAAAATGAGATAATAGTAACACATTACTGCCATGGATGCGTATTTTGTATCATAGCAAAGTATCTCAGCTGGAAAAACGCTGCGCTGCGCAAAGCGCTTCAAGCGCCACCAGCTGGCCGTTTTCAGAAGAGCACCAGGCATTTTTTAACTGGCTAAAATTCTTTGGTGGACACACGATAATTGAATATGTATTACTAGGCATATGGCCAATTGGTCTATTTAGCATGTATGCAATACTGGAGCCAAACCTGAGAAGGGAGTCCAGAAGATTAGTAATTTGCGTAGTTGTAACTCATGATTATGCTAATTATGAATGAACGTGCACGCGCGCCCTATTTACGAATGTTTGGAATTCAATAATATACACACGTTTAACTACCGAATCCGTGGTATACGAAGCGTTTGTGAATCCGGAGGGGAGTTTTCGTAAAGGTCCATTTTACGCGCAAATTACTCCGAATTTGCTCATATATTTACGAAAGATTCATGAATGAGGCCCATTGTGAGTATGTAATACATCTTGTTCTCATGGCATTGATTAATAATAATAATAAAAAAAGGATTTTCGACTCAAAATGTAGCAATAAAATAAGAAATGTGTTTCAGTCAAGAAAACTAATTACCCTGAGTTTTTTTTATTTTCCTTTTTTTTAAATTTTTTTTTTAAATGTATTTATTTTTTTAAGAAAAGATTAATTGGGAAAAATAACATGGCTCTTACCGTATAAATTTTGTATCCTCAACAAGGTTAAAGAACTACACTTAAGAATAGAATTTTGCATAATATACACCCCACCACAAACGAGATTACATCTAAATTTGGTAATGTTCATTTGAATTGTAATTTCTGCACATTTAGAGTCAATTGATCATCTTTTTTTTTCAGGTGAATTCCATTGTCAAAGTTTTTTTGTCTGACTTGTCAAAATGTCTTGCTTCAAAATTCGAATTGGACATTGATTTAACATTGTGTGATATAATTTGTTATTTTTCTCATTGTAATTATAATATATAGGAAATGCATTTATTTTATTGGCAAAATATTTTATTCATAAATGTAAATTTTCTTTGTGACTTCAACCACTTAATTATGACTTCTAAAAAGAATTACCAACAAGTGTCAAATTTGTGAAACTGTATGACAATCTGTTGAGTGTTATGTAACTTGATTCACTACCTGTTTTTTTCTACTGTACTTTCATATTTAATTTGTATTTTTACTGTCTTCCTTTATTTTTTATTTATGCTGTCATTCAATGGATTTCATTGTTGTATGTGAGTGTTCGAAAATTATTGTTTGTTTTTGTGTTATTTTGTTGGTTTAATAGCAAATAAAAAAAAACGTGGATTTTGTTTTAGCTACATGTTTTATTGTATTACTAAACTATCTTTCTTTCTTGCTCTTTTAATCTACATTAATTTATTCATTTACCATTACAAGTAATCAAATAATGGAAAACATTATTTAACCCTTTTCAAAATGAACCATTTAGTTAAAGTGTTATAACCCTTTTATAAAACAATACAACAGATATTTCAGTTTACATAGGCCTATATAACTTTGATGTGATCTCTTCATTCATGTATTTTAAGAAGTAAAATGAGATATCCTACATGCTTTTAAAATACGTTTATTGTTTTACATTTTTTGTGTGTACATATTTTGTAACATTATGATGATGGGAGTCAGGAACAGACTACATCCAGAATTAATATGCAACATTGGTTTCCTTTCTTGCTTTCGTGCTTTTGTGACTTGCTGTGTTAATCTACATTCATTTATTACCAGTGCAATTAACCACATTATGAAAAAAAGTATACAATGAAAGACTTGCAACCTAAAAGCACCCTTCTCAAAATAAACCATTTTATTATTGCTCTTTAGTAGGGAGTGGTTAAAAAATAAGAGTATAAACTAACACTGAATAAAAGCTATATCTAATACAGTTATCACCCTTAGTGCAATTTATTTTATTCCATCATAGTTCCCATCTAAGTCATTAGATGTTTCATCCTTGAGAAATCATACAAATCAATGCAGCAAGATTGCTTTTTAGGGAAATCATATAAATCAATGCAACAGTATTGCACTTAAAAATTCAACACATTTGTAAGAGATCTAGGGTATTTTGCATTGCTATATGGCTGCCCTGTAATTACAAAGTGCATTTTGGCCTCTGAAATGTTATTGTATGTTGTGTGTTCATTTGCCCTCATTACATGAGGTTTGGCAGGAACAATAAACACATTCTTTCTTAAAGCCTAAGGCACTGTCATTGTTAGATAGTCTCTAATTTTGTTGTTGGGTTTAAAAACAGTCAACTGAAAACGTCAAATTAGATTACATTGTATAATAATAATTAAAATATATATTTATATTACATACAGTGCTCATCTCAAAGGCATTAACAATTGCTGTTTCAGTCATCTTTTGCTACTTAATCAAGAATTCAACCAATGTGGTCAATACATTTATATCAAATGAGGGCAAATATCACACAATATATCATAAGCGTATCAAAGACAACTATATAAATTCTGCAAGGCTAGTAGATTAACTAAAAGATAAATTGAAACAAAGATACTTGATGTCTTAGGAATATGTTCCAGAATATTACTGAGAAAAATACACTAAATTGTGCAAAAAGCAGTGCATTATTTCAGTTTTCTTTCTGTGAGGTCTGATTTTTAACCCCTAGACCTCTCACATTAATACATACATAATATGATTAAACCAGTACTTTTTATATGCCTTTAAATATATATTGAAATACAAGTATGTGCTTCATTATAATGTAAATTTAAACAAAATATATTAATATTTTTTTTTACAGTTAAGATTTAGGGTAAATGAAATCACAGCTCTACAAAGCAGAAACTCCAACACACAGACTAAAGTGCATTCAAACTCTGGCCACAATGATTAATGTTGTATTGCATACAGTTTCCATAGGATGCATTTTTATCATGGGAAAATATCTTCAAAATGATCTTGATGTAGCCTGAACTCCTTATAGGCTTTGAGAAAGGGTTATTGTAATCCATCTTCAAAAAGTTGAATTGCTCCAAATGATTCGTAAAAATCCACCTTCCACCAATGGCCTACTCAGTGAATCTTCATGAAGGGCTGGTCAGCACAAGTTTTCTTGATATATCACCTCCACCTCTGCTAATCAGATAAATTTGAGCCTTCTCTTCTGATGTTGGAATAATATGCAATCCAAGTGTCATGCTTTCAAAATGGATCCCTCTTAGAGAAACAATAAACCAGTCAACCGTAAGTGTGAGGTAGATTTGAACAGCATAAAACTACTTGATTTGAACATCATAGGGATCTTCAGGCTGTTAGTAATTTGATCATTACCTGTTCATCTCTCAGGAGGGATCTGTGCTGGCTGTCATATCAGGTCTTTACTGCTCCTCATAGCCAGCGGCCAGGTACGTCTCTCCCTCCTGACCCTGAAACATGTACTGGGACACAGCAGCGGGGATGAGGGCATTAGCCAGCTCCTGCAAATGCACAAATAAATTGTTTAGAAAATAGTCCATGGGTACTTTCTCATACAATTATCAATTTGAAAAATGTCACTTTGATGATTGTTTACAAATGACAGTAAACTCACTGATTTCAGGTTTGTGTCCATTTCTGTGAAGTTCCACTCATTCAAAGGCAAACTAAATGTGAAGGGCTGTGAAAAAGAGTTGAGGTTATAGGTTAATCAGGGTGTGTATGTTAAAGGGATAGTTCACCCAAAAATGAAAATTAGCCCATGATTTACTCCCCCTTAAGCCATCCTAGGTGTATATGACTTTCTTCTTTCAGACGAATACAATCTGAGTTATATTAAATAATGTCCTGGCTCTTCCAAGCTTTATGGCAGTGAATAGAGGATGATATTTTGAAGCCCAAAAAAGTTCATCTATCCATCACAAAAGTGCTCCACATGGCTCCGGGGGGGTTAATAAAGGACTTCCGAAGCGATGCGTTTGTGTGATAAAAATATCCGTATTTAAAACTCTATAAACTAAAATAACTGGCTTCCGACAGATGGCTGTAGGGCTACACATCGATTTACGGTGAAAGAGTAACCCCTGACCTGACACAAGAAGCATTGACGAACACGGAAGCTCAGATGATAGAGCAAAACAAAACACTGGTCACGGATTAGAAGTCTAAAAAATGTTTTTTTAAAGAGAGATGTCGGAGGATTTCGATAACAGAGAAGAGGGGCTTGTTGCCCAGCACTATTTGCGAGAGGTGTCAAAGCTTACGCTACTCCTACATCGCGTCAGGGGTTACTCTTTTAGTGTAAGTCAACTTGTGCAGGCAGTCTGCAGAAGCTAGCTATTTTAGTTTTTAAAGTTTTAAATATGTATATTTTTCTTACACAAACGCATCGCTTCACTTCAGAAGACTTTTATTAAAGGGATAGTTCACCCAAAATTGAAAATTTGATGTTTATCTGCTTACCCCCAGGGCATCCAAGATGTAGGTGTTTTTGTTTCTTCAGTAGAACACAACCGTTTGATGATATAAAAAATGATATAGCTAAATACTGTTCGGTTTCTTGCACAAACTGATCGTTTCGTGACTTAAGACATCAATGTGTCGTCACGAGCCGCAGGGTTTAATATGGATTCGTATGTGTATGTTTTTTTTACCCTCAAAGCTCTCATACTCTCAACTGTAACCATTGACATGCATTATATGACTGGCAGACTGCAACGGTTGGAGTTAAAAATCTTCATTTGTGTTCTACTGAAGAAACAATGCCCTGGGGGTAAGCAGATAAACATCAAATTTTCATTTTTGGGTGAACTATCCCTTTAACCCCCTGGAGCCGTGTGGAGTACTTTAATGATGGATGGATCTCATCCTCCACTCACTGCCATTATAAAGCTAGGAAGCTTTTATATATCTCTGATTGTATTCGTTTGAAAGAAGAAAGTCATACACCTAGGATGGCTTGAGGGTGAGTAAATCATGGGGTAATTTTCATTTTTGGGTGAACTATCCCTTTAGGGTCATGTCTATGATCCTCTCATTTACTTGTATGTGTGTAAACAGTGGATTCGCTCTCTCGCCCTGTATAGATTCCTACTTACATCCATTGCTGCAGCACTGCTTTCCATGCTCTGCTGATGACTCCTCAGAAGCAGCTGTAAATCCTCCAGGCTCATGTCAACATTCTCCACGCCATCAGGAATCTCTGGTCTTCAACATATGCACACAAGTTAAACGGAAATGTGAGGGGTGCTTGTCTATCTAAAACAAAAGTCTTAACTGTGCCAAGTTGTAGATATTTGTTAATCTGACATGGATGATGTATCACACCTCTCCAGCATGGGTCTTTTGGTCCTTCTCTCTCCCAAATTAGATCCTCTGCCTTCTAGGACGGACTGTACCATGGCAACAGGGAGGACGGGGGGTTCAGCACACACCTCACAGGAGCCGAGTGGTACACCCTCTCCTCGTCCCTGCACCCCAGGACTCACCGGCTCTTCCTTAATCAGCATTAGACACTTTTCCCTAAACAAACAAATCACATATAAACAATTTATTTCTGTTGTCTGCTTTAATTTTTCTGGATTTTTATAATTGAATACAAAATGTATTTTCAAAAATTTGAACAATTCCATTCATTTTTTATATCACGCAATATCACAAAATAACTCTGATATTTCTGAAAAAATTATGTTGTATTATAATATTTTTTTATTATTACTGTGAGAAGTACATTCTACTGTACAATAGTAGCCTAATATATTTCTGTTATAATTTCTTCAAGTTAAACCGAACTTTTATTTTGGAGGGTTGTAGTGAAGATCTTTGAGTTCGACAAGTTGTGTATTTGATGATAGTAGCTTTGTTCCCCACCTATACCCTTTTTCACCATTCCCTACATTACTCTACTAATATCGAAGGAATGAATGTAAACGAGTGCGTGAATTTGGACAGTGAGAGTGTCAGAAGGGCTGCCGCTTTTGCGTAGTTTGAGCTTGCTGTTTAACAATCATTTGAAACTTCGCAAACTGCCAGCTCCATTAGTAATGAAAAGATTTATCTTGAACTCTGTCAATGAAACTAGCATGTTTAAACAAAAAAATTATTTAATAAAGAATTTATACCCGTATGATTTTACGCTGTACCCACATTGGACCAGCGGTTTGGAAAATGGATTCTGCTGTGAGTTCCATCTTCTGGCAAAATGCGGGAATTCATTTGGCACAACCCTCACAGTGCATTATGGGTATTCTCTAGCCGTTTAGAGAATAATACTTTTTATTATGCACTTGATAATATCCACTATGGTTTCGACACCACTGCAAATGGCTGTCCCCTCAAATGGTGCCCTATTTAAGGGTATAGGGGGTGATTTCGGACACAGCCGGTTTTCTTACCCTAATATATTGTTCCAAACCTGTATGATTTACTTGTGTGGAGCACAAAAGAAGATATTTTGAAGAATGTTTGTGTGACTGTGTCCATAGTCCAAGTCAATGGGGTCCAAAACAGCATGAATATACAGTATCATTTTAATGTAATGTTTTCATTTTTGGGGGTTACTATTCTTTAACCCCAATGGATGGCCCACTCACCTTGATTCCTCTTACCCTAATATATTGTTCCAAACCTGTATGATTTACTTGTGTGGAGCACAAAAGAAGATATTTTGAAGAATGTTTGTGTGACTGTGTCCATAGTCCAAGTCAATGGGGTCCAAAACAGCATGAATATACAGTATCATTTTAATGTAATGTTTTCATTTTTGGGGGTTACTATTCTTTAACCCCAATGGATGGCCCACTCACCTTGATTCCTCTGCCTGCATTTGTAAAGCCGTGGTGGTAGACTGTGAAATTTCAGTGACATCAGAAATGATTGGCCCTCCTGTCATCGCACTGCTAGTAGAACAAGATGCACTTTCTGTGGATGGCTGGTAGAACATGAAAGAGATTCTGTGTTTGTCATATTTTATTGATTGAGAAAGTCATCAAAACATCATTTGTACGAGGGATGATACAGTGAGAAAATATTCAATATTCAATATTTAATTTGAAAGTTTTCTCACCGACTGAATATAGAAAGATTCTTGCAAGGACTCCATGGAGTGGCTATGGCTGAATTTGGAGGCAGGAGGTGTGGAGCAGCCATCATCCAGCATTAGAGGACTGAGGAGAAGGAAATATGCAGCATATAAGTGAAAGAAGCCACATTATCACCAATAAGTGTCAAATACAAATAACTTATGACTATTGTTGAGAACTAAAATTCTATTTCACCCTAGTGGTAAGACTGTGAAAGAAATGTTGGAACAATGTTGTTATTAGTAAGCCACTTAAAAGGTACAGCAAGGTAACAAGCTCTGGCTCTTGCGGACCCTCTTACCCAATTTGTTCTCATGCGTCACACTAGCTGACGGTGCACCTTTTAATAGAAGGTAGAGGGTCATGCGCTACAGTTCAGGTGTGTGCGTTTGTGAGGGCAAGAGCTCAGGAGGTCTGACTCAGCATTCAGGTCCATTCATCCCAACGAGGGCAATGAATTGTATCAGCTGACTGTTTCCAGCTGAGTTGGCCGTTCCCTCTTCTGTGTTTGTGTTGGAGCATCAGGCTGTTGACTGCTTTTTTCTGTTTGCTTTTTTTTGTGTGTGTGTGTGTAAGTGTCGATCAAGTGCTTCAGATTAGTGTTTGTGTTGAAGTATGTGTTACAGATGAATGGGTACACTTACAGCTTTCTCTTCATTCCCACAGTGCTAGGAGTGTTGGACTGCATCTGGCTAAACAGGAACTGAATCAGCTATTAATAGAACAGAGAAACAGAGAGTGATTAAGCATTACTCAGTCACTAAATCAGCACAACAGCATCTATTCCAATAATGGCCATTGTGGGCATGAGCTGTATTTCTTACCTTGTTCATGACCTTCTGCTGCTGTGTGTGATTCTGCCTCAGTGACACCACCTCCCTCCACAGAACATCATTCTGCCTACAAGATCGATAGATAGGAAGATAGGCTATAAACTAGGGATAATGTGTACACTACTGAAATGGTAGGTAATGTTTTGAGGAAGTATTTGTTGATTTCACCCAGATTCGAGTGTAAGGTGGTCTGCAATATATATTTGAGAGCTACTAATATAGATGATTACTATTCATTCACTATAACTGAATATCTTCATCAGATCACCTGTCAATCAGTGTTGCCAAGTCCGCTGTTTTATCCGGCGAGTACATTTTTTGTCCGCAGATTGATTTTCACCCACGTATGTATTTTGCAGCTCCAACACCCCCAAAACACCCCCCAGACGTAAAGAATTAGTGGAGAATTCGGCCGCTCAATGGAGAAAATCGCATTGGGCTATTTTTGGGCTACTTTTGACTGGCCATTGGACTTTTGTTGCACAGACCTGGCAACCCTGGGTGAGCTACTGAATGTTCTATTGAGGCAGTTTAAACAAAAACACTAAACCACTGAGATTCACAATGCAGAGGAGCCAATGAATGAGCCAACTACAGAAGTAGGTGAAAAGTTAGAGGGGTAATAGAGGTGAAAAGTCAAGTTGTTGTTTGGGGTTCCATTGTTACTAACGGTGAGGATAGGCAGTAAATGATGCCCTGGTATTAAATATGTGGAAGATGTGTGTTAAATGTCTTACTGTTTCATATCCTGCATCTGCATCTCCATGTTCTCTTGTTGGCTACGTAACACCTGCACCTCATACAACAGCTTACTCAAGTCCTCTTGCCGCACTTTGGTCTCCTCGCTTTTCACTATTGACACCTGTGAATACACAAACACAAACTATCGTGCAGTAATGGGTAAACAGACCTCTAGCCTTCTCCTCTGTGTGTGTGCCAGAGCCTTTGACTCAGAGAATGAGAGCGAATAAAACAAGAGGGAGAATCACTTAAAGATGAAACGTCTCACCTTGCGCTTAATGTGCTCAAGCAGATGCTCATGGCCCTGGAGGAAATAGAGGTGCTGGAACTCGGTGTCATCTCTCTCTGGCTTCACCAGCCCACTTTGCTCAATATTCACCACCTTCCTGAAGCCGTCTGAGAGAGAAGTGAGAGGTTAAGACAAACACTTGTTCAGTCTGGAGTGTCTGTGATAGTTATTTGTCAGCGCAGGCTGATACTTACACATGTTGAGCTGGCGTACAAAGCTTGCCATGTTGTTGTGTTTGAAGTATTTGGGCAGAACCTCCTTAGCAAATCTCCCTTGGTCAAAAACATGGAAGCTGGTGCCCGTCTAGAATGAGAGAAAATGAGGCAAAAAGGAAAGCACATCTCTGCTTTTATTATAGTTTTAAAGCACAAAAGGTTTCATGTGTTTATGAAGGGAAGTCTTCCTCAAGCTTTTTCTGAAAGACATTGTTTACATTCAAAAATGAGACACAGGATTGTGGTAAATCAGAGAGAATCTTCCTGGTGTTATTTATTGTCCTTTTTTGCACACAAGCAGAATGTAAATTATTTTTGATACACAGGATTTTTAGCAAATGAATTAATGTGTGCAGTACTGATGATTCATTGCCAAATGTATGTCAATTAAACTGAAATCTAGAGATGGAAAAAAAATAAGCATTTTCACCAGAAGAGTATGAACATTATGCAGTCTTGATGAAGTATTGATGCAAATCAATTATCTTAAAGAGTTTGGCAATGATTTTTGTGGTTCTGAGTCCAGTCAATATTTTTTTTTATTGGCCTTTGATTGGACCTTTCATTGATGTTCATTTAAAATGAATTTGAAATATTCTCATATGGATGCAATATGAATAGCATGTATAAACAGAATGAATATAGAGAATTTGATGTGTTTATTATTATATTATATTATTATATATCTGATGACCTAAGCTAGATCATCACTAATAATAGTAATAAATACACCTTCAGTCTTATTTTAAAACTTCATCAACACATTTTCTTAAAGTTCAACATATAATTTCCATTACGAAGAATAATATGCTATATGTACACTATTACACGAGTTAATATTAAATGTTAAAATGTATGTTGTAAATATACTTTATGTATGAACATTTATCTCAAATTTACAGCTAAAACAAATTATCAAAATATTTTTCAAATTCAAAAATTCTTTTTACAATATTTTTCTACCCTAAATTTCAATATCAGACAAATATTTTCATACATTTAAATATTTCATATATAGTTTTTCTATCAGATTTCTTTAACATTTTCCATTGAGCTCTCTTTCAGCCCTCTTATATAGGGGTTCTCAGAAAATGTTGAATAATGTCTCTCTGATATTGCAATTTTTTAATTTTTTTTTATTTAAAAAAAATATATATTTATTTTAAAACAGATACCACTGTTAACTAAATAAATTTATTCCAATATTTTACTTATTTGTTTTAGCTGTAGAAAATGACAAAGTCCAATTATTTAATTCAGTAAACATGTTTAAGCTTGCTATTTTTCACAAACAATATACAAACATCAATTTCACAAACATCTTGCCATCAAGATGA